>OX451737.1:1064322339-1064645953 GCA_948472305.1 Vicia faba
TGTCCTCACCAACCAGCTGTCCTTTGTTGAAAACAGGCGTTCAATGCCTAATAGATAACAAAGAAATTTTGTTTGAAAAGACTTCAGTTCCACCTGTTCCTTTTAATGATGTTTCTATCATCACCATTTCCGCCAATTCTTCCAGGGTCTCCACCAAAAGACCCGTTAGAATTACATCAGTTCCGAAAGCAACTCCTTTGATAATTACAATGTCTGGACCAGTCCCGTATACGTCAGACAAAACCGTACCATGGAATTATGGAGGTGATGTCTACTACCACGGTATTAAGCAAGATTGGCCAGATGCCTAAGATTCAAGTTCTGAGAAAGTGGATCCCGACGTCAGTAATATTGCAGGGACTAGTAAGATTACACGAAGTGGTAGGATCTTCTCTTCAGAAATTGCTCCCCTAAAAGCTGTTTCTGGACCCGTAATCATTCCTGTTGATGTTTCCCCTCCAAAGGTTACTGCTAATCCCATAATCATCTCTGCAAGTACTCATATTGACGAATCTGTTACAATCCAGGTTATCACCCCTACTGATATTCTGGCTTCCGAGTTAATCGAGACTCGAGGAAAAAGTATGATGATTGAGCCTGTCCGAACGAAGGCACAATCATTGACTATCCCTGAGACCTCCAAGAAAGAGATGGAGGAGATTCTAAAAATCAAAAAAAGAAGCGACTACGATGTAGTTGAACAAATGGGGCAAAATCCATCTAAAATATCCATGTTGGCTTTATTATTGTGTTCTGAGGCGCATGCAAAGGCCTTGGTAAAGTTCTTAAAAACCAGCCATGTACCTCAAGAAACATCTGCTGATCAGTTCCAAGACTGCGTAGCCAGCTTGACTGCAGATAATGGCTTAGGTTTTTCAGATGTTGATCTAACGCCAAGGGGAAGGAAGCATAATGAGGCATTACATGTCTCAGTTGAATGTAGGGGCACAACGTTGGCTCATGTGTTAGTCAATATCGGTTCATCCCTGAATGTATTACCTAAAAAAGCTCTTGATATACTTGACTGTGGGGGATTGACATTAAAGCCAAGCAACATAGTAGTAAGGGATTTTGACGGCTCGAAAAGGATGGTGCATGGGGAAGTGGATATTCCCATAAAGGTTGGAACCCAAACTTTCAATTCAAATTTTTATGTAATGGACATCCGCCCTTCATACTCCTGCTTGCTAGGCCGACCATGGATCCACAATGTTGGCGCTGTTACTTCTACGTTGCACCAAATGCTGAAGTATCCAATTCAAGGGAAGATTATCACCGTTCATGTAGAGGAAGAGTACATGATTAGCCATCTCAATTCCTTCAGATATATGGCATTAGATGGTGAATTTATTGAAACTCTATTTCAACACTTTGAAGAAGTCCCACAAGATGTGGTAGTGACCAAGGTTATGTCTCAAGTTCCCAAGATTACAAGGCCTCCACTCCAGATGTTATCTCTGAAGGACGCCAAAGCAGTGGTAGAAGAAGGTGGATGCACTATCTGGGGACAACTCCTAGATATCCCATATAAGTCTGACAAGTTTGGCCTAGGTTTCACTTTAGGTGCCCAGAAGGATGTGGGCCGCGCTCGTGCTGGAGGACCACCCATGAAGATCAGCAACCGTGAGGTCAACACCGTAGAAGATGATGAAGATAGTTGTGACTTGGAGGACTGGATATTCCCAACTATCAGTGGAGGGCTCAGCAATTGGGAGGCTAGATATTTTGTCCCGATCACTTTTATCCCACAGTAATTTGTCTTTACATTTTGTTGGATCTGTAGTATTAAAACAATTCGCACTCTTAAAACCTTGTGTCTTACCCGAGGCACAATGGTCCATTTGTAAGGGTTATTATCTCATTTTCATATGACATCAATGAATCATGGATGTTTTCACATACAAACTTTTGTGCTCATCGTTTTTCTTTTATCATTTTTATTTCTTTCCAAGATAGCTATACCATTACACACACCCACACTCACAATGCAGGTATACATCCATTCGGGATCCCATGAGTAACGATACTGCTATGGCCTTTTGTGACTCTGAGAATCTAATCTACCAAGCCGAAAATGAAGGTGAGGAAGATTGTGAAGTACCAGGGGAACTTTTCAGACTACTACAACAAGAAGAGAGAACCATTCAACCTCACGAGGAACCCGTGGATACAATCAACCTAGGTACCGAAGAAGACAAAGAAGAGGTCAAGGTGGGTTCCAATCTGGAACCCAGTGTCAAGGAGCGTCTGATTCAAGTATTACACGATTATGTTGAAGTCTTTTCCTGGTCGTATGAAGACATGCCGGGACTTGATGCAAACATTGTGGTACATCATCTGCCTACAAGAGAAGATTGTCTGCCAGTAAAGCAAAAGGTTCGCCGCATGAGGCCTGATATGTCCGAAAAGATTAAAGCAGAAGTCATGAAGCAATTCAATGCTAGATTCCTGGATGTCACCTCTTATCCCCAATGGGTTGCCAATATTGTTCCCGTACCCAAAATGACGGTAAAATGAGAATGTGTGTGGAATATAGAGATTTGAATAGGGCAAGCCCTAAGGATGATTTTCCACTCCCCCACATTGATATTCTAGTTGACAATACAGCACAACACAAAGTGTTTTCCTTCATGGACGATTCTCAGGTTACAATCAAATCAAAATGGCGCCTGAGGACATGGAGAAAACAACGTTTGTCACGCAGTGGGGGACTTTCTGCTATAAGGTGATGCCATTCGGACTAAAGAACGCTGGGGAAACCTATCAGCATGCCATGGTAGCTTTATTTCATGACATGATACATCACGAAATAGAGGTCTATGTGGACGATATGATAGCCAGATCTCAAAAATAAGAAGAGCATCTTGATCACTTACAAAAACTGTTTGAGAGGCTGAAGAAGTACAAGCTGAGGTTGAATCCAAACAAATGGACATTTGGGGTACGGTCTGGTAAACTCCTAGGCTTTATCATCTGCAACAAAGGTATTTAGGTCGATCCTGCCAAAGTTAAAGCAATACAAGAGATGCATGCTCCTCGTACTGAGAAGGAAGTCAGAGGATTCTTGGGGCGTTTGAACTACATTTCCAGATTTATCTCTCACCTGAAACCTACTTGTGAACCAATCTTCAAATTGTTGAAGAAAGATTAAGTAGTCAAATGGAATGACGAGTGCCAAGTTGCTTTTGACAAAATCAGATAATACTTACAAGAGCCTTCTGTGTTGATGCCACCAGCTGAGGGAACACCATTGATCATGTATATGACTATTTTAGAAAACTCAATGGGGTGTGTATTGGGGCAGCATGACAAGTCTGGCCGAAAAGAGCATGCTATTTACTACCTGAGGAAAAAGTTTACCGAATGTGAAACCAGATATTCACTGCTTGAGAAAAATTGTTGCACTCTGGCATGGGCTGCTCGCCGGTTAAGATAATATATGTTGACTCATACTACTTTGTTTATATCTAAAATGGATCTGATAAAATACATCTTTGAGAAACCTGCTCTCTCTTGGAGAATAGCGAGATGGCAAATGATCCTAACAGAGTATGACATATAGTATACAACCCAGAAGGAAATAAAGGGCAGTGTATTAGCTGATCACCTTGCTCACCAAGCCGTGGAAGACTACCAATCTATGAAGTTCGAATTTCCGGATGAAGACATCATGACATTAGACAACTGTGAAGAAATCAGGCCACATGACTGACCTGAACAAGGATCCTGATGGACCCTGTTCTTTGATGGGGCATCCAACACACTTGGAAATGGTATCGGTTCTGTACTCATATCTCTGGAAGGGTGCCATACTCCCTTTACTACTAGACTCTGCTTCAATTGTACAAACAACATGGCAGAATACGAAGCATGCATCTTTGGTCTTAGAGCTGCCATAGACTTGGGGATCAAATCCTTGAATTTATTTGGAGATTCAGCTTTGGTCATCAGTCAGATCAAAGGGGAATGTGACACTAAACACCCTAACCTTATCCCTTATAAAGAACATGTTTTGACATTGCTACCACATTTTGAGAAGATTACCTTCGAGCATTTCCCGCGAGAAGAAAATCAGCTAGCAGACGCACTAGCCACAATGTCATCTATGTTTACACTTAATTGGGATAACGAGGCTCCCCAGATCACCATCGAACGGATGAACCAGCACACTGTCACGAGATTAATACTAAAGAAGTAGTGAACCAACCTTGGTTTCACGAAGTCAAGAGGTATCTCGAGGCTCAAGAATATCCAGAAGGAGCTTTAATCAATGATAAGAAGTTCTTAAGAAGATTTTATGCTAAGTTCTTCCTTAGTAATGGCATTCTTTACAAACGCAACCATGACTCTATGTTACTGCGATGCGTAGACAAGATTGAAGCTGAAAGGATCATGGCCGACTTACATGAAGGCACTTTTGGAACCCATTCCAGTGGGCATAGGATGGCAAAGAAAATCCTACGAGCAGGCTATTACTGATCTACCATGGAAGCAGATTGTTATCAACACTCTCGAACGTGCCATAAGTGCCAGATTTATGCTGATAAAGTGCACGTACCTCCGGTTCCTCTAAATGTCTTGACGGATCCTTGGCCTTTTGCTATGTGGGGGATTGATATGATGGGGGAAATCGAGCCAACAGCCTCCAATGGACACCGCTTCATCCTCGTGGCCATTGACTATTTTACAAAGTGGGTTAAGGCAGCCTCTTTCGCTTTTGTGACCAAGAACGTTGTCGCCCAATTCATCAAGAAAAATCTCATCTGTCATTACGGTATCCCGGAGAGGATCATTACAGAAAATGATACAAACTTTAACAATACTATGATCACCGCCCTGTGCGAGTAGTTCAAGATCCAACATCACAATTCTTCCCCTTACCGGCCAAAGATGAATGGTGTTGTTGAAGCTGCGAATAAGAACATTAAAAAGATCATACAAAAAATGACAGTCACATACAAAGACTGGCATGAGATGTTACCATTCTCTCTCCACGGGTATTGTACCACAGCTCGCACATCAACCGGGGCAACACCCTATTCTCTAGTATACGGCATGGAGGCTATCTTTCCTATTGAGGTTCAGCTCCCCTCTTTGAGAATTATGAAGGATGCATGGTTGAATGAAGAAGATTGGATCCAGACTCGACTCAATCAACTAAACTTAATTGATGAGAAAATACTCATTGTTGTCTTCCATGGTCAAATGTATCAAAATTGGATGATCAAGGCTTTCAACAAAAAGGTCAGACGCCAAGTGTATCAAGTTGGGGATCTGGTGATCAAACGTATCATACTACCGCAAGGTGATCCCAGGGGAAAATGGACTCCTACATATGAAGGACCATTTGTAATCAAAAACATTTTCTCTGGTGGAGCAATGATCTTGACCACCATGGATGGTGACGACCTGCCGCACCCTGCGAACGCAGACATAGTCAAAAGATACTACGCATAAGAGACTCGCTAGGTTGAAATACCTAGGAAAAACAAGGACATCCCGGAGAACCAAAAAGGTTCGGGAAAAAATTTGGGATAAAACAAAAAAAAATTGTACACCCGGCAAGTTGAAAACCCAAAAGGGCGACTTGGGCAAAAAAAGGGTTTTCCGGTGGACTAAAAACTCGAAAGGGCGGTCCAGGAAAAAGTTAGGGAATTAAAGCATATGACTATGTCCCGTTGGATCACCTTACGAACAACTTGAAAACTCGACATTCCTGACCAATTCAATCATCTTTGGACAAGGCAACAAATAAACAAGATGCTCAGAGATACGAAGGCTATAGCAGAATGGGAACCCCATGGGATGATTACACATAGCTATATTTTCTTTGTATTAAAATTTTCATTTTTTTATGACGGCATTCTCCTACTAGAATGTTTGTCTCACTGTATAAAAATACTTGCTCAAAGTCAATACAAAGATATTCCTTTGACAGTACAAAACTATCTGTTTTTTCTTTACTCTTGTGTTTTGTTTATAAAAACGTCTAATGATTCATTGTTGAACATATGCATTTGAACATAATCATTGTTTACAAATAAACAAAATGAAGAAGACAATTACTGATAGGTTGAATGGATAGGGAAATACCTCTAGGCTATTCCATAAGGAATCCCCGCAGTATGTCGTTTAATCCCCAGCGGAACAAAGCTTCCAGTTAACAATCCCCGGTAGAAATCACCAGAATTCTCAGGATTCCCCAACAAGATTTTACAGGCAGTATATGGCCTTTCCCTTACAACAGAGTTTATTTCTCTAAAAGGAAATTCATCAACTTCAAAATGAAGACTTACACTCCATATCCTCAGCTGCAGTCAGGAATTTATTTTCCCAATCCAATAAGCAGTGCGGAAGATTAGCTCACATACGCATACATCGCATCCATATATCATAAACATTAATAACACGAATGCATGCATCACAATCTCATTATACCATGCATTTCATACAACATGACTTTGCATATTAGCTAACATTTTACCCTTTTCAGGATGAGGTTAATCAATAGCTACCGTTAACAATGTTCAAAGGATTTTCATATACAGTTCAGATACGCTCCAGACACGGATGCCATTCTGATACTCATTCAGATTCAACTCTCAGATACAGTTCAAATACGCTCCAAACACGGAGGCTATTCTGACACTCATTCAAAACTAGCTTTCAGATACAATTCAGATACGCTCCAAACACAGAGGCCATTCTGATAATCATTCAAAATTAGCTCCTAGATACAATTTAGATACGCTCCAGACACGGATGCCATTCTGATACTCATTCAGATTCAGTTTTCAGATACAATACAGATACGCTCCAGACACGGATGCCATTCTGATACTCATTCAGAGCCTCTTCCAGATACAATACATATACGCTCTAGACACGGACGCCATTCTGATACTCATTCAAAATCAGCCTCCAGATGCAGTACATACACGCTCCAAACACGGATGCCATTATGATACTCATTCTTTCAGCTTACAAATTACAATTCAGCAAACACTTTGGATGGCATCTACAAGTCCATCTCCAAAAACTTTTTATCACCTCTCCAAATGGCATCTTTAATCCCATTCCCTCAACCTTCACATCGTCGAGTACAAATTTCTGGGCACTCTAGTGTCCAATCATCTTCCACCTTCGGATCACGAATGGCAAAGCTTGCCAATCTAACTCTTCAGGCTTGAGAAGATTGAACAGGGGAAGCTGTTGTACCCCGAAATTTCCCCTCTCACTTATCAAGAATTTTCTCACAAGATCTCCTTGGGCTCAAGACTGCACTAGGGTTTGATCAGCTCAAGACACCTCCTTAGGCACTGATGACCAAAATTAGGGTTTGGGTTTGCACAAGGATTTTTGAACTATCAATGCTTCATATGACTTTCATGGACCATTATGAACCCCCAAGATTACTCATGACAAGTTTCAAGCTTTGGATCACACTTTTGATCAGTCAATTAAGTAGTTGACCAAAAAATCAGTTGTATTGGGGAAAAAAGTCAACTATGGCCAATTTATAGTCAAACTTCATAATTTTTTATCCAAATCAACATTTTAAACTCATATGTATCATTTGATCAAGTTTGGACCATAACTCTTCAATAAATTTGATCAAATCTCCAAAAGGGCAAAATGGTCAAAATTAGGGTTTTGACTGGGAAATGGCAATTTCTGATTTTTGACCTAGAAAATGGTCAATTGGTTTAAGGCATGATCTCAAGAGTCCAATTGCATCATTTTTACCTAATGACATGGTTCAAAACATTGCAAATTCATTAGATGGACAAATGAATTTTGCAGTCAACTGATCAAAAGTCAACTGTATACTGAAAAGTAAAACTTTGACTTTTTGGTCAAATTCAAGTACCAAAGATCACAATTAATCAAAATATGTCAAAATAGGAAACTTATTCATCGAGAAATCAAGAAATCAAGATTTCATTTTGAAAAGTCAAAATTTCTAAACTTAGAAATTTTTCTAAGTGTAAAAAATTTCTTATTTTTTCATTATGATGCAAGATGACACAAAGGAAACTTAGAACATGAAAGTTGTAGATCTCCATGAAATCTACAACTTTTCTTCACATAAATTCTCCTAAAAGTGCTTGGATCTCAAGTTATAATTTTATGAATACATGCTCATGAACTAAAAAAGAATGAAATTTTGCCCTAGTTAGGCAGAATTTTTACCTAACTTCATGGCAATTTTTCACATAGTTCTAAGGGGAATCCTCAAAATCAATTCAAAGATGAGTTAAATATCACATTTCAAGATTTTAAAAATGTCCAAGAACTCCATGAGATCATTCTTGAGTAGGGAGAATTGAAGAGATGAAGTTGGTGTTTTGTCACTTGAGTTATAGGTCATTTTCATGATTAACACAAATGTAAATCAATGTTAGGCTGCATAATATTTGCTTTGAAGGCCTCAAACTTGTTTGTCACTCCATAATTAATGGATTACATAAACTTTTGAGCTATAATCCAAGTGATTTAAGCTTTATCCAATTCACATTGCCATTATGGGAAGAAAGTTAACAATACCATTCTTGAAAAGCAAGCTTTATGCATAAAGTCCACTCTTGAGCCTCTAACTTGTTCCCTCTGATCACACTTCATCTACAAAGTCAGAAGCAAGTGTGTTTAAAGCATAACCACTCTATCTTAGCAAGTACACAAGGCATTGAAACTTGTTTTCTCAAAAATCACATGTTATACATAAACATGTAATTTCAAATTCTGATCAACAACAAGTCTCCAAACTTGTTGCTTATAAATAGAAGCACTATTTGTAAGCTAGGACACGAGTGGGAAGACCCTTAAAATCACTCAAATTCCCTCTAGCCAGAAATCGTCTCAAAACACCATTGTTGTGCAAGTTCTGACTTTACATACCAAACTCCAAATCCCATCGTGCGTTCTTTGGCCTTTCACTTCAAAAAGCTTCTAAACATCAAATACAAACCATCCAAAGTCCATTTTCTCAACTGTAACACCTCCATCATCAAGTTCCATTTTCAAAAACAGGGGTCTGCAACTTGACTTCTCAAGAGCTCCTCAGCCACTTTCAGCTCAAGCTAATCATTGCATTAGCTTCCTGGGACCTCAAGGAAGTTAACCTGATCCTTGCAGCACTTTGAATCAAGCTCATTTGCATTTCATGATTTCCAGTTTTGAGGTATTTTTCTTGAACTTCTATCTCATTACTTAGGCATTTTTAGGCTTGCATTTGTGAAGATAAAATGTAGACCTCATTGCCACGAAGTTGTACATATCCATAGTTTGCATTTACATGGCCTGAGCTTAGAGAATTTTAAAGTTGAAGTTTCTGAAATTTTTAGGGTTCAAATTAGGGCCAGAGAAATTCTCATTTATCTTTGACTTTTAGCTTTAGTTATTTACATGGTTAGATTCGTGAGGAAGAATGCAACAACTTTCATTTTTTCATCTTCCATTTTTGTTGAGAAATGAAGTTACAGGTACACCGGCTGGAGGTTGAAGATGAAGTCATCAGGACTTGATTTGCCTTACATATTTATTTTTTTGTTTATATAAACGAATGTATAGCCACCCCATTGGTAAAGCGCGCGCCTATTAACCTATGGGACCTGGGTTCGAGCCCTAGTGGTACCCTTTTTCATTTTTCATTTTTTTGACATTTTTGATTTGTTTTGTTTGTAGGCGCTGGGCCCTTTAGGTCTGGCTCTTTTTTTTGTTTTTTGCTGATTAACTCCCTGCCTACTTCATGCACCCCCTGGCCCATTTGTATTTATTTATTTATTTATTGCATTTTTCTTTTTAAATATATTTTCTAAAATACTAAAAAATCATAAAAATACAAAAAAAATGATATATTTTATATTTTGACTTATTTTATTTTATTTTTTTCCATAAACAAAAAAATATTTTATTTACTATACATTATTTATTTTTATTAACTAAATCTTATAGACTTAATTAATATTATATTATTTATTTTTCTTCATACCATTTAAAAATATATTTTTTAAATACCAAAAAAGACTAAAAATATTTTTAATGCTATAAATATTTTCAAGATAAAAATGCCAAAAAAATACTTTCCTTAAATTATTTTCCTTTGATTGATTAATAGAATTAGGGTTCTATTTTAAAATCTTTTCTTAATAAGTTCAAATTTAATTAACTATCTTTATATAATTTAGGTTAAGACAAAAATCTTTTTTATAAAAGAAAACAAACAAAATTCATTTTCTTTACATTTTGCGTCCTTGTACATTTATTCATTTTTTATATACTTGTATATTATATTCATTTCATTCCTTGTATATTTATGCAATTCAATATGGTTGTAATAGATAAATAGATTCATTTTCTTGCAAATCTCCATTTGTAATTTGTATACCCCCTACACTAAATGATGTAATAGTGTAGTAATTTTAATTCCCGAAATTTATCGCTTTATATAACAAATGCTAGTAATTAGGGTTTTGTATGGAAAGACTAAAACCAATACTTAGAAAAACCCTAATTCAAGACAAAAACAAGCATGAAAACAATACACTTGCACACAAGCACCCCTAGGGTAAAACCCACTTGGTTGCCTTACAAAATGGCCATATTACGCATGTGAGGTATCTTAGCAAAAACAAGCAAATACAAGATCATAGTCCCTCGATGACGCTATCTAAGTTGCCTTACAAATGATCTTAGTCCCTCAAAAAGAATTCTAAGATACCTTGCAACATTGCTAATCATGGTTATACGATGACCCACGCCAATCTCGTTTACATCCAAAGATAGGGTTGCTTACCAAATCAATGGCAAGACAACAATGTCAAAGAAAAAGAAAATGAACAAGAAGGACATTTGAGTAAGTAGATTGCTCCTAATTACTTGCTCCATTTCAAACAAACATCCTTGTTATTTTCAAAACAATCACACACATTTTCAAAACATCTTACAAACTTGATAACATTTTCAAAAAGATCAACATCTTTGTATACATTCTTACAAACGAGAATCATTACAAAGATCGCCTAAACGATGGCCTCTTTACAAAATAATTTCAAAAACCACACAAAGCATAATTTCAAACAAAAGCAAGTGATCTAGCAAGTAACTAAGAGTCCATAAAAAACCATGGATAAAAAGGGTGCTAGTACCTTCCCTTTTCATAATCTACCCCCCGAACTCAAGAAATAATCTCAAAGGTCTTTCCTGTGCCTTTTCACCTTTCCTTTTTGGATAAAAGAAAAGTCGGTGGCGACTCTTGCTAACCATAATATTTGTGATCAAACGCAAAAACTCTCAAGTCAGTTCTCCCACCGTATCGCAGGTTCCAACTCCGTTATTGCCCTTATGCCTTTGAGTATCATCCCTTGCCATCAGAAGAAGTTGATTGCACTGATTTTGTACCATTTGAAATTTTGACCTTGGTAATAAAGCTGGCTGTAAGTGATCCGACGGGACATAGTCGTATGCTTTAATCCCTAATTTTTTCTTGGACCGCTCTTTCGGGTTTTCAATCCACAAGGATACCCTTTTTTGCCCAAGTCGCCTTTTTAGGTTTTCGACTTGCCAGGTGTACAATCTTTTGTATATATCCATTACTTTTGCCTGAACCCTTTTGGTTTGCCAGGTTGCCCTTATTTTTTCCTAGTTATGTCAACCTAGCGGGTCATTCCTATGCGTAGTATTTTTTTACTATGTCTGCGTTCACATAGTGTGGGAAATCTTCGCCGTCCATAGTGGTTAGCATCATAGCTCCTCCCAAGAATACTTTCTTGACTACAAATGACCCTTCGTAGGTGGGAGTACATTTTCCCCTTAGATCACCTTGTGGTAGAATGGTGCGCTTTATTACCAAGTCACCATCTTGGTATACACGATGCTTGATCTTTTTGTTGAATGCCTTGATCATACGTTTTTGATACATCTGACCATGACAAACATCCGCCAGCCTCTTTTCATTAAGCAAATTCAACTGATGCAACCTTGTCTGAATCCATTCGTCTTCGTCTAGGTATGATCATTCATAATCCTTAGAGAAGGAATCTGAACTTCGATAGGCAGGACAGTTTCCATGTCATAGACCAAAGAGAAAGGGTTTCCAGTTGATGTTCGTGCCAAAGTACGGCAGCCATGAAGAGAAAATGGTAGAATTTAATGCCCGTCTTTATAGGTCACAACCATCTTTTGCACAATCTTCTTTATATTCTTGTTAGAAGCTTCCACTGCACAATTCATCTTTGGTCTGTATGGAGAAGAGTTGTGATGCTTGATCTTGAACTGCATGCAAAGTTCAATGATCATGGCATTGTTAAGGTTGGTGCCATTATCAATGATGATCCTCTCATGGATACCATACCGGGAGAAGAGGTTATGCTTGATGAATCAAGCCACAATGTTCTTGGTAACTGAGGCAAATGAAGTTGCTTCAACCCACTTGGTAAAGTAGTCAATGGAGACAAGAATGAAACAGTGTCCACTAGAGGTAGTAGGCTTGATCTCTCCAATCATGTCAATGCCCCAGATTGCAAATGGCCAAGAAGAATTCATGAAATTCAAGGGAACTGGAGGCACGTGGACCTTATCAGCATAAATTTGGCACTTATGGCAAGTCCTCGAGTGGTGGTGACAATCAGTTTCCAAGGTCGACCAAAAGTAACCAGCTCTCAGAATCTTCTTGGCCATAGCGTGTCCAATGAAGTGAGTTCCAAATATACCTTCATGCATATCCTCCATGATCTTGTCTTCTTCCTTCTTGTCCACATAACGGAGCAGAATTGAATCATGGTTGCGATTGTATAAGATCCCATTGCTCAGAAAGAACTTGGTTGAGAACCTCAGCAGGAATTTCTTGTCGTTGATTGACTCCCCTTCAGGATACTCTTAAGCTTTGAGATATCTCTTCACCTCATGAAAACATGGCTTCTCCTCTACACCATCAGTGTCAATCTCATAGCAACGCGCTGGTTCGTCAAATCTTTCGACATTAATTTGGGGAGCTTCGTTGTCCCATCTGACCTTGGACATGGATAACATGGTAGTTAGGGCATCTGCCAACTAATTTTCTTCCCTCATAATGTGTTCAAAGGTAACCTCTTAAAAGTACGGGATTAAGGTTAGCACAAACTCTTTGTAAGGGATAAGATTTGGATGTTTTGTATCCCACTCTCTTTTAACTTGACTGGTCACCAAAGTTGAGTCTCTATATACACTTAAGAATTCGATTCTTAGGTCAATAGCAGCTTTAAGACCCAACATGCACGCTTCATACTCGGCCATTGTGATACGGTGGGAGAACTGACTTGAGGGTTTTGCGTTTTATCGCAAATGTTGCGGTTTAGCAAGAGTCGCCACCGACTTTTCTTTTATCCAAAAGGAAAGGTGAAAAAGAACAGGAAAGACCTTTGAGATGTTTTCTTGAGTTCGGGGGGTAGATTATGAAAAGGGAAGGTATTAGCACCCTTTTCATCCATGGTTTTCCATGGGCTCTTAGTTACTTGCTAGATCTCTTGCTTTTGTTTTGAAATTGTGCTTTGTGTGGTTTTGAAAGTATTTTGTAAAAGAGGCCATTGTTTAGGAAATCTTTGTAATGATTCTCGTTCGTAAGAATGTATACAAAGATGTTTGTCTTTTTGAAAATGTTTTCAATGTTTGTAAGATGTTTTAAAATGTGTGTGTTTGTTTTGGAAATAGCAAGGATATTTGTTTGAAATGGAGCAAGTAATTAAGAGCAAACTAACTACTCAAATGTCTTTCTTGTTCATTTTCTCATCCTTTGACATTGTTGTCTCACCATTGATTTGGTAAGCAACCCTATCTTTGGATGTAAATGGGGCGGGCGTGGGTTATCGTATAACCATGATTAGCAATGTTGCAATGTATTTTAGCATTTTTGAGGGACCAAGATCATTTTGGTAAGGCAACTTAGAATAGCGTCATCGAGGGACTATGATCTTATATTTGTTTGTTTTGCCAAGATACTTCGCATGCGTAATATGGCTATTTTTTGTATAAGGCAACCAAGTGGAGAGACCCTAAGGATGCTTGTGTGCAAGTGTGTTATTTTCATGCTTGGTTTTGTCTTGGATTTAGGGTTTTCTATTTGATTTGTTTTGATCTTGCCATACAAACCCTAATTACTAGCATGGTATATAAAAGCGGTAAATTGCGTAATTTAAAGATTACTACACTATTACAACATTGTATGGGAGGGGGGAATACAAATTATAAATGGGGATTTGCAATAATGAAATCTAATTAAGCTATTACAACCAAATCGGATTTGTACGAATATTTGAATAAATAAATATACAATACAAATATGCAATGGTATGTATGCAAGAAAAAGATTTTTTTGTTTTATATGCAAAAAGAATTTTGACCTAATCCTAGTATCTTAAGAAAAAGAAATTAATTCTTAAAAAAAATGGTTAACCCTAATTTCTAATTTAAAAGAAAATGAAGCTCTTTAAGTATTTTTCTTTTGTGTATTTTTATTTTAAAATAATAAATAATATTTGGTGAAAATATTTAGTCTTTTTATATGTCAAAATAAATATTTACAAGTGTAAAAACAAAGGATGAAATATATCTAAGTTTAATTTATTTTTTTACAAGTTTATTTAAGAAAGATAATTAGTAAATATCTAAAATAAAATATATTTTTTTATGTGAAAATAAAGTAAAATAAAATAAAATGCAATATTTATCATATTTATATTTTCATGATTTTATGTGTTAAAGAAAATATTTTAATAAAACAAAAATTAAAATAAAATAAATAATAAAAAGATTGGGCCAGGGGGTGCTGTAAGAAAGAAGAATGGTAAGTGTTAGAAAAAAGAGAGGCCCAACAATCATGCCCACGCTGTTTAAAAAATGCCAAAACTGAAGCTGAAAAAATGAGAAAAATGTAAAAGGTAGCGTCGAGGTTTGAACCCATGACCTATGCATTTCCAGCGCGCTACCTTGCCACTGGGGTGGCTGTACATTCGTTAGTTGATATGAAACAATAAAGACATAACATATAAAGCCTCCTTGCCCTGTACTTCATCTTCTTCCTCAAGCTGGCCAGAAGCTCTGTATCTTTCTCATCTCTCCATGAAAATGGAAACTTCCAACATGAAAATGATAGTACTCTTTCCCACGATTTTAGACATGTAATTTATGGAAACTAACAATCAAACATTAAAACAAATTTTAAAAGCCCTAATTTCAAACCTAATTTTTACAGAAATTTGAACTCCAAAATTCTCTATACATAATGAACAGAAATGAAATCTATGCACATGGTTGGCTTCAGTACTATAATATCTATATTTTTCTTTCACAGATCGTGGCCAATGGATGCCTGTATGAAGAGATAAAAGTTGGAGTTCTTACCTGTTTCAGCTGAGATCGTGAATGGAGTTTGAGTGATATTTAGGAAGGCCTGAAGGTTCCTTTAGCTTGCTTGAACCTCCCTGAGTGTGTTCCAATCCTTGCCTTGCTTTGGAAGTGCCTGAAACTCTCTATCCAAGTCAACCTGCAAGCTTGAAAAACAAAAATGGCAGATGGAGGAGGAGGTGTTACAGTGAAGGAGTGATGGTCTGGAACACTTAGATATGAGGTAGGTAAAGTGTTTGAGTGATTAAAACTTGAAACGCACGAGCCAATTTGTGGATTGCTATGCTTGGCCACAAAGTGCAAGTTTTTGACAGGTTTTTGGTGATAGGGAGTTTTTGAGTATTTCTGGCCTTGAGCCATCGTTTTCTTTGTTGCAATGTGTTTGTGTATTAGTATAGTGAAAGTTTCAAGTCAACTCCACAACAGATTTTTCAGTTGTAGGCTTTTTGCACACTTTCTTGCTTTTGAAGCAAAGTGAAGAGACAAGTCTCCACATGCTTGTATTGGCCTTCTTGGAGTTGGTACAAGTCCTAGACAACTTGTATTTGTTTTATAGGACTTGTGTGTGCAGAGAGAACAAGTCCAATGCTCAAGAAATGAAAAGTTGCAAAAGTTATGCTTTTCCAAAATGGCAATGGCAACTTTGTGCCATTTATGGGATTAAAGCTTGGACAAAGACTCTTGTGCTTGGATTAAGGATTTATCATATGTGTAAGCATCAAATTATGAAGTGAGAAACAAGTTTGAGACCTGTAAAGCAAGGATTAGGCAGCATAGGTTCTGATTTGAATTTTGTTCTTCATGAAATGGCTTGAATTCAAAGTGAGAAATTGCCAACTTCATCTCTTCGATTCTCCCTACTAAAAAATGATCTCAAGGAGTTCTTGGACATTTTGGAAAGCTTGCAATGTTCTCTATAACTCATCTTTGAAATTCATTTCAATATTACCCTTGGAACTAGGTGAAAAATTTCCATGAAGTTAGGTCAAAAACCTGCCTAAATTAGGGCAAAATTTCACTAAGTTGTTTAGTTCATGAGCATGTATTCATAAAATTATATCTTGAGATCCAAGCATCTTTAGGGAAAATTGTGTGAAGAAAAGTTGTATATTTCATGGAGGTCTACAACTTTCATGTTGGGAACTTTCTTTGAATCATCTTGCATCATGGTGGAAATTTGGCTTAAAGTTGAGAAAAAATAAGAAATTTTCTATACTTAGAAAAATTTCTAGGTTAAGAAAATTTCAAATTTTTAAACCAAATCTTCAATATTTGATTTCTTGATGAACAAGTTTCACATTTTGACATGTTTTTTGATGAATTGTGATCCTTGGCACTTGATTTTGACCAAAATGTCAAAGTTTGACTTTTCAGTATACAGTTGACTTTTGATCAGTTGACTACAAATTTCATCTGTCAATCCAATGAAAATGCAATGTTTTGAACCATGCCATTAGGTCAAGATGATACAAATGAACCCTTGAAATCATGCTTCAAACCAATTGGTCATTTGCTAGGTCAAAAAGCAGAAATTGCCCTTTCTCAATTAAAACCCTAATTTTGACCATTTTGCCCTTTTGATGATTTGATCAAATTTCTTGAGGAATTATGGTCCAAACTTGATCAAATGATACATATGAGTCTAAAATGCTGATGTGGATCAAAAATTATGAAGTTTGACTGTAAATTGGCCATGGTTGACTTTTTCCTTAATACAACTGATCTTTAGGTCAACTATCCAATTGACTGATAAAAAATGTGATTCAAGGCTTGAAACTTGACATGAGTAATCTTAGGGGTCCATGATGATACTTAAAAGTCATATGAAGCATTGATAGTCCAAAAATACTTGTGCAATCTCAAACCCTAATTTTAGGTTATCAGTGCATGATGAGATGTCTTGAGCAGGTCAAAACCCTAATCCAGTCTTGAGTTAAAGAGATCTTGTGAGAAAATCTTGATAAATGAGAGGGCAGATTTTGGGGTACAACAACCGTATTGTTGGTACACTCGAAGCAAAGTCGGGCAGTGAAAGGTGTATGGAAACCTTCGGGGGAAATGATCACAACACCAATTCCATTACCCAGTGCGTTGGAAGCTCCATCAAAAACCATTGTCCATCGGGATCATTGCTCAGGTCCTTCATACAGTCCACGATTTTCACAATCCGCAATCAATATGATATTCTCGTCCGGGAATTCAATCATAGATTGGTAGTCATCTACATCTTGATGTGCCAAATGATCTGCCAGCACACTTCCTTTGATTGGTTTTTATGTAGTGTACTGGATGTCATACTCAGTTAAGATCATTTGCCATCGGGCTATCCTTCCGGAGAGAGCTGGACTCTCAAAGATGTACTTGATGGGATTCATCTTAGAGATTAATAGAGTAGTATGAGTCAACATATATTGTCTTAGTCGGCGAGCAGCCCATGCTAAAGCGCAACAAGTTTTCTCGAGCAGTGAATATCTTTTTGCTAAGGTAGTATATTGCATGCTCTTTTCGACCAGACTCGTCATGCTGCCCCAGCACACACCCCATTGAATTATATGACACGATTAAGTACATGATAAGAGCACCACCTTCAACTGGTGGCATCAGAATTGGTGGTTCTCGTAAGTATTCTTTGATCTTGTCAAAAGCTATTTGACATTCGTCATTTCGTCTTACCACTTGATCTTTCTTCAGCGGCTTAAAGAGTGGTTCACAAGTAGCAGTCAGGTGAGAAATGAATTGGGCAATGTAGTTTAGCCGTCCTAGAAAACCTCTGACCTCCTTCTTAATATGAGGAGCTAGCATTTCTTGGATTGCTTTGACCTTTGCAGGATCGACTTCAATTCCTTTGCAATTGACGATGAAGCCTAGGAGCTTTCCAGACCTTACCCTGAAGATGCATTTGTTGGGATTCGACCTTAGCTTGTATTTCTTCAGCCTTTCAAATAGCTTTTGTAGATGGTCAAGGTGTTCTTCCTTAGTTTGGGACCTTGCTATCATGTCATCAACATAGACTTCTATCTCATGATGAATCATGTCATGAAATAAAGCTACCATATCCTGTTGATAAGTCGCTCCTGCATTCTTCATCCCAAAAGGCATGACTTTATAACATAAGGTGCCCACTGTGTGACAAAAGTAGTCTTCTCCATGTCTTCGGGTGCCATTTTGATTTGGTTGTAACCCGAGAAGCCATCCATGAACTAAAATACCTTGCGTTGAGTAGTGTTGTCAACCAAGACATCAATATGTGGTAGTGGGAAGTCATCTTTGGGGTTTGCCCTATTTAAATCCCTGTAGTCTACACACATACAGACCTTATCGTATTTCTTCGGCACTGGAACAACATTTACAACCCATTGGGGATACGACGCCACTTCCAAGAAACCTGCATTGAACTGTTTCATTATTTCAGCCTTGATCTTCCCATACATATCAGGACGCATGCGACAAACCTTTTGTTTGATCGGGGAAAAACCCTCTTTCATTGGTATTCGATGAACCACGATATCAGTATCGAGCCCCGGCATGTCTTTGTATGACCAAGCAAAGACCTCAACATATTCGTGCAACATCTGTATTAATCTGCTCTTGACACTGTCCTCCAGGTTGGCGCTGATCTTGACTTCTTTTATATCTGCCTCAGTACCCAAGTTTATCACTTCTACCGGCTCTTCATGTAGTTGGATAGCCTTTACCTCTTGTATCAGGAGTATGGCGAGTTCTCCAGGTATCTCACAATCTTCTTCACCTTCGTCTTCGACTTGATAGATTGGATTTTCAAAGTCATACATGGAAATAGCATAGTTGTTGTCAATGAGATCCGGAATGGATGTGGATATGCAAATATGTGTGTATGTAATGTCACATGGCTATTTGAAAATGCAGTAAAGTAAAAGAAAGACAAGGAGCACAAAATTTGAATGCAAAATCGTCCAATGTTTTCATTAAATGAGCATGTGATATATGAAATGGCAACCCTTAACAAATGGACCATTGTGCCCCGGGCAAGACATGTGGTTTCAAGTCATTATTTTAAAGGAAATTATACAGACAAACTTCTTAAAGCAATAAAAATAGGAAATAGTAATTACTCCTGGCTGAAGGAGATTGAAATGAAGTCTTTGCCCTTCCAATTGTTAAGTCCACCATCAGTAGTTGGGAAAATCCAGTCGTCAAAATCACCATCACCATCATTGTCTTCCAGAGCATTGAATTCATTGTTGATAATACAGAGACGTGGTCTAATAGCACGAACACGTCGAACCTCTTTCTGAGCCTTTGAAGTAAAACCCAACCCAAATTTGTCAGATTTGTAGGGGTTGTCAGGAAGTTGTCTCCAGATAGTGCAACCTCCATCTTCTACAATGGCCCGAGCATCCTTCAGAGAGGCCATTTGTTGTACCCCAAAATTTTACCTCTCTTTTTCAAGACATCCTTCACAAAGGATCTCCAATGCTCAAGGATTCTCAAGGAATTTATCAGACAAAATCATCTCTGAAACACTGAGACTCCAAATTAGGGTTTTGACTGAGAGTGACCAATCTTTGACTTTTGACCCAGTCCATGACTTATTGGTTTGGAACATGATCTCAAGGGTTAAATTACATCATTTTGACGTAATCGCATATTTCAACTCATCTCCCAAGATCAGTGGGTTGATAGATGAAATTTGGTCAACCGACGAAAAAGTCAAATGTACACTGAAAAGTCAAACTTTGACTTTTTGATCAAATTTGAGTTTCAAAGATCACATTTCATCAAGACATTCAAAATATGAAATTTGATCATCAAGAAATCAAGAAAATCCAAAATCAAACTTTGCAAGACTTAGAAATTTTTCTAAGTTGTTTTTATACATGTTAATTTCATGACTTCTTTTCACCATAATTCAAGACAATTCAAGTTGCTATAAGATTTCAAGTAAACAACAAGGCTTCATTTTTAAGTTAAGAATTGAAAGTTACAAATCCTAAAATTTGTCTTGTTTGAACTTTTCCCTTTGACTCAATCCACAAATATGCCTTGTCTTTGTTACAAGCTGCATAAACCAAACCAAACTTGTATCATGCTACAAACAATGTTGTCTAATTTACTATTGTATAAAGCCCAAAGTTTGCACCAACCAATCCAAGCATATCAGTCCAAAACCTATTATTCCTACACAAAACATTCCATGCAAAACCAGTCCTGCTATGCTGCCTCTAAACATTGTCACAACCTGCTCCCAAAACCTGCTATGTTGTCCAAGCCTTCATCATATCAGTCCCATGTTTGCACCAAATTTGCATATAAGAGCTGCATCTAAAAAGAAATGGGACAGCATACCCCAAAAGTTCAAAACTCATTTGTTTCCCTCTCAAATTTCAGCCAACTTCATCTATAAATAGACTGTTTACATTACACACAAAAGAGAGGATTTTTTAGAGTATTTTTGGGAGAAAAAGAAAGAAAAGAGAGAAAAATAGTAGTCTTTATAACCTCTTATCATTCAAAATTCTTCCCTATTTTCATTCACAAAAACAAAACCCCAACCCACTATTCCACCTTGCAAGCTTTCCTATAAACCAAATATCCAAACACTTCACATCACATAGAGATTGTTCAAACACAAGAACAGTTTTTGTAGGGCCATTATCATCACCTTCCAAACACAAACAAAAGACAGTATTGTACAACTTGATTGGGTTGGAGTGGTTCAGCATCTTTCAATACAAAGAAAGGATTAGAGCAACTTCCTGGAGGTTCAGTGAAGCCATCATAACATCTTGAAAGGGGTTCAGACTCAAAATAAATTGCAGTCTCAAAGAAAGTCTTCTTGACTTTGAACCTTTCATTTCAAACAACATTAATGATTCATTATTGAAGATAAATGTAGTAATCATTTCCTTTTAAAGCTAACCATTTACTGGCTTTTCATTTTTGTCAATACTATGTTGAGAACTGACCTGTACACACAATAGAACAATGTTTAAGGCAAAAAAATGCAGCATGAGTCGATACATACTCACATGAGTCGACTCATATCAGTTGCAGAACAGGGTATGAGTCTACACAAGACCTTATGAGTCGATGCATACTGTTATCCAGACCCAATACAGAGAGACAAAAGGTTCATGAGTCGACACAAAACACGAATGTGTCGACACAAACAAGAAATGAGTCGATACATTCCATTATGCATCGACTCATACTGAGTTGATTTGTATTTTTCAGAAACAAGCAGGGGCATGTGCCGATGCATAAAGCTATGTGTCGATACATAAAGTTTGTTTTGCTTTCTTTATACACTTTTTTTCATTTTTTTCATTTTTTTTATTACTATTCAATATGGTTGTAATAACTTAATTAGGCTTATGCTTCATCCCCATTTGTAAATTGTATCCCCATCCCCCATGTGATGTAATAGCGTAGGATTTTAATTTCTGCAATTTATCGCTTTAATATAATTGTTAGTAATTAGGCTGTGTATGGCAAGATAAAATCGACCGTTAGAAAACCCTAATCTCAAAGACTAAAATGCATGCAATCAAATACACTTTTCACACGCACACCTCTAGGTTAATCTCGCTTGTTGCCTACAAATAAATAATCATGTCCCTCGAATGTGGGACGCTTTAGAAAAGACCCTCGATAAAAAAAATTATAGTCCCTCAATGACCCTTCAATGTTGCCTTCGGTAAAATGATCTTAGTCCCTCACGAAAATTGCTAAAACATCTCATAGGTTGCCTTCTATGACTATACAATGACCCGCGCCCGTCCCTTCACATCCAATGATAGAGCTTCTTATCAATCAGTGGTAAGATAGCAACATCTAAAGGAGGAGGAAAAGAACAAAGATCCTTTTGAGTAGGTAGAACGTTCATAGTTGCTTGCTCACAACATTTTCAAAACGACATCTTTCAAACACACCAACACTTTCAAAACGAAATATTTTAAAAAAGTCAACACTTTGTATACATTCTTATAGAGACGAGAATCATTACAAAGTTCGCCTAAACGATGGCATTTTTCAAAAATACTTTCAAACAATCACAAACACATTTAAAATAAAGCATTTTCAAAGTGATCAAGCAAATAAGATCCCGTAGATAACTACGGATGAAAATGGTGCTAATACCTTCCCTTTTAATAACTTACCCCCCGAACTCAAGAAAATATCTCAAAAGGTCTTTCCTGTTCTTTTCACTCTTTCCTTTATTAGATAAAATAAAAGTCGGTGGCGACTCTTCCTATCCGCAACAATTATGATAAAACGCAAAACACCTAAGTCAGTTCTCCCACCGTATTACACCATTCTTGGTGTATCCTTAGTAATAGCAGGCATAGCTTTAGCAACAAAAATAGTTGGAGGGATTACTTCAAATACCTGACAAGGAGTTTCAATGAATTCTCCATCCATTTCAACATGTTTGAAAGCATTCAAATAACTTACCATATATTCTTCGTATCTATAAACTGTGACAATCTTCCATTTTACTAGGTATTTCAGCTTTTGATGTATGTAGAGGTAACTGCACCTGCCTCATGAATCCATGGGCGTCCGAGCAAGCATGAATAGGTCGGGTGGATATCCATTACATAGAAAGTTGAATTGAAGACTTGAGATCCCACCTTAATTGGTAGATCAACCTCTCTGTGGACCATTCTTTTCGAACCATCGAAGGCTCTGACCATAATATCACTGGGTTTCAGCATCAAACCTTCACAGTCCAATCTATTCAAAGCACCTTTGGGTAAAACATTAAGGGAGGACCCAATATCTACTAACACATGCGCCAGAGTGGTGCCTTTGCATTCAATAGAGATGTGGAGAGCCTTATTGTGATTCTTCCCCGCCGGAGTTAAATCGGCATCAGAAAATCCCAAGCCATTATCAGCAGTTAGGCTTGCAACACAATTCTCAAATTGATCAGCAGTGGTCTCTTGCGGTACATGGGAATTCTTCAGGAATTTCAAAAAATCTTGGGCATGTGCTTCGGAGCATAACAACAAGGAAAACATGGATATCTTTGAGGGTGTTTGCCCCAGTTGCTCAACTATTTTGTAATCACTTTTCGGATGATCTTCAGGATTTCTTCCATCTCTTGTCTAGATGGGTCTTCAATTGTCACATCATTTGGTGGTGCCTCCGTCAGGGCAGGCTCGGTTACTTTCTCTTTACCTCGATTGTCAACAGTTGGTCTAGCAGTAGGAATGTGAACAGGTGTTATAGTAGTTGTTGGAGGAGAGATCTCTGGAGAGAAGACCCTTCCTGTCCTAGTGACCTTACTAGTTCTGGTAATGTTTTTAATTTCAGGCTCTTCAATTTTAGTAATCCATGGCTCTTGCTTGACACCATGATAATAAACTCCTGCCCCATAGTTCCAGGGCACAACTTTGTCAGAGGTATAGGGGACTGGCCCCGGTGTAGTGATAATCATGGGAGCCACTCTTGGCTCGGTAGGAATCCTTATAGGGCCTTTAGAGATGATCCTAATAGGAGTATTTGAAATGGTGATTATGGAAACATCTTGAGGTATACTTTCAGGTAAACTCTTCATGGACTAAGTTTTCTCGAACAGAATTTCATGGTTGTCAGTCAGGCATTGAATACCTTTCTTCATCCACATATAACTGTTGGTTTGGGAAGTACAATGGTAGCAATTTTCAAGGCAGCCAGGAAATAAACCAACTCTTAACAGATTCTTCTTAACAGTCAATAAGGGAGTAGTTAAATTACTGATGGTGGAGAAAAAGGATACATCGTCAATGGAATTGACGCCTTTACCATGACCGGGCATATGAGCAGTAATGACATTAGGGGTTTTTGGATGGTCAAAGTCGATCACCTTGTTATCAATCAAATCTTGGTTCTTGTTCTTCAACGCCCAATAATTGTTGGTGTCATAGCCGGGACTATTTGAATGATAGACGCATTTCATGTTCGAATTATATTTGGGAGAGGCGGTATTGGGATTTGGAGGAGGATCTCGCAGCATTACCAAATCTTCCTTTAACAGATGTTGTAGAGATTGAGACAGTGGATTGTTAATCCTAGTGAATTGCCTCTGTGGGGCATCAGGCCTTTGCTGATTGTTTGATTATTGTGGTTGTTGAACTGGGTCGGGTTAGAAATCAATAATGCTCCTACTGACTGATGAGATCATTCTTGATACGGCTCCTTTGTCCATAAAAAACATTAGTCTCTTTCTTACTAACAAATGGTTTCTTTACAGCATTAGAGGTTGAGGCCTTGGGGATCTTTCCGCTTTTGATTCCACTTTCAACTTGCTCGCCAGTCAAAATCAACTCAGTAAACCCTGACGAAGAACTCCCAATCAGCAAATTAAAAAATGGACCATTCAAGGTGCCCATGAACATGTCCACCAAATCTCGATCAGTCAATGGGGGTTGCACTCTTCCAGCCAGGTCACTCTATTTTTTAGCATGATCCTTAAAGCCTTTTCTCGAGCCCATAGTCATATTTTGTAATTGTAAGCGAGTTGGTGCAAGGTCATCATTGTATTGGTACTGTCTATAGAAGGCAGCAGACAGATCCTCCCATGTGTGGATATTAGTCCCCTTAAGTTGATAGAACCATTCCAACTATGTCCCATATAAGCTCTCTTAGAATAAATGAACCCATAACTTCATGTCGGCGGTGTGTGGTTGAATCTTGCGGACATAAGACCTCAGATGCATTTTTGGACAAGAAACCCCATCGTATTTTGCAAAAGCTGGGACCTTGAACTTGTGGGGAATGACCACCTCAGGGACCAGACCTAAATCTCCAAAGTCCAAACCAGACACTGTTTGGATCTCTACAACCTTAAATCGGTCTTCTAGTTGTTTGTATTTGTCATTCGTCGGTGGATACTGCTCTTTGAATAGTCATCGTCCTCAGTAATCTGGTTATTTCCACCCCTAGCTCTAGTGCTTCTAACTTCCTCTTCTTGATTGTCTTCATCCATAGAAGAATCCTCTTCTATTTGAGCCAGTCGGGAGGGCCCCTTGAACCTTCTTCCTATGTTGAGAATAACATCCCGTTTCTTAGTCTTCTTTTTTGTGGCAAGGAGTGCCATCATCTCTTGTTCTCCCTTAGCCAAGTTGAGAAGAGTCTCTTAGAACTATACGTGTTGAGTCTGCAGATCTTTGACGGTTTGCTCTAGAGCCATCTTATACTGAAATAAATAGTAAAAAGATGATGAAACCTGTATCGGAAAACCTGCTTATGGAATGATGCATGCTATGAGAATGCAATGTTTTCAAGGACCTTAAGGAAGTTAAATTTGCTAACCAAAAAGGAAACAAACACAACAATTGTAATAATGAGTTAAAAAGTTACAATTGCCCATTGGGCTTACAATTAAAAAGAAAAAGGGTGTCAAAGAGACAACAAAATAAACCCCTAAAATAAAAGACTCAAGTTTCCCACAGGAGCTTCCTCTTTGGTGCAATGTATACATTCAGGCTTCGCTCCTCGTGAAGTTTCCTTCTGAGCTCCAACACTTTCTTCTCGCTTGCATAGAATCGAGCTTCAAAGGTGTCTCATTCCCCCCTTGAGTTGAATCCACGATCTTTATAATTCTTCGAGGTTGTTAGGCATGTCAAGATGGAGAATGGTATAAGGAATATCCCCTTCAGTAATGGGCTCCATAACTATTGGTAGGATAGCTAGATATGGCATCATGAGACTTTGAGCACGAGCTCGTACCCATTTGAGATAAGGCTCTAAAGGAATAGAGTTCTTATGCCCCAAAGTCTTGCTATCAACATCATTTACCATGCCCCAAGCTCGTACAAACCTTTGATAATAACCTTAGGCATCATTCTCGTAGTCGAATATAATACCATGGATAAGTGCATCGTGAGGACCATCTCTTCGAGCATAGCCAAATTGTCGTAGAGCCAAAGAAGGATTATAAGTAATACCTCCCCTAATTACCAAGAATGGAACATTAGGGAACTCCCCATAAAGGTCAATGATCGTAATGTCCTCTTGAGATTGAGAGCACTAATGGATATCTGCATGAGAAAGCGACATTATTCTTTGCGACCAATTTAGACCTTGTTCATTCTTCAAAACTGATCGGGGAAGGTGTGAAATAAACCACCTAGATAGAAAAGGTATGAAACATATAAGAGCTCCTCTCTTCCTCATGGTGCGAGTGTGAAGAGTATGCAAAATGTCTGCGAGTAAAGTAGGCACGGGGTTACGAGAAAGGAAGATCTTGACAGCATTCACATCTATGAGTTGGTCTGGATTAGGGAACAATACTAACCCATAGATTAGAAGAGCCAAGACTTCTTCAAAGGCTTACAAATCCATATCCTCCCAAAATAGTTGAGCCTTCTCTAACAGAAACTTAGCTAGAAAACCCTTGACTCCACTCCTTGTTTCCCAATTGGCTACAATGTCAGACCTTTTCAAATGTAGGGTTGATGTAATCTCCTCAGTTTGTGGATCTTTTTCTAAACCGTTGAAGGGCACTTGATCAAGAATAGGTACTCCTAATAGTTGAGGGAACTCTTCCATTGTGGGCACCAATTGATAATCGGGAAAGGTGAAACAATGATGTTTAGGATTAAAGGATTGAAAGAGCACACACATCATTTCTTCTTTAAAGCTTGAGGTAACCAGATTGAGAAGTCGACCATGTATTTTGGTGAACAAAGAATTCTCAAGAACCCTTGATGCTAACTCTTGGAGTTGAGGAGGAACTTTTACAAAGCTGATTCGGATGGTATTTCTGTGAGTGGAAGTCATATCTTACAAAACAAAACAAAGATAAATCCCTAGGTCCTTGAAATGATTAGTGAAAATGCTATGGCATGATGTCATGATGTTTATGATGTTATGAACAAATAATCATATACACATAAAGCACGCAAGGAATTAGGTTTAGGCTTGCATGAGGTTTATAGGTAAGTACCCTCTTGAAGTTTTAGTTGGTTCAACCTATCATAAAAGAAAGTAATCGGGTTCTAAGGAATCTCAATATCATTGATCTTTCTTCATCGGACATTGTTTCAGCTCAAGCAATCTTTTTTCGCGATCGAAATATCCTGAAATTCCGATCTCAATGAGTGTAGTATCGAGTATTAACCAACTTCATTATTGCACCAAAGCCATCTATCTCACTACTTTCTAATGGCTAAGTTGTTCAACTAAGGTTCTATGGTCAGTTAGTGCTTTATTACACCACTCAGCGGCCCCGTATTCTCCTTGATTTAACTCAAGGGACACTGGTACCCACAAATGTGTCGCACTAACGTAGCTATCCCTTCAACCATGTCGTTCTATGTCGTACAGTTTCCACGATCTATTACTACTTACCTAATATGCCCCCAGATCCGGGTATAGGATTGTTGTACCCCAAAATTTGCCCTCTCATTTTTCAAGGCATTTCTCACAAGGATTCTCAAGGTTCAAGCTTGCACAAGTACATTTGGATTTTCCAGTACTAAGATTAAAAGGAAACTGCCAAAAAGGGGTAAAACAGATAAAATTAATATTTTGACAAATTTGGAGAAAAACAAGTGTTCTACGATTCATCTCCTTCAATTGGCCTTTTGGCCTCTTTCGATGCAAGCTTGGATTGCATCCTTCGACTAGGCGTGGGCCTCTGGCACGTTGGCTTGGATTCACAAGGCACAAAGTCTCATGTAGTCTCCTTCGATTACAAGGAAAAAGGCTCCATTTTGGCATCCTTCGATTTGCACTTTTTGCCTCATATATGCCTCTTTCGAATCTGGACATTTTGGCCTCCTGCATGTACCTTTCAATTGGGCATGTGGTTCCTTCAGTACAAGCTAATGGTTACACCTTTCATTTGGGCATGTTGGTTCCCTTCATGCAAGCTTCGTTTGAACATAGATCTTTTGCTTGTTTGCATGAAGTCACAAAGCAGGGACCCCCTATGTACACTCCTTCGTTTGGGCACATGAATCCTTCAATACAAGGTTTTGGTCAAATATTTCATTTGGGCATTTGACTACCTTCATGCTTTTTTTGTTTGGGCACATGAATCCTTCAGTACAAGCTACTGGTCACACCTTTCGTTTGGGCATGTTGGTTCCCTTCATGCAAGCTTCTTTAGAACATAGATCTTTTGCATGTTTGCATGAAGTCACAAAGCAGGGACCCCCTATGTACACTCCTTTGTTTATCCACATGGACCTTTGAGCAGGCAAGCCTTTGACTGGATAGAACCACCTTCACAAGGTTTCATTTGCAACTGTGTCCCCTTCGAATCACCATCTTTCAAATCCAACTCGGGGCATACCATTTGAAGGACATGGTTGATGGTCCATTCAAAGGATTTACAATCCCACTTTAAGGCATGTTTTTGGTGACCCATCCAAGGGTCACACTTTTGGCTCCTTCGAAGGATGCACAAAAGTGACTCAATCGAAAGGCACTTGTTGGAGGAAAATAAAATAGTATTGTTTGGAGAAGAGCCTTGTCGAAAAAGGGTCAAAACAAAAGGATGATATTCAAAGATGCTTGCTGCCAAGTTCAGTCTTAGTACACTGGCCAAAACTGCTACACAGTAGTCCTGAAACACTGCCTCATTCTTGCACCAAAATAGCATACAAGGCACTGTCTCTCGAAAGCTACAAGGATCAGGTTACTCAAATTGTTCAAATCTTTTGTTTTTGCTCCAAAAACTTCAAGCAGCCTTGCCTATAAATAAGAGGTTTCACAATGTTTTGAGGAGGACTTTTTTGGGACCAGAGGAACCAATCTTCAAATTTCTCCAACACCATAAAGTTCTCAAACACTTAAACACTTATGAAAATAAAAACCCAGAATCTAACATTGACCTCTTTCGAATCTGAAAAGTCCCATATATTTTATTCCCTTTCGAATCCAGTAGAAAAGACATATCATTTATTTTTCTCCTTTAAATCAAGTAGTAGAAACGCTGCCTTCACTCCTTCCCTTTGAATCTAGGGACATTCAAGGTAACCACTTCAAGGTCCAGCACACGCTCCAACCTTCATCAAGGTAAGTCATCCTTAACCTTGATTCCTTCGTTTCCAGCACAACATGTAAATACAATTCCTTTTCGTTTCAAACATGTAAATACTATTATTCTTCTTTTCCACCCTTTTAATATGTTTCATGATTAACAACCTTCTTGGTTTTTTCTCTTTGTACATTTAAACATGTTTAAGAACTAACCTGGCCCCAAGATATTGCCTTAGGCCACGTTGCTATTCAAAACTTAAACGAAAGAAACAGGAAACGGGAAGTAGGAAACGAAGCTTCTGGCTTCCACACCAACCTCCAGGCCAAACAAAAGAGGCAGCCAGAAGGCACACCATGCTGGTTCCAGGCCCAGATAAAAGGCACTCTCTCAATGCTTTCAACCCCCAGCCGAAGGAGGCAGAAAGGCATATTACATCTTGCGTTGGTTCCAGGCCAAGTTGAAAGGCACAACATGCTGACCCCCCAAGCCTCAGTCGAAAGTCATGCCTTCACCCCTTTCAGGCCAAATCGAAGAGAGCCAGAAAGTTCAGAATCGAAGGGTTTTCTACCTCAATCAAAAGATCCTCATTTTTCTTGATTTTACTTTATTTTTGCCTTTATATTTTCATGCAATTCAATATGGTTGTAATAGTGTAGGATGTTATCTTTCTACATTTTATTAATTTTGTATGATTGCTAGTAAAATAGGGCATGTATGGCAAGATAAAAACAACAAGTAGATAACCCCTAATCAAAGACTAAATGCATGCAAATCAAACACACTATTCACAAATGCACCCTTAGGGTCATCCTACTTGTTGTCTCGGAAAAATAGTCATGTCCCTCGAATATGGGTGTTTTAGCAAAGAGCCTCGATAAAAGATCCCAGTCCCTCGATGACCCTCAATGTTGCCTTCGGTAAAACGATATAGTCCCTAAACGACATTGATAAAACGTCCCATAGGTTTCCTTCTATGACTATACAAACGTTCCAAACCCATCCCTTCAAATCCAACGATGGGGCTTCTTACCAAATAAATGGTAAGATAGCAACATCTAAAGGAGGAGGAAAAGAACATTTAAGACCTTTTGAGTAGGTAGGTTGCTCCTAGTTGCTCGCTTTCTCACAACAAAAAACATTTTATACACCAACACTTTCATTTTGAAACATTTTCAAAAGACAAACACTTTGTACACGTTCTTATAGAAACGAGAACCATTACAAAGACACCTTTTCAAAATCACTTTCAAAAAACACATTCCACAAACACTACTTTGAACTATTTTCCAAACAAACACTTTGTACGCGTTCTTATAGAAATGAGAACCATTACAAATACGTTTTCAAAATACTTTCAAAACCCACGCCACAAGCACACTTTCAAACAAAAGTAAGTGATCTAGCAAGCAACTAAGAGCCCGTGGAAAACTACGGATGAAAAGGGTGCTAATACCTTCCCTTTTCATAACCTACCCCCGAACTCAAGAAATAATCTCGAAAGGTCTTTCCTGTTCTTTTCAATCTTTCCTTATTGGATAAAAGAAAAGTCGGTGACGACTCTTGCTATCCGCAACAATTGCGATCAAACGCAAAACACCCAAGTCAGTTCTCCCACCGTATTACAGAACTGGCGACTCTGCTGGGGATTTTACTTAAATATGGGGTTACCTTTGGGCTAGATCACCTTTACTTACTTTCCTTATTTGATTTTCTTGCTTTAGATTATGGATCCTTGTTTGGGCTTGTTTTGATCCTCTACCTAGATCTGGGGGCACATTTTAGGTAAGTAGCAATAGATTGTGGAAATTGTACGGCCTAGACTGACACGGTTGAAGCAATGGCTACGTTAGTGTGACGCATTTGTTGGTATCGGTATTCCTTGTGTTAAATCGAGGGGAATACGGGGCCGCTGAGCAGCGTCATGAAGCACTAACTGACCTTAGAACCTTAATTGAATAACTTGGCCATTAGGAAGTAGTGAGATAGTCGGTTTCAGTGGAAAGCTGAGAATTGGTTGATACTCGATACTACGCTCATTGAGATCAGATTTTTAGGATATCTCAGCTGCAAGAAAAGATTGATTGAGCTGAGACAATGCCTAAAAGAAAGGTCTATGATATTGAGATCCTTTAGAGCTCGGTTACTATTTCTAGGACAGGTTGAGCCAACTAAACTTCAAGAGGGTACTTACCTACAAATCCCATGCAAGCCTAAACCTAAGGATTTTTCTGCTTTGTGTATATATGACTATTTGTACATAACAACTTTCTTACTTTGCATACTTGTACATAACATCATAATATCATACCATAGAATTTTCAATAACCATTTCAAGGATCTCAAGGGCCTTTGATGCAGGGTCACATGGGATCAGACGTCTATCAAGGGGCAAGATGATTTATTTTCCTCTAACCAAATGTCGTCAAGACCAAAGCACGTTAACTTGAGTCAAGGGCTATGACCCACTTGACACGGTGAGCTTGATTCTCGCGGAAGGACATCCACCGATATGAAGTTCTCCAATCAAAGTTGTTGATCAAAATTCAACTTCTAACATCTTCTTATGTTTACCCTGCGAGATCCTTGAAAACATGCATCCACATATTATGCATCATATCATGACAGACTTTTCCCGCACAAGTCTCTCATCCTCTTACTGTTTATTTCAGTAGAGATGGCTCTAGAACAGACTATCAAGGACATTCAGACTCAAAATGCTCAACTTCAGGAAATGTTCTTGAACCTGTCCAAGGGACAAGAAGAGGTGAAAGCACTCCTCACCAGGGGCATGATCATGGGGAATCCTGGGGACAATAAGGATGACTAGTTGGAATAGCTACAAACTGAAATGGCAAAAATGAAGATCCAGATGATGGGACAACTAGTGGACCAGATGGCCCTTATCCAAAACATAGCTCGGGGACAAGAGGAGCTAAGGACCCTCGTCAACAAACTTCATCAAGATAGTAGCAAGTGTATGAAACAAACAGTCGATATTGGGGATCAAGTCATCATTCAGCCTCCCATGAGACCGGAAACCGGTTTGGGGGAGAGCAGACCTTCCCAAATTGCTTCCACATCACGGGCCAACAATGACCTCGTCAATATCAATGGGAAAATAAACAAAGGCAAAACAAGCCCGAGAGACAGTTTACTAACATCAACATGCCACGGTCTCAAGCTTTGCAACACATGTTGAGGATGAATCTGATTACGCCAATAAGACCTTATCCAAATCCCAAAACTTCTTCTCCGAGCTACAATTCTGATGCCAGGTGTGCTTATCATTCGGACAGTCCTAGGCATGATACAAACGATTGTTGGGCGCTGAAGTACAAGATTCAAAACCTGATCGATGGAGGAGCATTAGGTTTCACACAAGACGGTCAGCCGGAGATCTTCTACCACCCCTTAAGGGCATCCAATTGAAGTGACGGTCTGGGTGAGGAATTTTCTGTTTATTTAAATTTTCAGTTGTAATTTTCTTTGTTTATCTAAACACTTATCTTTATATAAGACTTTGGTTACTCTCACTAATGCATTAAATATGTTTGTCTTGAATTAATTCATTCATTTTAATTCTATTAAACCATGCTTTTTACTCCCTTTATGATATTCAACTCTTGTTTCAAAAAGTTGCAAGCCTTTAGAGGGAGGATGACGAAAACAATGCCATAATCTCATACAGTATGCTTTTAGATAGGCCTTGTTGGCGATGTACATGCATTCTTTCAATTCCTAAACATCGAAGTTATAAGGAAGATAATCCCTAGTCATCCCCTTGAGCCTAAGAAGTAGGAGCTTTCTTTTTCATACAAAATTGAAACCTTTAATCAAAACCTGGGGCTGGGTAGTCTCTCAGTTTATTCAAATGCACATTCAAGTCGCAAACTTTCACTTCGTACACAACGGATGACATCAAAAACATTCGTCTGGAATCAAAAGACGGTGATGGTTCCCTACCAAATAGCCGGTCATTATCCCTCAAGAGAAAAGCCCACTAAGTCAAAACCTGTGAAGGAGACTTAAGAAAAATTGGGGCATCCCGCTGACTGTAATCTCAAATCAAGAATAGTCAGGCAAAAATCAGGGATAATAAACCAAAAAAGAGGTCACTGCAAATCCTCAACAACATGGAAAATATGGCAAAAATGACTGCCTTCCAACGAACTTAACTTGTCTGAACCATCACCAAAACGTCATTCCAGACTCAATTGGAGTTCAAACGCACAATTAACTGAGTTTAGGCTCGGAGAACATTATGAAGAACGGGCGGGTACAAATACACTTTGAGCCTTATCCTTTGTTTCTTAAACCTTGAACCAAGCCACGTTAAAACCCTTCAAAAGTCCTAATTGAAGCATGGGTTAGTTTGAAAGCATACTGTTACAAAAGGTATCCTGAATCCTATAAGGCTTACTCCAAATCCTGAGTTGAATTTTCTTACAAAAATTCTTTTATCTGCTAAAGCGAATTTTCAAAACTTCAAGACAAGTATAAACTTTGCATTATTTGAATATCGTTGTTTGCATATGGCTAATTGTTTGACAATAGAGAAATTCACATGACGAATATCCAGCAAATGAAAGCTCTCTCAGTGAACAAAATCACTTCAAATGGGATGACACTTTCAACGACAAATCTCCTATAAGCAAGGGGGCATGACATGTCACTGTCCAATACATATGGGGCACTCAAGTCAAGATTCTAAGAAATCTCTCAAGAAGTGCTGAGTAACCAGGGGCAGATTCAAATCTGAGTCACTTGGGGCTTTGAATATGAACTCCAACAAAGGGTTGTATACGGTCAAGCAAATGATTCCTAGCATTATTACAAGCATTTTCTACTAAGGGCAGTAACAAGTCTCCCACAAAGTCCTTTTCATAGGATGATCCCCAGCCAGAGTTTCAATCTCTAAGAATTTCTCCCCAACTGAGTTGATTTCAAGAATCCTCAGGGAGTTCTATCAAAAGCGCCCCTCCAGAAGATTGGCGACAGGGTTTATTTCCCCAATAAATGGCAAGATTCCCCGGCTCAAATATGCCTCTCAGACTATCTCACTTCAAGGGACCACAACTCCTCTTCCTCAGTAGACTTTCCTGCAATCCCCAATAGCTCCTCAGTAGAGCAACGGACAACGAAGACTTCTGAACTCCTTTCCCCAAGCAAGAATCAACACTCCCCAACGGAGTTCTCCTCAAACAACATAACCGGAATCCCCAGTGGAAACATTCTAATAAACCAGGTTTGGAAAGATGTGCATACTCTTCATCCCCAGTGGTCGTCCGGGATTCAACTTCCCAAAACTCCCCAGCACTTGTCAAGGATTTATTTTCCAAGACAAAATTACATTCCAACAACCTTTCATGTATCATACTACATACATGATAAGCGCATACAGCACAAATTCATACGACATAATCTCACTTATTTTGAGAACATCATTACGCCATGCATTTCATACATCATGACATTGCATACAACTAACTCTTTACCTTTTCAGGAAAGATCAATCAATAGAAAATTATCATCAACAAATTTTTTAACAAAGACAAGCTAACTATTTGTGGATAAATTAATTGCAAATCAATTCTCGAGACAGTACTGGGTGACTATCTATATGACAATTACTTCCTTCAGACTTCTGCTGGTTGAGTTTAAATCTCTCAATGGTTTATCTTGATTCCTTTCCGATAGAAATTTTCTGTGGTTCAGATAGATTGCTCCAAGATTCATTCGTATTCGTTCCAGTCAAAGTATATTCAAGACCTCTGTTGGTTCAGTTTAAATCTCTCAATGGTTTATCCTAATTCTTTCCCGTAGACATTTTTCTGGTTCAGATAAATCGCTCCAAGATTTGTTTTGATTCTTTCCAGACCTCTGCTGGTTCAGTCTAAATCTCTCAATGGTTTATCCTGATTCTTTCCTGTAGACATTTTCTCTAGTTCAGATAAATCTCCCCAAGATTTGTTCTGATTCTTTCTAGACCTCTGCTGCTTCAGTTTAACTCTCTCAATGGTTTATCCTGATTCTTTCCCATAGACATTTTATTCTGGTTTAGATAAATTGCTCCAAGATTTGTTCTGATTCTTTCCAGACCTTTGTTGGTTCAGTTTAAATCTCTCAATGGTTTATCCTGATTCTTTCCCGTAAACATTTTCTCTGGTTCAGATAAATCGCCCCAAGATTTTTTCTGATTCTTTCATACCTCTGCTGGTTCAGTTTAAATCTCTCAATGGTTTATTATGATTCTTTCCCGTAGACATTTTCTCTGGTTCAGATAAATTTCCCCAAGATTTGTTCTGATTCTTTCCAGACGTCTGTTGGTTCAGTTTAAGTCTCTCAATGGTTTATCCTGATTCTTTCCCGTAGACATTTTCTCTGGTTCAAATAAATCACCCCAAGATTTGTTCTGATTCTTTCTAGACCTCTATTGGTTGAGTTTAAATCTCTCACTAGTTTATCCTTATTCTTTCCCGTAGACATTTTTTTCTGGTTCAGATAAATCGCTCCAAGATTTATTCTGATTCTTTCCAGACCTCTGCTGGTTCAGTTCAAATCTCTCAATGATTTATCCTAAATATTTCCTGTAGACATTTTCTCTGGTTCAGATAAATCGCCCCAAGATTTGTTCTGATTCTTTCCAGACCTCTACTGGTTCAGTTTAAATCTCTCAATGGTTTATCCTGATTCTTTCCCGTAGACATTTTCTATGGTTCAGATAAATCGCACCAAGATTTATTCTGACTCTTTCTAGACCTCTGCTGGTTCATTTTAAGTCTCTCAATGGTTTATCCTGATTCTTTCTCGTAGAATTTTTCTCTGGTTTAGATAAATCACCCCAAGATTTGTTCTGATTCTTTCCAGACCTCTGTCAGTTCAGTTTAAATCTCTCAATGGTTTATCCTGATTCTTTCCCGTAGACATTTTCTTTGGTTCAGATAAATCTCACCAAGATTTGTTCTGATTCTTTTCAGACCTCTGCTGGTTCAGTTTAAATCTCTCAATGGTTTATCCTGATTCTTTCCCGTAGACATTTTCTCTGGTTCAGATAAATCACACCAAGATTTGTTTTGATTCTTTCCAGGCCTCTGTTGGTTCAGTTTAAATCTTTCAATGGTTTATCCAGATTCTTTCCCATAGACATTTTCTCTGGTTTAGATAAATCGTTCCAAGATTTGTTGTGATTCTTTCCAGACCTCTGTTGGTTCAGCTTAAGTCTCTTAATGGTTTATCCTGATTCTTTCCGGTAGACATTTTCTCTGGTTCCGATAAATCACTCCAAAGATTTATTCTGATTCTTTTCCAGTTGAAGTCAAGATTATACTTAGTCAAATTTGTGTCAAGAATCACCTTTGGATGGCATCTATAAACCCATCTCCGACAACTCTCCATCATCCCTCCAAATGGCATCTGTAAGCCCATTCCCTATACAATCAACCACCACATCATCGAGTGCAAATTTTTGGGCACTCTAGTGTTCAATCATCTTCCACCTTCAAGTCACGAATGACAGACTCCCCAATCTAACTCTTCAGGTTTAAGAAGATTGAATAGGGGCAGCTGTTGTACCCCAAAATTTTCTCTCTCATTTTTCAAGGCATTTCTCACAAGGATTCTCAAGGTTCAAGCTTGCCAAAGTACATTGGTATTTTCCAGTACCAAGATTAAAAGGAAACTGTCAAAAAGGGGAAAACAGATAAAATTAATATTTTAACAAATTTGGAGAAAAATAAGTGTTCTTCGATTCAGCTCCTTCGATTGGCCTTTTGGCCTCTTTCGATGCAAGCTTGGCTTGCATCCTTCGACTGGGCGTGGACCTCTGGCATGTTGGCTTAGATACATAAGGCACAAAGCCTCTTGTAGTATCCTTCAATTCCAAGGCAAAAGCCTCCCTTTTGGCATCCTTCAATTTCCACTTTTTGCCTCCTATATGCCTCTTTTGAATCTGGACATTTTGGCCTCATGTATGCACCTTTCATTTGGGCATGTGGTTCCTTCAGTACAAGCTACTGGTCACACCTTTCGTTTGGGCATGTTGGTTCCATTCATGCAAGCTTCGTTTGAAGATAGATCTTTTGTTGTTTGCATGAAGTCACAAAGCAGGGACCCCCTATGTACACTCCTTCGTTTGGGCACATGAATCCTTCAGTACAAAGTTTTGGTCAAATATTTCGTTTGGGCATTTGACTCCCTTCATGCTTTCTTCGTTTGGGCACATGAATCCTTCAATACAAGCTTCTGGTTACACCTTTCGTTTGGGCATGTTTGTTCCCTTCATGCAAGCTTCGTTTGAACATAGATCTTTTGAATGTTTGCATGAAGTCGCAAAGCAGGGACCCCCTATGTACACTCCTTTGTTTAGCCACATGGACCTTTGGGCAGGCAAGCCTTTGACTGGACAAAACCACCTTCACAAGGTTTCATTTGCAACTGTGTCCCCTTTGAATCAGCATCTTTCGAGTCCAACTTTGGGCATCCCATTCGAAGAACATGATTGATGGTCCATTCGAAGGATTTACAAGCCAACTTTAAGGCATGTTTTTGGTGACCCATCCAAGGGTCACACTTTTGGCTCATTCGAAGGATGCACAAAAGTGACTCAATCGAAAGGCACTTGTTGAAGGAAAATTAAATAGTATTGTTTGGAGAAGAGTCTGGTTGAAGAAGGGTTAAAACGAAAGTATGATATTCAAATATGCTTGCTGCCAAATTCAGGCCTGGTACATAGGCCAAAACCGCTGCACGACAGTCCTACAACATTGCCTCACTCTTGAACCAAAATAGCATACAAGACACTGTCGCTCGAAAGCTACAAGGAGCGGGTTACTCAAATTGTTCAAATCTTTTATTTTCCCTCCAAAAACTTCAGACAACCTTGCCTATAAATAAGAGGCTTCACAATGTTTTGAGGAGGACTTTTTTGGGACCAGAGGAACGAATCTTCAAATTTCTCCAACACCATAAATTTCTCAAATACTTAAACACTTGTGAAAGCAAAAACCCAGAATCTAACATTTACCTCTTTCGAATTTGAGAAGTCCCATACATTTTTATTCCCTTTCGAATCCAGTAGAAAAGACATCTCATTTGTTTTTCTTCTTCGAATCAAGCAGTAGAAACGCTGCCTTCGCTCCTTCCCATCGAATCTAGGGAAATTCAAGGTAACCACTTCAAGGTCCAGCACACGCTCCAACCTCTAGCAAGGTAAGTCATCCTTAACCTTGATTCCTTCATTTCCAGCACAACATGTAAATACATTTCCTTTTCGTTTCAAACATGTACATACTATTATTCATCTTTTCCACCCTTTTCTACCTCAGTCAAAAGAACCTCATTTTTCTTGCTTTTATTTTATTTTAGCCTTTATATTTTCATGCAATTCAATATGGTTGTAATAGTGTAGGATTTTATCTTTCTGTATTTTATTACTTCTGTATGATTGCTAGTAAAATAGGGCATGTATGGCAAGATAAAAACAACAAGTAGACAACCCCTAATCAAATACTAAATACATGAAAATCAAACACACTATTCACACATGCACCCTTAGGGTAATCCTACTTGTTGCCTCGGATAAATAGTCATGTCCCTGGAATATGGGCGTTTTAGAAAAGACCCTCGATAAAATATTGTAGTCCCTCGATGACCCTCAATGTTGCCTTCGGTAAACGATCTATTCCCTAAACGACATTGCTAAAATGTCCCATAGGTTGCCTTCTATGACTATACAAATGTCCCATGCCCATCCCTTCACATCCAACGATAGGGCTTCTTACCAAATCAATGGTAAGATAGCAACATCTAAAGGAGGAGGAAAAGAATATTTAAGACCTTTTGAGTAAATAGATTGCTCCTAGTTGCTCGCTTGCTCACAACAAAAAACATTTTATACACCAACACTTTCATTTTGAAACATTTTCAAAATACAAATACTTTGTACGCGTTCTTATAGAAACGAAAACCATTACAAAGACACCTTTTCAAAATCACTTTCAAAAAACACATTCCACAAACACTTCTTTGAACTATTTTCCAAACAAAAACTTTGTACGCATTCTTATAGAAACGAGAACCATTACAAATACGTTTTAAAAATACTTTCAAAACCCACACCACAAGCACACTTTCAAACAAAAGCAAGTGATCTAGCAAGCAACTAAAATCCCGTGGAAAACTATGGATGAAAAGGGTGCTAATACCTTCCCTTTTCATAACCTACCCCCCGAACTCAAGAAATAATCTCGAAAGGTCTTTTCTGTTCTTTTCAACCTTTCCTTATTGGATAAAAGAAAAGTCGGTGGCGACTCTTGCTATCTGTAACAATTGCGATCAAACGCGAAACACCCAAGTCAGTTCTCCCACCGTATTACAAGGATCTATAAAAGAAATAAACCCAAGCATAACCCATAAATGTAAAGAAAATAAATCAAAAAATAAAGAAAATAAAGGTGATCTAACTCTTAAGGAAACCCCACTTTTAGTTTTAATCCCCAGCAGAATCATCAGTTCAATAATACGGTGGGAGAATTGACTTGGTGTTTTGCGTTTGATCGCAAATGTTGTGGGTAGCAAGAGTCGCCACTGACTTTTCTTTTATATAATAAAGGAAAGGGTGAAAATAATAGGAAAGACCTTTTGAGATTTTTCTTGAGTTCGTAGGGTAGGTTATGAAAAGGGAAGGTGTTATCACCCTCTTCATCCGTAGTTATCTACGGGCTCTTAATTGCTTGATCACTTTAAAATGCTTTGTGTTTGTGTAAGTTTGAAAATATTTTGAAAAAATTCCTAAGTTTGGCAAGCTTTGCAATGACTCTCGTATCTTTGAGAATGTATACAAAGTGTTGGTTTTGAAAATATTTGTTGAAAAGGGAATGTTTTGAAAGATGTTTTGAAGATGCCAATGTAAGGAAATTTTGTAATGATTCTCGTATCGTTGAGAATGTATACAAAATGTTTATTTTTGAAAGTTGTTTGAAAGTGTGAGGTGTTAAAATGGTTTGGTTTGTGAGCAAGCAATTACGGACAACCTACCTACTCAAAAAGTCTTTGTTCTTTTCCTCCTCCTTTAGCTAGTGCTTGTCTACCATTAGTTGGTAGAGAACCATATCATTAGATGTGAGGGACAGGCGTGGGTCATTGTACAGTCATAGAAGGCAATTTTGTAAGATATTTTAGCAATTATCATAAGGGAAAAAGATCATTTATCGAAGGCAACATCGAAGGGTCATCGAGGGACTACAATCTTTTAATCGAGGGTCTTTGCTAAAACATCCCATGTTCGAGGAACATGACTGTTTAAATTTGAGGCAACAAGTGTGGTTAAACATAGAGGTGCATGTGTGCAAAGTGTTTTATTTTCAAGTATTTATCTTTGGATTAGGGTTGTCTAATGTTTGATTTTATATCTAGTCATGCAAACCCTAATTACTAGCAATAATAAGGAAAGTGATAAATTATGGAATTTAAATATCCTACGCTATTACAATGCTTTAGGAATGGGGGTACAATTTTGTGAATGAGGGGGAGAAAGCAATAAAGCCCTAATTACTATTACAAACCATTGAATATGAATTACAATAATAATATACAAAATGTAAAGATAAAAAGGAAGAAAAGAATTGTCTTTTTAGGTTTTTTGATAGAAAGATTTTATAATTAATTTAATTATGAGAGGAGTTAGTTAATTATTTATCAAAACCTAAAATCTAAGTTGATTAAAATAAACCCTAAGTCTAATTTAATTTTTTTAGAAAATAAATTTGTTAATGTTAGTTCGGAAAAGAAAATGTTTGATAATGTAAAAAAGAAGTAATAAAAATATGATTTAATTAACAAAATGAAATAAAGTATTAAACTATTTTTAATTTAATTATTTAAGAAAATAATATATTTTTTTATTTTTGTTAAATAAAGTAAATAAATAAATAGAGAGAAAAATAAAATAAAAGAGAATTAGTTGGGTCAGTGTTGTAAAAGAAAAAGGGGGGTGTAAAAAATTCGAGGCCCAAAAGATAGTTTTTTTTGTTTGCTTTAATCAGAAATAATAAAAATAAATAAAAAATAATAATGGGTCAGTGGTGTTGTGAGGAAGGAGGGGGTGAGGAAGAATAAAAACATGAAAGAAGGCCCAAACCTAAGAGGCCCAGGCGCGCTTAGAACAAAAAAAAAGCTCAAAAAATATGAGAAAAAATCACAAAATGGGACGTTGGGGATCGAACCCAGGTCCCATAGGTGAAATGCGCGTGTTTTAACCACTGGGGTGGTGATACATCTGGTAGTTAAGGAAACAATCACTAAATATATTTTAAACTCGTTTCTGACTGTGCTTTGTCTTCTTCCTCGTGCCAGCCAACAGAACAACATTTTTAAATTTCAAACTTGCTCATTTCTCAACCAAATGAGAAAATTTAAACATCAAACTTGTTAGAAATTTTATCACGATTCCAACTATGTAAATAACTAAAGTTATATATTAAATATGAGCATGAATTTTTCTTGGTACCAAATTCTGACCTAATTTTTCTGTAACTTCAACTTCAAAATTTTCATCACTCAAGCAATATAAATGAAAACTAAAGGCATGGTTAGCTTCAGGGAAATGATGTCTACATTTTTTCTTTACAAAATAACTATTGATGATGCTTGTATGAGGAGTTCAAAGTTGAGAAAACTTACCTCAAAACTGGAAATCGTGTTTGAAGTTTGAGCACTTCTAGAGGTGTTGTGATGATCTAAATAGCTTCACTGGACTCCTAGGAAGCTATTGCAATGCTTACTTTAGATTGAGAGTGGTTAAATCTTCCTGTAGAAGTCAATATGCAGAGTTGAGTTTTGAAAATGGTGGATGGTTGTGGAGGTGTTACAGAAGTGGTTCAAGTGTTTAGATCACTTCTATGTGGTGTATGGATGATGTTTGAATAATTGAAATAGAAAACGCACGAGTGGTTTGTGTATTTGGAATTCAAAGTCAGAAATTGCTTGTTATGGAGTGTTTGGTGCAATTCCTAATTTCAGGGAGTTTGAAGTAGTTTCAAGGCTTGTAAATTATCGTTTTAGCTTGTAAAATAGTGTCTCTATTTATAGGTAAAGGTTGGAGAAGCTCGAGTTAATTTGAAGTCAAAATCACATGTTAAGCTCAACATGTGATTTTCTTAAAAAATCAAGTTTCAATGCCTTGTACCTTTGATCATAGAGTGGTTAAACACTTTAATCACAATGCTTCTGACCTTGTAGATGGAGTGTGATCAGAGGGAACAAGTGAGAGGCTTAAGAATTGACTTTGTGCATAAAGCTTGCTTTTCAAGAATGGCAATGTTAACTTTCTCCCCAAAATGGAAAATTGACTTGGACAATGCTTAAACCACTTGGATCGTAGCTCAAAAGTTTGTGTAATCCATTAATTATGGTTAGGTACACAAGTTAGAAGGCATGCAAAGCAATATTATACAGCATAACATTGTGATTGGATTATGTGTTCATCAAGAAAATGACTTGTAATTCAAGAATGGATGCCCAACTTCTTCTCTTTGATTCTCTTAGCTCAAGAACGATCTCTTCAAGTTCTTTGACATTTTGGAAAGCTTGAAACATTGTATACAACCTTCATGTTGACCACTTTGGCTAAATCACCTTGGAACTATGTGAAAATTGGTCAAGAAGTTAGGTCAAAAAGCTGCCTAAACTTGCTAAAATTTTCACTAAGTGCTTTATGAAAAATGTCATGACTTTATGAGCTTATATCTTCAAATCTAAGCATTTTTTGACATCAACCCTAAGGTACAAAGTTGTAGAATTCATCAATATCTACAACTTTCATGTTAAAAGTTTTCCTTGAATCATCTTGCGTCATGGTGAAAAATTGTCATGAAGTATTGAAATTATCAAGGTTAAAAACACAAATTTTCCAAATCTTTGAAATCTTGGCTTTTTTGTTGACTTTCTTGACTTTCTTGATTCTTGATGATCAAGTTTAATATTTTTTAATTTCTTGATGAATTTTTATCTTTGAAATTCAATGTTGACCAAAAAGTCAAAGTTTGACTTTTTGCAAATCAGTTGACTTTTCATCAGTTGATCAAATTTCAATTATCAATCCAATGATCTTGAGAAATGATTTGAGCCATGAAGTTAGGTAAACATGTTTTGTTTGAGTCCTTGAGATTATTATTCAAGCCATTGGGTCATGTCTAGGTCAAGAATCAATGATCAGTCATTCTCAATAAAACCCTAATTTTGACAAATTTACCCCTTTGATGATTGGAATGTTTTTCTTGAGGAATTGTGATCAACAATTGATCAATTTATGAATATGCCTTCAAAAATTTTATGTTAGCCAAAAATAATTAATTTTGACTGTATATTGACCACTGTTGACTTTTTACCCAATATAATTGATTTTCAATTATCTGAGCAATCGACTGAGCAAATTTGTGATGCAAGACTTGAAACTTGGTATGAGCAATATTAGAGACCTATAATGAACCACGAAAGTCATTTGAGGCATCAAAAGTCCAATTTTCCTTGAGAAAACCAAAACCCTAATTTGTAGGCTCAGTGCTTAGGAGGTGAGCTTGTCTGATCAAACCCTTGAGAACCGCTGAGCATTTGAGATCTTTGGTGAGAAATGTCTTGAGAAAAGAGAGGGAAAATTTTTGGGTACAACAGATGCCCCTATTAAATCTTCTTAAACCTGAAGAGTTAGATTGGCTTGTCCGTGATTCGTGACTTGAAGGTGGGAGATGATTGAACACTTAAGTGTCCAGAAATTTGCACTCGTTTTATGCACAAATTAAACGGTTTGTTGATTATATTAGGAATGGGCTTAAAGATGCCATTTGGAAAGATGATGGAGAGTTGTCAGAGATGGGATTAAAGATGCCATCCAAAGTAACTTTTTATAGAAATATCATAATGAGTCTACGCTCGACTGTATCTGAGGAGTATCGGAATAAATCTATGCTTGATTTAAATTGAGCTAGAAGATTTTCCATCCGTCATTAACTGGAAAAGAATCTGAATAAATCTTTAGTCGATTTAAACTGAACCAGAAGAAGTGCCTACTGGAAAAGTATCAGAATAATTCTTTGGTTGATTTAAACTGAACCAGCAGATGTCTTGTGTCATCTTTAACTAGAAAGGAATCAGAAGGAATCTTTAGTCGATTTAAACTGAACAAGAAAAAGTATTTACTGGAAAAAGTATCAGAAATAAATCTTTGGTTGATTTAAACTGAACCAGCAGATGTCTTGTGTTTCCTTTAACTGGGAAAGAATCAGAATAAATCTTTATTCGATTTAAACTGAACCAGAAAAAGTGTCTACTGGAAAAGTATCAGAGTAAATCTTTGGTCGATTTAAACTAAACCAGCAAATGTCTTGTGTTGTCTTTAATTGGGAAAGAATCAGAATAAATATTTAGTCAATTTAAACTAAACCGGAAAAAGTGTCTACTGGAAAAAGTATCAGAAATAAATCTTTGGTTGACTTAAACTGAACCAGCAGATGTCTTGAGTTATCTTTAATTGGGAAAAAATTAGAATAAATATTTAGTCGATTTAAACTGAACCAGAAAAAGTGTCTACTGGAAAAAAGTATTAGAATGAATATTTGGTCGATTTAAACTGAACCAGCAGATGTCTTGTGTTTTCTTTAACTGGGAAAGAATCGGGATAAATATTTATTCAATATAAATTGAACCAGAAAAAGTGTCTATTGGAAAAGTATCAGAATAAATCTTTGGTTGATTTAACTGAACTAGCAGATGTCTGCGTTGTCTTTAACTAGAAAAGAATCAAAATAAATCTTTGGTTGATTTAAGTTAAACCAGAAAAAGTGTTTACTGGAAAAGTATTAGAATAAATCTTTGGTCGATTAAACTGAACCAGCAGAGGTCTTGAGGAAGTGTTCGTCATGTAGATAGTCGCCCCGTCTTATTTCAGGAATTAACCTGGAACTGTTTAAAATTGTTGATGATATTCGTCTATTGATTGATCTTTCTTGAAAAGGTAAAGAGTTAGTTGTATGTGATGTCATGATGTATGAAATGCATTGCGCAATGATATTCTCAAAATAAATGATATTGTTCTATATGTGTTTCGTATGTATATGTTATGATGAATGAATGTGCAATGTTGTTGAAGCGTATTTCTTTTGGAAAATAAATCCCTGACTATTGTTGGGGATGAAGAGTGTGTGTATCTTCAATCTTGTTTAAAATGCTTCTACTGGGGATTCATGGTTACTTGTTTGAGGAAAATCTGTAGGGGATGTATTGATTTCTATTTGGGGATTAAGTTTAGGAACATTGGTCATCCATTTCTCTACTGGGGAACTCATTTCATATATACCCTGACTGGGGATAAAAGAGACGGTTAAACTTTCGACTCGTTTGGGGAGGATAAAGTTAATTGCTATCTGGTCGGATTCCAAGCTTTGCAGAAGTTACATGACTATGTTGAGATTTTTGCTTGGTCGTACGAAGACATGCCAGGGATCGATACTGATATTGTGGTCCATCGCCTGCCAATGAAAAAGGGTTGTTCTCCAATTAAACAGAAGGTTCGTCGCATGTGTCCTGAGATGTCAGAGAATATTAAGGCCAAAGTTATGAAGCAATTCAACATAAGTTTCTTAGCAGTGACATCCTATCCTCAATGGGTTACTAATGTTGTTCTGGTACCAAAGAAATACGGTAAGGTGCATATGTGTGTAGATTACAGGGATCTGAACAGGGCGAGCCCCAAAGATGACTTCCCGCTTCCACATATTGATGTTTTTGTCGACAACACCGCTCAACACAAGGTATTCTTCTTCATGGATGGTTTCTCAGGTTATAATCAGATCAAGATGGTGCCTGAAGACATGGAGAAAACAACTTTTGTTACACAGTGGGGCACTTTCTGCTACAAGGTTATGCCTTTTGGGTTGAAGAATGTTGGTGCAACTTACCAGCGTGCCATGGTAGCTTTATTCCATGATATGATTCATCACGAGAAAGAGGTCTACATCGACGATATGATAGCCAGATCACACACTGAAGAAGAGCATCTTGATTATCTACATAAACTATTTGAAATACTGAAGAAATACGTGCTGACACTGAATCTGAAGAAGTGCACCTTTGGGGTAAGATCTGGTAAACTCATGGGCTTCGTCGTCAGCGGTAAAGGTATTGAAGTTGATCCCGTAAAAGTTAAAGCTATTCAAGAAATGTTGGCTCCCCGTACTGAGAAGGAGGTCAGAGGTTTCTTAGGATGACTGAATTATTTTTCCCAATTCATTTATCACTTGACTGCTACTTGTGAGCCAATCTTCAAGCTGCTGAAGAAAGATCAAGTAGTAAAACGGGATGATGACTATCAAATAGCCTTTGACAAAATCAAAGAGTACTTACAAGAACCTCTGATTCTAATGCCACCAATTGAAGGGAGTCCTCTGATCATGTACCTAACAATGTTAGAAAATTCAATGGGTTGTGTACTAAGGTAGCATGACGAGTTTGGTCGAAAAGAGCATGCAATATACTACATTAGCAAAAAGTTTACCGACTATGAAACAAGATATTCACTGCTCGAGAAAACTTGCAGCGCTTTGGCATGGGCTTCTCTCCGACTAAGACAATATATGTTGACTCATACTTCTTTGTTGATTTCTAAGATGGATCCCATCAAGTACATATTCGAGAAGCCAACTCTCTCCAGAATAATAGCCCAGTGGCAAATGGTCTTGACAGAATACGACATTCAGTACACCATTCAAAAGGAAATTAAGGTAAGTGTACTGGAAGATCATTTGGCACATCAAGACGTAGACGACTATCAATCCATGAATTTCGAATTCCCTAACTAGAACATTATGCTAGTCACAGATTATGAAGAATTTGGACCGTATGAAGGACCTGAGCCAGAATCCCGATGGACTATGGTTTTCGACGGAGCCTCTAATGCACTTAGAAACGGAATTGGTGTTGTAATCATCTCTCCTCAGGGTTTCCATACACCCTTTACCTCCAGATTATGCTTTGATTGTAGAAACAACATGGCGGAATACGAAGCATACATCATGGGTATTAAAGCAGCTATTGACCTAAGAATCAAGTTTTTGAATGTATATGGGGATTCAGCCCTGGTAATCAGTCAGGTTAATGGAGAATGAAATACGAAGCACCAGAATCCCATTCCTTATAAATAGCATGTGTTAACCTTAATTATGTACTTCGCGGAAATCACTTTTGACCATATCCCACGAGAAGAGAATCAGTTGGCAGACGCATTGGCTACAATGTCATCTATGTTCAAGGTCAAATGGGGCAACGAGGCTCCCAAAATTACCATTGATAGAATGGACGAACTAGCACACTACTACGAAGTTGATACCAACGGAGTAGAAGACAAACCTTGGTTTTACGAAGTGAAGAGGTATCTTGAGGCTCAAGAGTACCCTGAAGAAGCATCGATCAATGACAAGAAACTCCTACGGAGGTTCTCAGCTAAGTTCTTCCTGAGCAACAAAATTTTATATAAGCGCAATCATGAATCAACTTTGTTTTGTTGTGTGGACAAGAAAGAGGCAGAGAAAGTCATGGAAGATATGCATGAAGGTATCTTTGGTACTCACTCTAGTGAGCATACTATGGCTAAGAAAATTCTAAGAGCGGGTTACTACTTGTCAACCATGGAAACTGATTACCATCACCACTCCAGAACTTGTCACAAGTGTCAGATCTACGCTGCCAAAGTACATGTGCCATCGGTCCCTCTAAATGTCTTGACTGCACCTTGGTCATTTGCAATGTGGGGTATTGATATGATTGGAGAAAATAAGCCTACTGCTTCTAACGGACATTGTTTTATCTTGGTTGTTATTGATTATTTCGTAAAGTGGGTTGAAGCAGCCTCATTCACCTCAGTTATCAAGAATGCTATCGCCTGTTTCATTAAACATAATCTTATTTGTCGATACGGTATCCCTGAGATAATTATCACGGATAATGGTACCAATCTTAACAACACTATGATCACGGAACTCTGCATACAATTCAAGATTAAGCACCACAAATCTTCTCCGTATTGACCAAAAATGAATGGCACAGTGGAAGCCACCAATAATAACATTAAGAAGATTGTGTATAAAATGGTTGTGACATACAAAGACTGGCACGAGATGTTACCATTTTCTCTCCATGGCTATCACACTTCAGCACAAACTTCAATTGGGGCAACCCCGTTCTCTCTGGTCTATGGTATGGAAGTTGTTCTACCTGTCAAAGTTTAGATTCCTTCTCTGAGACTCATGAAGGATGTAGATTTGGACAAAAACAAGTGGATTCAAACTAGGTTGGATCAATTAAATTTGATTGAAGAGAAGAGGCTTGCGGGCGTCTGTCACGGTCATATGTATCAGAAGTGTATGATCAAAGCATTCAATAAGAAAATCAAGCATCGAGTATATCAGGATGGTGACTTGGTAATAAAGCGCATCATTCTACCGCAAGGTGATCCCAGGGGCAAATGGACTCCCACTTACAAAGAGCCATTTGTAATCAAGAAAATATTTTCTGGTGGTGCTATGATATTAACCACCATGGACGGTGAAGATTTTCCGCACCCTGTGAATGCGGACATAGTCAAAAGATACTACGCATAAAAATGACCCACTAGGCTGACCTGCCTAGGTAAAAATAAGGGTATCCCGATGAACAAAAAGGATTCGGACAAAAATTATGGATAAGAATATAAACAGATTATACACCCAGAAAGTTGAAAACCTGAAAAGGTGGCTTAGGAAAAAAGGGGTATCCCGGTGGACTGAAAACCCGAAAGGGAGGTCCAGGAAAAAGTTAGGAATTAAAGCGTATGACTATGTCCCGTTGGATCACTCACAGCAAGCCTTGTTACCAACATCAGGCTCAAATGGTACAGATCAATTCAATAAACTTCTTCTGACGGTAAGGGATGAGATGCTTGAAGACATATGGGCAATAGCAGAGTTGAAACACGACGAGATTATTTTTACATAGCTATATGTTTTCACTTTGTAATCTTTCTTCATTTTTGCGATGATTTCCTCTTACTAGGATTTCTGTCTCTTTGTACAAAATCTTCTATTTATAGGCAAACTATCAATACAAATACCATTTCAAAAATTCAAATGTTTTGTTTTTTCTGTTTTGTTTGCAAAAACATCCAATAACTAAATTGAATGAACATATGTATATGAATATGATTACTGTTAACAAATATATGCATAAAAACAGGAATAAGCATTTACTCAAGACTCTAGGAGTTGGGATAATTTTCAAGTCGTCCATAAATCCTCATAGGATTATCCCCATGGAGTCATATTCGCAAGCTCATTTTCAACAAAGATACATTCCTCGCAAGGCTGAAATAACTTAATTCGCCAGCAGATTTCCCTAATGGATGAGGTAATATGATCTTTTCCCCGACAACATCGCTAAACAACAGAGTCACAACCCTTGTCAGAGATTATGACATTAGCGCAGTTCATATGAATTATCTTCCCCATCCGATATTATTCCTCCGAAACTGTAAAATCCCCTGCAGATTCTTTTCTCCAGCAGAGCTTATTTCCTCATCAGTAGTATTCCTCAGCAAAGTGTTTCTCCAAAATGTTTAGGGTTTATTTCCCCAACAAGGTTTATTTCCCTAACATGGTTTATTTCCCCAATCGAGTTTATTTCCCCAAAAGAAAACACTCTCCTTAGATTTAGCCTATTTCTCTGACTACTACAAATCACCGACAAAGCTTCTCTCTCCAGCAAAAGGGTAGTCCAAACCACTATCCCCAGAAAGTTGCTACAGAATCTGAAATTGGACCAGATATCATTCAAACTTATCCTCTCCAAACGAGTAAGAGTCCATATCATAAACTCGGTTAGAAAATTCTTCGAAAGGTTATCCATATCTTTTATCCCCAGTCAGGGTATATAAGAATTAAATTCTCCAGTAAAGCAATGAACGACCAATGATTTTGAACTCTTCTCCCCAAGCAAAAATCAATGTTCCCCAGTGGAGTTTCTTTAAACATAGAGTAGGAGTCCCCAGCGGCAACATTCCATACGAGATTAAATATTACACAAATTCTTCATCCCCATCACCATTCAGGGATTTATTTTCCCTAGCGAGATATTATACGGAGCTACACTTCAACGACATTTCACATTCATCCATCATTTACAAACATCATAGCATATGCATATGAAACGCATATGGAACAATCTCATTTACTTTGAGAACATCATTACACAATGCATTTCATACATCATGATATTGCATACATCTAACTCTTTATCCTTTCAAGTAAAGTCTACCAACAGACGAACATCATCGACAATTTTCAGACAGGTTAAAGCTTAACTCCCGAAACAGGATGGGGAAACTATCTATACGATCGAGCAAAGATTAACTCCCGAAATAGGACGGGGAAACTATCTTTCTTTCTTTATGATCAGATAAAGATCAATTCCCAAAATAGGACGGGGTGACTATCTTTATCACCAAGGTATGAACTCCCGAAACAGGGCGAATTTACCAACAAACTGATTGTAGATCAATTCCCGAAACAGGACAGGGCGACTATCTACATGAACAGATCAAAGATTAACTCCCGAAATAGGACGCGGAACTATCTTTCTTTCTTTATGGTCAAATAAATATCAATTCTCGAAACAGGACAGAGCGACTATCTTTAACACCAATGGTATGAACTCCCGAAACAGGACGGGTTTACCAACAAACTGATTATAGATCAATTCTCGAAGCAAGACGGGGCGACTATCTACATGAACATATCGAATATTAACTCCAGAAAGAGGATGGGGAAACTATCTTTCTTTCTTTATGGTCAGATAAAGATCAATTCCTAAAACAGGACGGGGAGACTATCTTTATCACCAAGTGGTATGAACTCCCGAAATAGGATAGGTTTACCAATAAATGAATTGTAGATCAATTCTCGAAACAGGACGGAGCGACTATCTACATGACGAACACTTCCCTTCAGGATATTCATTCTGAAAACCACTTTCCTTTAGAAATTCACTTTGGAAAAGCATTTCCTTTAGACAGAACTAAATAGGTTTGTTCTGAAAAGCATCCTCAGATACATTCAAGCGTAGACTCCTTCTAATACTTCTATCAACAGTTACTCCGATGACTTTCTGTCACCTTTCCAAATGGCATCTTTAAGATCATTCATGATATTATCAACCTACAGCATTATCTCCTGCACATACGAGTGCAAATTTCTGGGCACTTAAGTGTTCAATCATATTCTACCTTCAAGTTACGAATGGCGGACATGCCAATCTAACTCTTCAGGTTTAAGAAGATTGAACAGGGGCAGCTGTTGTACCCTGAAATTTTCCCTCCCATTTTTTCTTCAAGACATTCTTCTAGGGTCCTCATTTGCTCAAGATGGCTCAAGAGTTGGTTAGATAAATGCTCCTCCTAAGAAATGGGTCTACAACTAGGGTTTTGAGTTTCTTAAGGAATATTGGGTTTCAAAGGTATTAAGTGGATTCCATGGTTCTTCATATGTCTTCAAGGATGTTCATATCAAGTTTCAAGCCTTGCATCACAAGTTTGCTCAGTCAATGGCTCAGATGATTGAAAATCAACTATATTGGGTAAAAAGTAAATTATGGTCAACATACAGTCAAACTTCAAGATTTTTGGTCAATATCAACATTTTGAAGTGATGTTCATCATTTGATCATGATTCCTCAAGGAAAGCCCTCAAATCATCGAAAGTCAAAATTTACCAAATTAGGGTTTCCTTAGGAGAAGTCAATTGAACTTTGACCAAGCATAACTTTCACATGCTTCATCAACTTTTCCCCAACCAAATCCCATTTTGAAGTAAATTCAATTCTATACAACTTTTTATATGTATTCTCAAGTCCAAAAAGTGCTTCATTTGAAAGATATGAGCTCATACATTATAGGTCATTTCAAAAGTCAACAAAAAGACACTCTTTGTCAAGGCAAATTACATCAAGATAAAGTCTCCAAATGCAAAAATGATCAAAAGAGAGATAGTATAAGACATTTTGATCTCTTAAAAAAGTCCAAGATCACCTTCAAAAGGTGCAAATCGAGAGAGTTATGACCAGTGCAAGTTGGGGGGATTTTGAGGAAATGCATGAAGTGCAAAGTGACAAAACTTGAAATTTTAAACTAGTGGACCTAACTTTTGATGTTCAAACATGTTCACAATGTGTTAGAGGACCTCTAAATCCATGCACATATTTTTCATGATTTTTTATTTCTTTTATTTTAATTTTTATTCATTTAAATGCAATTTAATCAAATGAAATATAAAATCAATTAACCAAGGCATATGGGCTTGCTTTTCTGGATCAGTTCAGGCCCAAGAACATTTGACAACCATGGAGAAGTCGTGTGAATTTGAAAAGGGCAAGAAAAATATCAAAATGGAAGGTAATAAAGGTGTTTTATAATTGTCTCATGGACATGATTGCATGAGATTCTTTCCATGTTTATTGATCTGTTTCTTTCTCAATATATGCACAACAAATCAGACACAAGAGGACCACGTAGCCTTATCTCAAAATTTCACAAATTGTCCAAACTTTTTCCTCAAAAAAACTTGAGTTTCAAAACTATCTTTACAAGCTTCCATACTATGAAATCTTTATTCCATTCACACCCAGGAACCTCAAAGGGTAGGTTGGGATCGGTTATCATGATCTCAAGCGCGTGAAATCGCATAGCATATCATTACCGGTTTCATACTTTTTTGTAAAATCATATCTTTAATATTGCTTTGTTTTAAACTGAATTGATGCTCCTAACACATTTCTGAGACATGCTTGAACAGGTCTGAATAAATATTATGGTCCCATGCATGCTAGTTTGCAACATGCCATTTTTACTCCAATTAGTTTAGTTTGATTCGAAACGCACGATCCAAGGGCTTATAGCCAAAAATAAGTCCGAATTTGGATTTAGGAGGGTTGAATTATGGGGGACATGTTGTTTTAGATAATTAACATTTAATTTTTGTAGGTTTTGAGTTTTGCAGCTTGCCGGAGAAGACGATCAGAGCTAGGGCTCTGACGCTTCTTCGGTTATCATATTTGATTATACATTAATTTTTATTATTTCATTTATATGAACGGATGTACAACCACCTCAGTGGAAAGTGAGCGCATGTTAAGGCATACATGTCCCAGGGTGTGGGTTCGACCCTGGCGCTCGCAACTTTTTTTTACATGTTTTATCTTTCACAGATCCAATGCAAGCAGGCTTAGCGCACATATCATGCGCCTCACTTCCACACCAACTGATCATCATGGGACCGGCTCTAGCTTCCCAAGCTTGCACGTGGACCATGGAGTCCTTGGAATCAGCCGTGCTGGATCATTCACCTCATCTGGGCTGGCATGTTTTAGGGCCTAAATGAATCGCTTTCCTCATTATCTGTGCCAGTCTTTATAGGTAACAACCATCTTCTGGATAATCTTCTTGATGTTTTTATTAGCAGCTTCAATAGCCCCATTCATCTTTGGCCTGTAAGGAGATGAATTGTGATGGACAATCTTGAATTCTTCATAAAGTTTTGTCATCATCTTGTTATTCAGATTCTAGCCATTGTCGGTGATAATCCTGTTGGGCACGCCATACTGACATATAAGATTGTTCTTGATAAAACGTACTACCTCCTACTTAGTAACATTAGCATAGGAAGTTGCTTACACCCATTTGGTGAAGTAGTTTATTGCCACCAAGATAAAACAATGTCCATTTGACGTCTTAGGTTCAATCATTCCAATCATATCAATACCCCACATAAAGAAAGGCCATGGGAAAGAAATAACATTGAGAAGTGTCGGAGGCACATGAATTTTGTCAGCACTAATCTAGAATTTATGGCACTTCTTTGAAAATTTGTAACAGTCAGATTCAATTGTCTGCCAATAGTAGCCTACCCTAAGCATCTTTTTTTCCATCGAATGTCCATTGGCATGAGTGCCAGAGGAGCCTTCATGAATTTCATGCATCAGCATGTCTGCTTCATGTCCATCCACGCATCTGAGCAAGACCATGTCATAATTTATTTTGTGTAGCACATCTTCGTTGAGGAAAAAGATACTTTCCAACCTTCTCAATGTCTCACTATCTTTGTTTGACGCGCCAATCGGGTATTTCTGAGTCTGGGGAAAATGCTTGATATCATAATACCAAGGTTTTTCATCTGACGTTCCCTCTGTTGCAAACACATGTGCTGGTCTATCCAAACATCATATTGTTATATGAGGCACATCGTTCCAAGTATTCACTTGATACATAGAAGCCAGAGTGGCCAAAGCATCCGCCATCTGATTTTCATCTCTGGGAATATGATGGAATTTAAATTTATTAAAGAAAGGTAATAATCTTCTAGCATAGTCTTTGTAAGGAATCAAGCCTGGTTGACGAGTATCCCATTCTCCTTTAATCTAATTTATTACCAAAGTTGAATCACCATATACATCTAGAATTTTGATTCTGAGATCAATAGCCTCCTCGAGACCCATGATACAAGCTTCATACTCTGCCATGTTATTGGTACAGTCAAATGCAAATATTGCAGTAAAAGGAATATGCGATCCATGAGGAGTGATAATCACAACACCAATTCCTTTCCCATAAGCATTCACAGCTCCATCAAACACCACACCCCAACGAGATTCAGGATCAGGACCTTCCTCAGGCCACGATTCATCACAATATTTTATTTTCAAAAACATAACATCCTCATCATGGAAATCATATTTAACAGACTGATACTCATCAACCAGTTGGTAAACAAGATAATCTGCCAACACACTACTTTTTATAGCCTTATGAGTACGGTATTCAATATCACATTTAGACAACAGCATCTGCCAACAGGAAATTCTCCCAGTAAGAGCATGATTTTCAAAAATATACTTAATTGGATCCATTTTGGAAATCAACCAAGTAGTATGATTCAACATATATTTCCACAACCGTTTTGTCGCCCAGGACAAAGCACAACATGTCTTTTCCAGCATAGAATACCGTGACTCGCAGTCATTAAACTTCTTGTTGAGATAATAAATGGCATATTCCTTCTTCCCTGTTTCATCTTGTTGTCCCAAAATACAACCCACAGAATTATCTAACACTGTCAGATACATGATCAATGGTCTTCCTTCAATAGGAGGGAGCAAGATAGGAGGTTCGAGCAGATACTCTTTAATACTTTCAAATGCCCTTTGGCAATCATCTGTCAACACAGAACCTTGATCTTTATTTAACAACTTAAATATCGGTTCACACGTTGCAGTCATATGGGAAATAAATCTGGAAATGTAATTCAAACGCCCGAGGAAACCTCTAACTTGCTTTTCAATTCTTGGCGCTGAAATTTCTTAAATTGCTTTGAATTTATCAAGGTCAACTTCAATCCCTTTTTGGCTGACAATGAAACCTTACAATTTCCCTGATCGGACACCAAAGGTGTATTTATTTGGATTCAAGCAAAGATGATACTTCCTTAAATGTTGAAATAATTTTAACAAATCTTCTATATGACCTTCTTCAATCTTGGATTTGGAAATCATATCATTAACATATACCTCAATTTCCTTGTGCATCATATCATGGAATAGGTTTGTCATAACCCTCTAGTACGTTGCACCAGTGTTCTTTAACCCGAAGGGCATCACTCTGTAACAAAATGTTCCCCAGGGTATGATAAACATTGTTTTTTCCATGTCCTCAGGAGCCATTCTGATTTGATTATATCCAGAAAATCCATCCATGAACAAGAATACTTTGAATTTTGTTGTACTATCAACAAATATATCAATATGTGGCAATGAAAAGTCATCTTTTGGACTAGCTTTGTTTAAACCTCTATAATCAACGCACGTGCGAACTTTTCCGTCTTTCTTTGGTACTGGGACAATATTGGAAATCCACTGAGGGTACACTGATGTCACAGGAAAACCAGCATTAATTTGCTTTAAAACTTCTTCTTTAATTTTTACTACCATATCAAGGTGGGTTCTTCGCAATTTCTGCTTGATTGGCGGCATTCTGGCTTTAGCGGTAAATGATGTTCCACAATATCAGTATCTCATCCTAGCATGTGTTGGTACAACCAAGCAAATATGTCCACATACTCTATCAGCAACTCAATCAACATGCTCTTCACGCCGGGATGAAGCAATGCTCCAATATTGACTTCTTTTGGATCTTCCTCTGAACCTAAATTAATCGTCTCTAACGGGTCTTTATATGGCTGAGTGGAACTTTCCTCGTGCTCAAGCAACCGTGAAACTTCTTCTGGGATTTCATCATATTCTTCTTCTTCAGCCACATACACAGGATATTCAAAGTTGGGAGAGGGTGCAGGGTCATTGTACTCAACGGGTTTTTTATTTAATTTGCACATATGATTTATGATTGCTTTTAAAAACTGACACATATAGCAAGTGATTATGCAGATTTATTTACAGTTATTAGTTATTTTTGAAAGGTTTTTTTTGTTACCATTTTCTAAGAAAAAGCAGAAAATAAAGACACAATTTGGGAATCAAAGACAACTTTTATTATTGATTTTAAAGATCAAAGCAACAAATATTCCCATACAATATCAACTTTCACCTTGGGCAGAGTGAAAGATTTTTTTGAAAAGATTAACAAAAAAAAATTACTTTGAGACATGAATGCAAGATGGAACATCAATAGTGATCCAATTTTGGACTCTAACTCCACGCATCATGTAGTTCAGCATCTTCTGCTCAGCTTCGCCTTCCACAATAGCATTGATCCTAGGAACAGTTGGATAGAGGTAACCTCCGCTGTGAAAGATGTCTTGATATTTTCCCAAAGCAGAATTCGGCTTCATATTATCACCTTTACCATTCTTCACAAAGAATCCCAAACCATCTCTATTCTTATTCACGGGCAGATCAACAATTTCCCCCCATACTTAACTAGGTCTATTACGCACTACATGTTGAGCATCCTTAAGCGAAGCTATAGAATTCTCATTTTCCCTTACATTATCAGTGGATAAAGCTTGGAATTGAGTTCCAACAGCAGCTTCATCCGCTTCCACAACACAGAAAGAGGATAAACGAGATATTAATAAAGTTTGTTCTCCATTTATGATGACCATCTTTCCTTCCCAACGAACTTCAGCTTCTGGTGCAAAGTAGAAGTAACAGCTTACCTCGTGTATCCACGGTCGTCCTAGTAAACATCTGTAAGCGGGAACAATATCCATAACCTGGAAAGTAATCTGAAATAAGTATGGGCCTATATGAACAGGCAAATCTACTTCCCCGGTGACAGACTTCCTCGATCCATCAAAAGCTTTCACAATTATGTGACTCGGGCGCATGGGAGTTCCTTGGTACTTTAAATTCATAAGTGTGCTCCTCGGTATGACATTTAAAGTGGATCCATTGTCAATTAGCACATTGGACAATGAATCATTCTTCCAGTTTATGGAGATATGGAGAGCCAGATTATGATTCCTTCCTTCATCGGGAAGCTCGTCATCACAGAAACTCAGGTTATTACAGGATGTAATATTCCCAACAACACTACTAAATTAGTCCAAAGGCATATCACTTTCCACGTAAGCTTGATACAATACTCTCATCAAAAGATTCCCTATGGGCAAAAGAATTCATTAGCAAGGCTAGAATAGATATCTTTGATGGGGTTTGCAACAATTGATCTATGATCTTGTAGTCGCTCATCTTGATAATCTTCAATATATCATCCATGTATTTTTCCATAGTAGTACCACTAGATTCCCCACTACTTTCTTAGGTTCAACACTTTCAACAACCTTTTTATCAACATTAACATTCCCTCGAATGATAGGTGCGAAAACACGGCCATTGCGGGTCACTCGACTGGCTTAAGAAAAATTCTTGACATCCGACAAAAGTTGGATGGGGACTTCCACACCATCCTCCAAGATTATAGAATTGTATTTATATGGCACGACTTTGTCGGATTCATAAGGAACAGGTCCCGGCAAGCAAATCACCACTGGAGTAACAACTGGCTTGCTATGGTACTCAATCTCTATAGGGTCGGGAATACCAAAACAAAGCACAATAACATTCACCCCTTCTTCAAAATATTTAGACATCACACAATCATCGTTGGAGAGCGCATCTTCGTCTATGAAAAAGAATTCACCTGTAGAAGCATACTCATTATTTGACATAGTTTCGACCGAGCAAACTTCAATTACGTTAATCCCACAGTAATCATCTATATTTCTTAAAATCTTGATAGTACCATTGTCCAATAACAATTGAACACCCTTTCTCACTATGGAAAAACCACAAGAATCTATGTAGCAGATCCGGCAAGACCCATAATGGTGTTCTTCTTGACCCTCCATGTGACAGAAAGTAGCGTGCAATTGCACCAAATCATCATTCATATGATCCATGTCAAAAATATGGAATTCTCCAGGACATCCAAATACCATATTCACATCTTCTTCATACTCTGCCCTAGGCCTAATTATATGAATGAGACCTTCGCCTATCATTTCCTAAAGATCAGCTTTTATCTTATCGCATCCCTGGATATTCGTACTGCAAATACTACAACCAGCATGGTCATGCGTATGGTAACTGAACTCATAGAGGTCAGCATGCATCTTTACCAAATCTCCTCTAACCATATTGGTATCAAAAATATGAAAGTCTCCTGGACAACCAGCAACCATGTTTACAGCATTTACTCCTCCATGCTTAGGTAAAGGATTATCTTTCACGTTAGGGCCAACATCTTTAAAGGATAAAAGGCCAGATCACACCATCTTTTGTACTTCAGATTTCAAAGGATAACATTTCTCAATATTGTTCCCTGGTGCTCCTTGATGAAATGCACACGTCTAGTATGCCTTATAATACCAGAGTAGAGGTGAAGGTTTAGTAGGGGTCGGCCTGATCTGAACCAAATTTTTCTGAATCAAATCTGAAAGTAACTCTGCATAGCTCATTGGAATAGAGTCAAAAGCCTCTCTCTTCTGACTTTGCCCTTGATTTCCTTGAGGAGATGGTCTTTGATATGCAATAGTGGTTGGAGCTACATTGACAACTGGAGTCACAGAAGCAACATGTTGCTGATAATGTTGATGTCTTCTAGGTGGCCTAATCTTCCTTTCTCTAATAACAACATTTATTTCACTTTCTTTCGAGAGAACCCGTATGACGACTTCTTCGTCCCTTCATCTTTTGTCAAGCGTCCTTCTCTGACAACCTCTTCTAAATGAACACCCATGCTTACCATTTCGGTGAAATCATGGCGCACTGGAAATCATCCTTTCATAATAAAATGATCCAAGGGTTTTTAGGAAGACCTTGGTCATTTCTTATTCTCCCATAGGTGGCACCACCTGGGAATCTATCCCGCACCATCTTTGTGCATATTCTTTGAACGACTCCTTGTCTCTCTGATCCATTGCCCTCAACTGGTCACAGTCATGCGCCATGAACATATTATACTTATACTGCTTGATGAAGGCTTCTCGTAGATCATTGAAGGTGCGGATACTGCTAATGTCCATACTCATATACCACTTCAGAACAGCACCAGTTAAACTGTCTTGGAAGAAATGAATGAGAAAATGTTGATCATCAGTATGGGTAGACATTTTCTTGATATACATCACGAGGTGGTCACAAGGACAAGATTTTCCCTTGTACCTATCAAATTCCGGCACTTTAAACTTCACCGGCACCTTTACATTGGGAACTAGGCAGAGCTCACTGACGTTTTGTCTAAACAATTCTTTTCCTCGAAGGGCCTTCATTTCCTTCTATATCTCATTGAATTGATCTTGAAAATCATCCAATCGGTCATAGAAACCCACACTTTCACTCGGTGGAGGGACAGGTCAATAAATTTCATCATTAACAAACAGTATAGCATTCACCGAAGGAGGTGCAGCATAGTGGAGTTCACTTCTAGCAGCAGGAGTAACATGCACCACAGGGGGTGCAGGAGTAGCAGCAACTTGAACAACTGGAGTGACTTGAGCATCAAGATTATACCCTTATGGCATGAAGTTTTCTGGAATCCCCCATGGTTAATCCGGAGGCATACGATTCTGAGAAAAAGTAATTGGGGTAATAGAAACGGGAACTGATGGACCTTCAGAAGCATTTATTGTTTGTTGAGGTTGAGCAAGTGGTGGCTGATTCTGAGCAGCCACCAACGATTCCATCAAAGCAGAAAATTTGGCCATACCGGCCTTCAAAGCAGTAACCTCTTCATGTATCTCGCGATTCTCTTGTCCAAGATTCTCCATTTTTTCCTGGAATTAGCCCGAGTATTGTACCGGTGAGACAACTTGCTGAACGAAGTAGAGAAATTCACTAAGACACCTGGGTATTAACAGAAATGCAAGAAATGTGTACCATATGATGCATGATATGTGATGCACATGATTTATTTTATTATTATTAGTATTTCAATGGACTCAAAGAATTATAGACAATTTGCAAATACTAAAGTACTAACACATTTTTGAAATACTGAAAATCTCATTATAATAACTTCAAAATGGATTACAACTTTTAGTACAAATTTCAACAATCCCAAGTACAAGAAAAGATAGAATCTAAAATTCTAAGAAGGCAAAGTTGATGAAGATCTCTCCATATACTGATGATTTCCTGTGAGTCTTGCAATCTGAGCCTTCAACTGCTTGTTCTCTTCTGCATACTTGTCGGCAACCACTTTCCAATCACCAGAGTCGGAAAGTGAATGACTAAGTCCTGGTCGATCTCAAGATGAAAATAAATCATTTTGCTTCTCCATCATCTCTACAACACTACTCTCAAGAATCTCAATTAGGTCATCCTTCTCCTTCAAGTCCACTCGGTAGGACATCTCTAAAGTCTGGCACTTATTCTTCCAAGCTTCTCTCTTGTGCTACATCTTGACTAGGGAAAGCTGAAGCTCTTCCATATAATTTAAAAGGGGAAGAGTGGTCTTCATAAACATATCAGGTAAGGTTTCCTCACGGGAATATGGCATCTTCAACTGAATTTCCCTTGCTTGTACCCACCGGAGATAAGGTTCCAAAGCAACAGCTCCTCTAGGTCCCAAGTCCTTTCTATTCTTCCTGTGAATATGGCACCAGTCCTTTGCAATCTCCTCCTTAGCTTTCTTATGATCCTCTCCCTCTTTGATAAAGAAACCACTCAGATGAATACTATTTGGATTATCTCTTATCAGATATCCAAGATGTCGTCATGCAAGAACGGGATTGTAGTTAATCTCTCATTTTGTACCAAGAAGAGGTACATTGGGGAAACTACCACAACTATCAACAATCTCCACGTCATGGTAATCCTGATGATACCAAACAATATCTGAATGAGTGAGGGCCATAATCTTCGAAGCCCAACGAGGGTTCCTTCTTGATATCCCAGAAGGGATCGGAGCAAGGTAAGTGAGAAATAAACCAATGATACGGCAAAGGCGTGCAACAAATAATCATCCCTCCATGATAATAATCCCGAAGATGAATGGAGTAATAAGCATATCCTAATAATGTAGGGACTGGATTCCCTATCAAAAAGATCCCGATGGCATTGATATCCACAAAGTTGTTGACGTTCGGAAATAAGAACAACCCATAAGCAAGCAGAGCAAAGATAGCCTCAAAAGCAACTATACTCTTCATCCTAGCAAAGTAGCAAGCTTTCTCCAACAAAAACTGCACGGGGAGCCTCTAATTCCTCCTTTGGTAGTCATATGGGCCTTAATCTCAGACTTCCCCAAATGAACCATAGCAGCAATCTCGTGAGACTTTGGCTCCTCCTCCAAACCGGTGAAAGGAACACAATTGGTAATAGGTAAACCCAGTAGATAAGAATACTCCTCCAATGTAGGCATCAACTAATAATCAGGGAAAGTGAAACATCGATACATCAGGTCATATAATTGGACCAAATTCGAGAGAATGCCTTCCTTCATCCTGAGCTTCATGAGAGACACGATAGATCCATACTTCTTCTGAAAATCTGTAGAACTCCCAATCTCGGGAATCAGACTCATCAAATCATCTATCTTAGGATTCTTGAAACTATAATTCCGAGTCTTTCTTTTTCCAAAATCCATGGTCAAAAGTACCTGAGATATTCACAAGAATTCAACTTTAAGTCCCTTGAACCAAAATGTTTTTAAGGATGCTCATGGGTGCATGAATGTATGATGCAACAATCATACACAAGATCACAAACATGGGAGGTTCATAGGTTCGACGTCACGAGAAAAAGGTCAAAGGTACTACCCACAAGGTATGGTCTAATAGTTTATCACCTACCGAATAAGGTTCTAAGAGGTTCCCAGAGTCTACATCCTTCCCTCAGATATTACCAACGTCCCGATTGACTCGGTAATTAGTAATATTCTTAGGAAAAACTCGTCTGAGTGTAGTATCGTATGACAACCATTTCAGGATTACTCCGTCATAGTTTCCACACTACACCTAAAAGGCCAAGATGGGTTAAAGGTTCTACGGTCCTCAGCTTCAGTAGGCTCCCAGGTTGAAAGCAACACGTCTTCCCGATTACTCGGTAAATGACACTACAGTCAAAGGGGCCTCCACTGAGTGGGGGGTCTCATGCCTCCTTTTTTGGGATTACTCCCTCAAAGCTAACATGACTATACTACTCGTCCTATTTTAAGTTTTTCCAAGTCCGGATATAGGACTTATGAGAAATCACCAAGCACCATGAAAACCAGGAAAATCCAGACAAGCATATATATAACACATAATATACAAACAACAATAGCACATACACATATAAAAAAGGTTGGCTCACCCCACTTAGAGATGGACCAGCAATTGGTCAATTTGTCCCTAGTGAACTCGCAATTTTTTTCTGTAGCGGTAGAAATATTGAAACTAAGCCATTGGATTGACTTGACTCCCACGGATCAAATAAAAATTGCCACCGCGCTTTATTGTTTCCAGAGGAATGGGAAAAGAGCGAATAACCTAAAAGAGGGGGAGAGAATCTAAGTTCGGGGGTTGGTTATGCAAAGGGAAGGTATTAGCACCCTAAACATCTACGGTACTCCGCATGAACCTCTTTCAAAATATGTGTATTTTGGCTATAATAGTTGTATAGAAAAAAATAGATGGTGGAGATGAGAAAGAAATATTTTATTTTTACAATTTTTGCACCCGCCGCGGTTGCAAACCTTTAGTGCCTACGTACCACCTTTCATGCAACAGGGGATCAGGGTACTCTTGGTTCACCTTTTAAAAAAAATTAAAACACAAGTGTGTTGGTTAATTTTAAGAGATGAGACATCATCGTCATCTCCGAGTGGAAGAATATACTTACTACCCACGACTATGAGAAAGGGGAATTTGCAACATCTCAAAGTGGAGGATATGGCTTTGATTTTAAAATCAACAAAGCCTCGCTCAACACCCAAGTGGAAAATATCTTACTTCACTACATATCATAGAAGTATAGTAGCTCGCATCACTACAAGGATTCACAAGAGTCTAATCTTTTGAGAAAAAGTTTTAAAGATAAAAAATCCAAAATGGCAAACCGGTTTGAATGAGATTTATTAACTTTTAGTCTTCTCACAAAAATGTTAAGGTATTATTAAGTTGGTTAAAGTTTGATTAAGAAAATATTTTGAAAAAGCATGGACCTAAGTCCAAGTTTATTATGAAAGTGGTTCAAGTTTGGAAAATAAGAATAGTTTTGAAAAGGAGGGAGAAGGTTTTTTTGAAATTAAAGAAGATGGGAGGAGATGAAGAGGCTACCCTAAAGCATAAGGTAAAATATATGGAAAAGAGTTGTCTAACCAACAAGAAGCCAACACTTGACACAATGAGTCAATGTAGAACCGACTGTTATACTGGTTTTGTGTTTATATTTGCAAATGTTGTGGTAAGCAAGAGTCGCCACCGACTTTTCTTTTATCCAACAAAGGAAAGGGTGAAAAGAACAGAAAAAGACCTTTCGAGAGTTTTCTGAGTAAGGGGGGTAGATTATGGAAAGGGAAGGTGTTAACACCCTTTCCATCCATAGTTTTCTATGGGCTCTTAGATGCTTATCTCATTTTGAAATACCTTGTGCTTTGTGTGTTTTGAAAAGCATTTTTGAAAGCGCCTTACTACGGCGAGCTTTGTAATATTTCTCGGAATAGTAGAGAATGTATACAAAGTGTTTGAAATGATTTTTCAAAGAGTTATGTGTATTTGTAAGAATTGTTTGAGCATAGCATCTAAGAACTATCTACTTTTACTCGAAAGGGTTGTTCTTTTCCTCTTTTCCTTTATACAGTGCTATCCTACTATTAGTGAGTAGGTATCCCTAGTCGTTGGATGTTTGAGGGACATTTGAAGGGACGTTTATACAGTTACAAAGGCAACTGAGCAAGAAACTTTAGTGACTACCCTAGGGTTTTAAGATCATTTTTACCGAGACAACATCGAGAGGGTCATCGATGGACTTATGATCTTTAAACCGGAGGGTATCCACTAAAATCTCTCACATTTCGAGAGATGTGACTGTTTTTCCAAAGGCAACCAAAGTGGGGTATCCTAGAGGTGCGCATGTGCAATTATATTTTGTTTAGTTATTTAAGTTTGCATTTAGGTTTGCTAGTGTGATCGGTGGATCTGGAACTGACTGTTTAACGCTGGTTCGCAAAATGTCGCGGTAAGCAAGAGTCACCACCGTCTTTTATTTTCTCCAACATGGAAAGGACAAAAGCACAGTGAAATTCCTTATGAGATAGTTTCTCGGTTCGGGAGGTAGATTTATAGAAAGGGAAGGTGTTAGAACCCTTTCTATCCATGGTTATCCATGGGCTCTTAGATACTTGCTCATTTGTGTTTTCAAAAGTGTTTGCTTTTCAATTGTGAGTGAGTTTGAAAAAGTTTCGTTTAAAGATTTTAGATCGACTCTTGTATCAATCCTCAAGAGTGTTTGAAAAATTATTTTGAAAGCTTTTTGAAAAGTGTCGGTGTGAAAAGAGTTTTGATTTGTTTTTTAGAGCAAGTATCTATGAGTCATCTACCTACCCTAAGGAATTAGGCTGTGTAAATATCCTTAAGGTAGTGCCATCCCACCATTGAGAGGTAGGTAGCACCACCGTTGGAGGTGTTCGGGTCAATTCGTTTGTTAGGGACAGTGTGGTCACCAGAGCAACAGTAGGACACCTTAGAAGCTACCCTTATGCCATTGATCCTTTTTAATTTCGAGGCAACTGTTTCGAGGCAACTGGATCATGTCATGGACATAAGGACTTACTAAAACGTCATATACTCAACGACCACGTTTCGAAGGTAAGGCAACAGTGAGGCGTACCCTAGAAGTGGTGTGTGAATTTGTGTGTTGTTTTCATGTTATGTTTTATCTTGTACATGTATCATAGTGATCTACGCTTGTTTTTAATTTAGGCCATACATTCTTTCATGCAATTAGAATTTAAAAGTGCGGAAATTTAAATGCGGAAAGTAAAATCCTACGCTATTACAAGGCGCGGGTCTATACATCGCCAAATTAACAAAGACCCGTTTTGAATAAAAATGCGGAAAGTAAAACCTAGTTACTATTACACAGCTTGAGCAGTTACATAATGTTCATAAGAAAATAAAATAAATGCGCGAAAGAATAAAAATAGAACGTTCGAGGGCGTTGGACCCTTTTGAAATTAAATTGAAATAAGAAAGTTAATTATTTATTTTATTAAAGGAAAGAAATGTTTTTTAGGTTTTTTTTGTATTTATGAAATAAAGAAATTAAAATTGAAGAGGAACCCTAATTCTAAGTTGTTTTTAATTATTGAGAAAAAGATTAAAGTTTAACCTAATTTAAACTAATTAATTAATTTACATTTGTATGTACAAAATAAATTAGTAATTAATAATAATGATAATAAGAAAAAAATTATTTATTAAAAAAAAGATAAAAAAACAAAGGTTAGAAACCCTAATTTCTACATATTTTATTTATTTAAGAAAAATGTTAAAATTGAAACCTAAATTAACTAAATCAATTATTAAAGTTTATTTACAAAAATATAATAGTGAATTAAATATTAATTAAACATATTTTTAGTTTTTGATTTTCTGGTTTTATTATGAGAAAGAAAATTATTTCAAGTGAATTAAATATAAAAAAATGATTAAAAGAACTAGAAAAAGAAAAGAAAAGAAAATTAAAAAATATACAAACATTGGGGGGTGTCTGGCCCAAAGGGAGGTGAATCGGAGCATTTTGGCCCATCAGATTCCAAGGCCCTCGTTGACTTTCTAGCGCGTGTGTATGTGCATTGGTTGGCGTGTATGGTGGAATTCACGTTATGGCCATTGGATTGATCCTCTGGGACACTTGGCAAGCCTGAGCGTTGGGGCATATGGTAGGACGTTTGAGGGAAACTGCACATGAACACGTTATAACAAAAATTATTGAGTATATGGGGGGACCTGGGAATCGAACCCAGGTCCCAGTACCTGCAGGACACATCAGCCACCAACTGCACCAACGCGTTTCTTTGTAATATTAGTGGGACATGATTATTATAATAGAAAAACAATATTATGCTGAAATAATCAAAAAAACGCGCCAATATTTAAACTGACCAACCATACTCAGACACGCTAGCCTTCTTCTTCCTTTTGTATCTGTAATATAAGCAATTAGCGGGGGTTTTAAACCCCCACTAAACCAGACCTGCAAAAATAGCGAATAGAACATGTCCAAATATAAAAAGGGCGCGAGGTCATGGTTAGCTTCGTCTGGATGTCACGATTTCAATGGTACCAGTTTGGTGGTCCAATTTTACCACATGAGGGAAACCCTAATTTAAAGCTTCTGAAACCCTAAAACACGTCCATGGCAGATCTGGCTACAGGCAGTATTAGTTCAATTAATTGCTACCAATGGCTTCAGAACATCAATATTAGCAAGAATCAATGATTAAAACTCATGAATAATGTATGTAAATTAAAAAACGATTAGGGACAAGTGCAAGAAAAGTGTGATGTCATTCTACCAATTCTTTGAGTGTGGAGGCGTGTTCTTGATTGCAACACGTTCCTAGCAATGTCAGGAAGACAATGGACAAGCTTTTGGACCTTGAATCGCCTTGTAGCTATGTTTTCAGATTCCAACTTTTGATGAAAATTTTCAATTTGGTTTGCAGCCTCTTGAGCAATTTTTCGTGTCCAATGCCTTAGGGTTATGATGTGTATAAGTATTTGAGTGAAATTAGGTTAAAACCAAGCCCATGGATTCATGCATTCATGTTTTGAATATTTGATTTTTCCATATCTTCTTTTCAATCTTTTTCCATGCCAATCATGCCAATTGTGGAAGATTTTGTCCCTTGAGAAGGTGCACGAGATATTTAGCTCATAATGAGTGAATTTGCTGCACAAAAAGATTTGATAAGTGTTATTTGATATTTTTTTTCATATTTAAATTTAATTAAATGAATTAATAATAATAAAAATTCAAATAATTAATCAAAAATAAGAAAATAAATCCCTTTTAGGTTAATGGGTCGTGCATAGCCTTTGGGTAATGATTCATGGAAGAATTTGTGGCCCATTAGCAATTTTGAAGCTTTTGAAGCAAAGTTGACTTTTCAAAATTCCCAAAAATTTCCCAACTTCTACAAGGCATATCTTGCTCAATTTTGAAGCTATGAACATGTTCTTGGACATTTTGGAAAGGTCTTGAAGTCCTCTAACCAAGGTCTTTGGTCCCATGTTATTTTGATTTACCAATCTCAAGTTATGGTCTTTGACTTAAAGTGCCTTTTTGTTGACTTTTGAAAATGACCTATAATGTTGAAATTGATAACTTTTTGTGAGAGCATTTCTTGGACTTGAAGTGTGAAAATGAGTTGTAGGAAATGTCATCCTCTTCAAAATGAGCTTTGTATTGGATTTTTCTGATAAACCATGAAGAAGTTATTCCCTGGTCAATTTGCAGTTGACTTTCTCAACTGTCCAAAAATAGAAACTTTTGCATCTTGAGACTTTTTGAGCCATGCCTTGAGAATCATGATCAAGAATTGATCAAATGATGTTTGTGGCTTCAAAATAAGATGTTGACCAAAAATTTTGACTTTTGACTGTCAAATGACCATTTTGCCCCTGTAGTTGACTGTGGAGCATTTAGGGTTTTTGACTGTGCAATTTGATGTTGTGAGTCTTGAAACTTGACATATGGATGCTTGCCAATGTATGTAGGCATGTGGGACTTGATTGGACCCTTGGAAACCTCAATTTCTTTGCAAGAACCAAAACCCTAATTTTGACTGTGTTAGGAGGCAATTGGACTGTGCAACCTTTGAGAGATTTTGAAGCTTGATCTTGCTAAATCTTGAAGAATATGGGAGGGCAAATTTTGGGGTAAAACAGTTTCCCCTGTTCAATCTTCTTAAACCTAAGAATGTAGATTGGCTGGCATGCCTTTCGTAATCCGAAGGTGGAAGATGATTGAACACTAGAGTGCCCAGAAATTTGCACTCACATAGTAGAGTGTCAGCATGGTGATGATGGGAATGGGCTTACAGATGCCATTTGGAGATATAGTGGGTAGGAGGATGGGCTTATAGATTCCATCTGGAAGGGTGACAGTACCTGGTCGGGAATGGGCTTATAGATGCCATTTGGAGACCTTTGGTAAGTGGAGAGATGGACTTATAGGTGCCATCGGGTGTCAATCGCGTAAGAGATTCCTTAGCGAGAACTTGCGTACCTGAGAAAGAAAAACAATTACCTGGCCTGTTACAGGAATTGACCTTCAAACTCTTTATATAGATGTGCCCTGGCTGGATACAGGTATCGAATCTTTAAACTCTTCAGACGTGCCCTGGCAAGATACAGGAATTGAGTCTGGAGAATATAGTCGTCAACAGATACACCCTGGCGAGATACAGGAATCGGATCTTCAAACTCTTCAGACGTGCCCTGGCAAGATACAGGAATCGAGTCTGGAATTAGTCATCAATAGATACACCCTGGAAAGATACAGGAATCGGATCTTCGAACTCTTCAGACGTGCCCTGGCAGGATACAGGAATCGAGTTTGGTAATGTTAGTCGTCAACAGATACACCCTGGCGAGATACAGGAATCGGATCCTCAAACTCTTCAGACGTGCCCTGGCAAGATACAGGAATCGAGTCTGGTAATGTTAGTCGTCAACAGATACACCTTGGCAAGATACAGGAATCGGATCCTCAAACTCTTCAGACATGCCCTGGCAAGATACAGGAATCGAGTCTGGTAATGTTAGTCATCAACATATACACCCTCGCGAGATACAGGAATCGGATCCTCAAACTCTTCAGACGTGCCCTGGCGAGATACAGGAATCGAGTCTGGTAATGTTAGTCGTCAACAGATACACCCTGGCAAGATACAGGAATCAGATCTTCGAACTCTTCAGACATACCCTGGCAAGATACAGGAATCGAGTCTGGAATATAGTCGTCAACAGATACACCCTGGCAAGATACAGGAATCGGATCTTTAGCTGCGACCATGGATAGTAATCGTCTTTGTATTAACTTTTGTCCTGAAAAGACAAAACGTTAGTTGTATGCGATGACATGATGTATGACATGCATGATGAGATTGTATATTTATGATGCGTAAGTGCATGCTATAATGTATGAAGGTGTAATATATGTTTATGAATGTATGTTTTTGTCTAGGAAAGTAAATCCTTGACGAGTGCCGGGAAGTTGAATCCTGGGCTGATGTCGAAGAATAGAGCTTTGTTTCCGCTGAGGATGATGGTTGCAAGAATACTGGTAGGAGAGGATGACTCCGTTGGGGAATAAACTTGGCGAATAGATTACTCTGCGGGGAGAGAACTCTGTGGGGAGAGAGGGGTACTTTGTTGAGATGGGTGATAACTCCACTGGGGATACCATTGTTGAGCTCTGTTGGAAGATTTGATGAACTTCGTTGTGGATAGGAAGACTTCGCAGGGGACGATCTTTCCGTGACAATTGGCTGAGGATAACCCAATTATATCCTGGTGGGGAAATAACCTTTGATTAAAGCCGGGGGAGAGCGTTCGTACTCTGCAGGTGACAAGCTTCCAGAATCTACTGGGGATAAGCTTCCTGCTGGAGAGATGGATTCCACTTTCCTGGGAGAACTTTTGGATTGGACTCTCCTGGGGAAATTTTTGAGATGTACTGGGGAAATGGCTCCACTGAATGTTCGATATACCGCCGGGGAACAATCTTAGATCAAGACTACCAGGGATGCTTGTTAGGAATGTTCGTATACTCTGCTAGGGAATGTTGAGATCTGCAGGGGATAATCCAACTTCCTTATGGCTGACAGTGTAGGCTAACTCTGCTTGGGGAGAGTATCGCTGACTTGCTAGGAGATACTGTGCCTTGTTCAGGGTTAATTGGAGACCCACTGCTTGAGGAGAGAATGGTTGAATCTTGGCTCACTCTCTGGGGAATTAAGATGTCTTGGTTATGTTCTTCAGCCGAACTTACCTTGGTACCTTGGTGGACAGAGCAATTAGATCGCTTAGACAACTCATTATTGCCCCTGTTTCTAATATTACCTGTAATTAATCCTTTGTTTAGTATGCAAATATTTATGAGTTTAGCAATTAGTGTCAAATGCATATATCACAAATTGAACCTTGGACGTTCTTCGCAAAACAAAACAGAAAAAGGAAAAACAAATGGCAATTTGTTTGAAAAGTGAATTTGTATTGATTTTTGAATTGCCTGAAAATAGGCGTTTATGTACAAGAGGCTGACGTCCTAGTAAGAGAATGTCGCCGAACAAACAGAGTTTATACAATTTTGTACAAAGAGAAAACAAAACAGCTATGTGAAAAGAATAATCCCACTGGGTTCCAACTCTGCTATCGCCTTTATGTCTTCGAGCGTCTCATCACTTGGCTGCTCAGTTGATGATGAAGCTGACTGATCGATGCCATTTGATCTTGATAGTTGATACCGGATTCTGGATGCAAGGAGATCCAATGAGACATAGTATTACGCTTTATCCCTAACTTTTTCCTGGACCGTCCTTTCGGGTTTTCAGTCCACCGGGATACCCATTTTTGCCCAAGCCGCCTTTTCAGGTTTTCGACTTGCCGGGTGTACAGATTTTTTTCATTTCATCCCTCATTTTGCCCGAACCCTTTTGGTTCGCCGGGAAGCCCTAATTTTTGCCTAGGTATGTTAACCTAGCGGGTCTTTTATCATTCGTAGTGTCTTTTTACTATGTCTGCATTAGCGGGGTGAGGAAGGTCGTCACCATCCATGGTAGTTAGAATCATGGCTCCTCCTGAGAACACATGTTTAACCACAAATGGCGCTACGTACGTAGGGGTCCATTTGCCCCTGGGATCACCTTGAGGAAGAATAATGCGCTTGATTACCAGGTCCCCAACTTGATACTCTTGTGGTCTAACTTTCTTGTTAAATGCCCTGATCATCCGTTTTTGGTACGTTTGACCATGACAAATAGCAGTGAGTCTCTTTTCGTCAATTAGGTTTAGTTGATCAAGTCGAGTCTGGATCCAGTCATCTTCGCTCAGACCTGCATCCTTGATTATCCGGAGAGAGGGTATCTAGACTTCGATTGGCAAGACTTCCTCCATACCATAGACCAAGGAAAAGGGAGTTGCCCCGGTTGACGTCCTTGCTGAGGTACGGTACCCATGAAGAGAAAACGGTAACATCTCGTGCCAATCTTTATAGGTCACTATCATCTTCTGCACAATCTTTTTGATATTCTTATTAGCCGCTTCGACAGCCCCATTCATCTTCGGCCGGTAAGGAGAAGAGTTGTGGTGCTATATCTTGAATTGCTCGCAGAGCTCAGTAATCATCTTGTTATTAAGATTGGTACCATTGTCCGTAATGATCCTTTCTGGGACGCCGTATCGACAGATCAGATTATGACGAATGAACCGTGCCACAACGTTCTTGGTTACAGTAGCATAGGAAGCTGCTTCAACCCACTTTGTAAAGTAATCAATCGCTACCAGGATGAAGCGATGCCCGTTGGATGCTGTAGGTTTAATCTCACCGATCATATCAATGCCCCACATTGCAAAAGGCCAAGGTGCAGTCAAGACATTCAGAGGAACTGGAGGAACGTGCACCTTATCTGCGTATATCTGGAATTTATGACATGTCCGAGAATGTTGGTAGCAATCAGCTTCCATTGTGGACCAGAAGTATCCTGCCCGAAGGATCTACTTTGCCATGGTGTGTCCACTGGAATGTGTTCCGAAGGTACCTTCATGCAGCTCTGCCATGATCTTTTCTGCTTCAGTTTTATCCACACAACACAGTAAGGTCGAATCATGGTTTCGCTTGTATAGAATGTTGTTGCTGAGGAAGAACTTCGCAGCGAACCTTCTCAGAAACTTCTTGTCATTGATGGATGCGCCTTCAGGATAATCCTGAGCTTCCAAGTACCTTTTCACTTCATGATACCAAGGTTTCTCAGTTACCGTCTCAGCCTCAAGATCACAATAATATGCCGGTTCGTCTAGTTTCCAGATGATGATCAGGGGAGCCTCATTATCCCATTTGACTTTGAACATAGAAGACATCGTAGCTAACGCGTCCGCCAACTGATTCTCCTCTCTTGGGAAGTGTTCAAAAGTTATCTTTGTGAAATGGGGGATCAATGTCAACACACATTCTCTGTAAGGAATAAGATTCGGATGTTTCGTATCCCACTCGCCTTTGATCTGATTGATCACGAGAGCAGAATCTCCGAAAACACTCTGAAACTTGATCCTTAAGTCAATCGCAGCTTGAAGACCCATGATGCATGCCTCATACTCCGCCATGTTGTTGGTGCAGTTGAAACATAGCCGGGCGGTGAGTGGAGTATGAGTGCCTTGAGGGGATATGATCACAGCGCCGATACCGTTACCCAAAGCATTGGAGGCTCCGTCAAAGTGCATAGACCATCGGGATCCTTCCTCAGGTCCTTCATCCGGTCCAGGTACTTCACAATCAGTCACTATCATGATGCTCTCGTCTGGAAATTCAAAGTTCATTGACTGGTAGTCGTCTACTGCCTGATGTGCCAAGTGGTCTGCCAATACACTTCCTTTGATTGATTTCTGAGTTGTGTACTGGATGTCGTATTCTGTCAAGATCATTTGCCATCTTGCTATTCTTCCAGACAGAGCAGGCTTTTCGAATATGTACTTTATCGGATCCATCTTTGGAATCAACAAAGTAGTGTGAGTCAGCATATACTGTCTCAGCCGGTGAGCAGCCCATACCAAAGCGCAGCAAGTTTTCTCGAGCAGTGAGTATCGGGTCTCACAGTCGGTAAACTTTTTGCTAAGGTAATAAATGGCGTGCTCTTTTCGGCCAGACTCGTCATGCTGCCCCAGAACACACCCCATTGAGCTGTCAAGTACTGTCAGGTATAGTATTAGAGGTCTCCCTTCAACCGGTGGCATAAGAATGGGTGGTTCTTGGAGATACTCTTTGATTCTGTCAAAAGCGGCCTGACATTCATCATTCCAACGTACTACCTGATATTTCTTCAGCAGCTTGAAGATTGGTTCACAGGTAGCTGTTAGGTGTGAGATGAATCGAGCAATGTAATTCAGGCGTCCTAGAAAGCCTCTGACCTCTTTCTCTGTCTTGGGGACTGGCATCTCTTGTATGGCTTTAACCTTTGCAGGGTCCACTTGAATACCCTTGTCACTTACGACGAAGCCTAGCAATTTTCCCGATCTTACCCCGAAGGTGCACTTGTTCGGATTCAACCTCAGCTTGTATAACTTCAGACGGTCAAACAGCTTCTGTAGATGGTCAAGGTGTTCTTCCTCAGTTTGGGACCTTGCAATCATGTCATCGACATACACTTCAATCTCATGATGGATCATGTCATGAAATAAGGCAACCATGGCACGTTGGTAGGTTGCCCCAGCATTCTTCAATCCAAAAGGCATGACCTTATAGCAGAAGGTGCCCCACTGAGTAACAAAGGTAGTCTTTTCCATGTCTTCAGGAGCCATCTTGATCTGATTATAACCTGAAAAACCATCCATGAAGGAGAACACCTTGTGCTGAGCAGTATTGTCAACCAGAACGTCGATGTGAGGTAGGGGGAAGTCATCCTTGGGGCTTGCCCTGTTCAGATCCCTGTAATCAACACACATTTGGACCTTACCATCCTTCTTTGGCACTGGCACCACATTGGCAACCCACTGAGGGTAAGAAGTCACTGCTAGAAACCCGGCATCAAACTGTTTCATAACCTCAACTTTGATCTTCTCAGACATCTCTGGACGCATACGGCGGACCTTTTGCTTAACCGGAGGGCAGTCTTCCTTGGTAGGCAGGTGATGGACCACAATGTCAGTATCCAACCCAGGCATGTCTCCGTAAGACCAAGCGAAGATTTCCACATAATCATGCAACATCTGAACCAACCGTTGTTTTACGCTGAGCTCCAGATTGGCACCAATCTTAACTTCCTTTCTATCTGCCTCAGTACCCAGATTTACCATTTCCACTGGCTCTTCATGTGGCTGAATGGCCCTCTCTTCCTGGAGTAACAGTCTTGCGAGCTTGCCAGGCACTTCGCAATCATCCTCACCTTCGTCTTCGGCTAAGTTGATCGGATTTTCGAAGTCATAACTGGCAGTAGCAGAGTCGTTACCAGTGAGATCCAGAGTGGATTGAAACCTATATGGGTGAGTGTGTGTAAATACAGTTGTTTTGTAATATATAAAGAAAGAAAGAAAGAAAGAAAGGGAGCACAAGATTTGAAATGCGAAAAACGTCCAATGTTTTTATTCATGATATATGGAAATGACAAGTAATATGCCCTCACAAATGAAGCCAACGGTGCCCCGGGTAAGACACCGGGCCATAAAGTTTCAATTTATTGTTTATTACAAATTAAAGAAACAAAGGAATTCATTATTGCGTAACAAAAGTAACAGGTATGTGATCTTTTGCACTCCAATTGGTCAGTCCACCATCAGTCGTCGGGTAGATCCAACTATCAAACTTTGATTCCTCCGCATCGCCTTCTATAGCATTCACTCCCGGGTTGGTGATGAACACGAGAGGTCTTCCGATCCTAGCTTTGCGTACAGTCCTCTGAGCCTCTGCAGTAAAACCCAGTCCAAACTTGTCAGTTTTAGGAGTAAAATCAGGGAGCCTGCCCCAGTTAGCACATTCACCTTTCTCAATTACAGCCCGGGCATCCTTCAAGGAAGCCATCTTCAAAGGAGAACCCTCTTCAGTTACTGCTTCTGCTGCTGCCAATGTTGGAGGTACCTCTTCAAAATGTTGAAAGGGGGTTTCAATAAACTCCCCGTCCATCTCAATATACCGGAAGGAATTCAGATGACTAACCATGTATTTTTCCTCCCCCTGCACAGTAACAATCTTCCCTCTGACAGGGTACTTGAGCTTCTGGTGTAGAGTGGAGGTCACAACCCCAGCTTTGTGAATCCAAGGTCGACCCAGCAAACAGGAATAAGATGGACGAATGTCCATCATATAGAACGTTGAGTCGAAGACTTGAGAACCAACACGAATCGGAATGTCTACCTCACCATGAACCATCCTCTTCGACCTGTCAAAGGCTCAGACAATGATGTTACTGGGCTTCAACTCCAGGCCCTCACAATCCAACCGGTCTAAGGCCTTCTTGGGCAATACATTCAGGGAAGAACCAGTGTCCACCAACACGTGAGCAAGAGTAGTGACCCTGCATTCAATGGAGACATGCAGGGCATCATTGTGGTTTTTTCCCTTGGCGGTAAGATCAGCATCCGAGAAACCCAAACCATTGTCAGCGGTCAAATTGGCCACACAGTCAGTGAATTGGTCCGCAGATGTCTCTTGTGGCACATGAGCCGTCTTCAGAAATGAAATCAAAGCCTTGGCATGGGCCTCTGAGCACAGTAGCAATGATAGCATAGAGATCTTGGAGGGGGTATGCCCCAGCTGTTGAACGACGTTGAAGTCACTCTTCTTGATTATCTTAAGAATTTCCTCCATCTCTTGTTGGGAGGCTTCAACATTGACAGTCTTTGGTGCCTCCATCCGGGCAGGCTCATCATCAATCCCTTTGCCCCGACTATTAGATGACTCGGCAGCAGGGGTAGAAACTGGATCAGAAGTGGAAACATGCGCACTTGCAGGTGTTATTATAAGAGGTCTTCGGATAAATGGTGGCGCAATGTCAGGCGAGAAGAGCCTGCCACTGCGAGTTACTTTAGCTGGACCAGTGATGTTGCTGATACCGGTGCTGGTGTTGAACTCTGGCTTCACTCCAAGCACATACACATCTGCCCCATAGTGCCATGGGACAGCCTTGTCAGATTCATAGGGGAGAGGCCCCGGAACAGTAATGATAATGGGTGCAACGGACATGATCTTGACTGGCTTCCTCGGGGGAGCCTTGGTTGGATTGTTGAAAATTGTGACGACAGATACTTCTTCAACAGGAACAAAAGGAACAGCGGTCTTCTTGAACAAAATTTCCTTGCTATCCATCAGGCTTTGGATGCCTGACTTCAGCAACGGACAACCAGTAAGGGAAACAGCACACAAAAGGCAACCCTTGCTACAACCCGGAAATAAACCGGCCAGCAACAGGTTCCTCTTAACAGTCAACAGAGGGGTAGCAACATCCTCTACAGAAACGGCATACAAGTCTTCCTCAATGGCATTTACTCCATGTTGGGGCATAGGAGCGGTCACAACGTTGGGCCTCTCAGGTTCCTCAAACTGTATCTCCTTCGCATCAATAAGGTCTTGAACCTTATTTCTTAGGGCCCAGCAATCATCAGTAGAGTGCCCCGGGCTATCAGAGTGATACGCACAGCGGGCATTTGGATTATACTTTGGAGAGGTCGTGTTCACAACCTTTGGAGCTTCTCTGACGGTTACCAAGTTGGTCGATAGCAGTTGCGGTAAAATCTGTGACAAGGTCATACTCAGCCGAGTGTATTCTCTTCTGGGTCTTTCAGCCCTTGGTTGGTTAGGTTGCCGAGGAGCGGCAGCAGGCTTTGCAATTACCACCGCATTGACAGCTTGGTGGTGTTCCGGTTTATTCTGCCTCCTAGGCCCATACACAGCATTGGCTTCCTTTTTGAAAGGCTTCTTCTCAGAACTTGAGGACGCACCTTTCTGAATTTTCCCTGATTTCATACCAGCTTGTATCCTTTCCCCAGTCAGAATGAGATCTGTGAACCCTGCGGACGAATTACCAATGAGATGATTGAAGAACGGCCCGGATAGGGTCCCCAAGAACATGTCCACTAATTCACGATCGGTTAATGGTGGCTGCACCCTGCCAGCCAGGTCCCTCCATTTCTGCGCATACTCTTTAAAACCTTCTCCCGATCCTAGCGACATACCCTGGAGTTGGGTACGTGTAGGAGCGAGGTCGGCATTATATTGATATTGCTTGTAAAAAGCAGTAGCCAACTCCTCCCAGTTACGAACCTTGGTTCCATCCAGCTGATAGAACCATTCGAGATGAGTCCCTGAAAGACTCTCCTGGAAGAAGTGGATCCACAAGTTCTTGTCCACAGTATACGACTGAATCTTCCGCACATAAGATCTGAGATGTAGCTTAGGGCAGGATGCCCCGTCATACTTTGCGAAAGATGGTGCTTTGAACTTGTGTGGGATAACCACACCAGAAGATAAACCCAAGTCTCCGAAATCCAAACCAGGCACTTGCTGAATTTCCATGGCATTCAGACGGTCTTCCAACTGCTTGTACCTGTCTTCAGCTGGAGGATACTGCTCCTCATTAAAATCAGTCTCGTTGTCAGAGACCACCGGACTAGGAACCCTTCCCCCTTGGGGACTGCCTTTCCCTACAGAAGAACCATCTTGATCAACCACATTTTGTAGTGTGTTACCCAACCTCCGGCCCGTGTTGAATAGAACAGTTCTCTTCTTCTTCTTCTTGACCAGCAGGGCCTTCAGTTCCTCCTGACCTTGGGCCAGACTCATGATCAGCTCTTAGAATTGGGCGTTCTGAGCCTGAAGGGCCTTGATGGACTGCTCGGTAGATGATTCAGGGTTCATGATGCTGAAATAAACAGCGAAGAACATTAAGCAACCTGAAAAGAAGAGAACCTGTGATGCTCATGATGCATGATATGTGTTTATGCAATGCATTCAAGGGTTCGAAAGTTCAAATTTATTGTAGACAAAAAGGAACACACGTTATCATTAAGAAAATAATTGTTCAGTACATCAAGCCTCATGGGCAAAATATTACAAAAGCAAATCAATCCCAGAAGACACTACGCATCCTTTTTGGAGCAATGTAGGTGTTGAGAGTCTTTTCCTCGTGCAGTAGGCGGGTTAGCTCCAAGACCTTCTTCTCACTAGCATGTAGACTGGACTCAAGAGAATTCCGTTCTTCCTTAAGCTGGATCCATCTCTTCTGCATTTCTTCCCAGGATGTAGGCATGTCAGGATGTTGAATGGTGTAGGACACCTCTCCTTCCAAAACTGGCTCTTTGATCACAGGGAGAACATGAGGATAAGGCATCACTAACTTCTGGGAGCAGGCTCGTACCCACTTGAGATAAGGCTCCAACTGGATGGAGTTCCTATGCCCCAGTGTCTTGTTGTCTATCTTGTTGGGCATCCTCCAAGCTCTGATAAATCTCTGGTGAAGTCCTTGTGCATCATTGTCGAAGTCAAAAACTATGTCAGGAATTAACATGTCATGAGGGTCGTCCCTCCGAGCATAACCAAACTGTCTCCAAGCTAGACACGGGTTGTAAGTAATACCTCCTCTGATTCCAAGTAAAGGAACATTAGGGTACTCCCCGCAACGATCAATGATAGTGACATCTTCTCTGGACCGAGAGCACCAATGTATATCTGCATGTGTAAGAGTCATCAATCGTTGTGACCATCTCAAACCCCGCTCGTTCTTCAAAACTGATTGTGGAAGGTGTGAAATAAACCACCTTCCCAGGAGAGGAGTGCAGCACATAAGAACACCCCTTTTCTCATGGTTCGAGTGTAACATGAGTGAAGGATGTCTCCAAGCAACGTAGGTATAGGATTCCTGGACATGAAGATCTGGACAGCACTGATATCTATAAGCTGATCGGGATTCGGGAATAAAACCAATCCATAGACAAGGAGGGCCACAACTTCTTCAAAGGCTTGTAGGTCAAGGGAGTTCCAACATTCTTGTGCCTTCTCAAACCGAAACCTGGCTAAGAACCCTTTGATACCACTTCTAACTTCCCAATGTCCCTTGATGTCAGATGGTTGTAAGCGTAAGGCTTTAGAAATCTCTTCAAGTTTGGGTTCCTTTTCCGTACCGTTGTAGGGTAGTTGACTAAGGATAGGGATCTTCAGAAGCTTGGAGAACTCTTCCAATGTAGGCACCAGTTGATAATCCAGGAAAGTAAAGCAGTGGTGCAGAGGGTCAAAGAACTGGAAGAGGACCTTTATCATGTCTTTCTCAATGTTGGTGTTGACCAGGCTGATGAGTCTTCCATTCTCACTGAAAGAAGAGCTCTCGGGAATCCTGGATATAAGCTCCTTAAGCTGAGGAAGGATCCTTACAAGGCTGATCTGAATTGTCTATCTGCGAACAGTTTCCATGTCCTACAAAACAAGAACAAAGATGAAGATTCGAACCCCTGAAATGGTTAGTTAATGCATATGATGTTGTATAATGTCATGATGTTATGATTAAACACACCACAAATATTCACGAGGGAAAACATGATAAGGCACACAAGTCACACAAGACAAGCCCTTAGAGTTTAGGCCAGCATGGGGTCTGGGTATTACCCTCTTGAAGTTGGTGGGTTCAACCTGTCCTATCAGAAGTAACCGGGTTCTAAGGGTCCCAATATCATTGGATTGCTTTCATTGTTCATCGTTTCGATTTAGCCACTGAACTGGCGACCGAAATATTCCAAGAAAACAACCCTCAATTGAGTGTAGTATCGAGTATCAACCAACCTCGGACTGCACCAAAGTCAGTTATCTCACTACCCTAAAGAGGCCAAGATGGTTCAATTAAGGTTCCTAAGGCCAGTTGATGCTTCACGACACCACACGGAGGCCCCGTACTCTCCTTGACTGAACTCAAGGGTTACCGGTACACACCAAAGTGTCACATCAACATAGCAGACTGCTTCAACCATGTTGGTATACTCCGCACAGTTCCCTCACAGCCTTGTTGCTACTTTCTAAGAAGGTATCCCCAGATCCGGGTTAGGATCTATAGAACTCCCGAGACAGTCCCACAATTTAAAGCAAACAATTCAGACAATTGAAAACACAAGTGATCTTAGTCCTAAGGTACACCTCACTTTAAAATATCTCCCCAGCAGAGTCGCCAGTTCTGTGATCGGTGGATCTGGAACTGATTGTTTAACGCTGGTTCGCGAAATGTCGCGGTAAGCAAGAGTCGCCACCGTATTTTATTTTCTCCAACATGGAAAGGACAAAAGCACAGTAAAATTCCTTATGAGATAGTTTCTCGGTTCGGGAGGTAGATTTATAGAAAGGGAAGGTGTTAGCACCCTTTCTATCCATGGTTATCCATGGGCTCTTAGATACTTGCTCATTTGTGTTTTCAAAAGTGTTTGCTTTTCAATTGTGAGTGAGTTTGAAAAAGTTTCATTTAAAGATTTCAGATTGACTCTTGTATCAGTCCTCAAGAGTGTTTGAAAATTTGTTTTGAAAGCTTTTTGAAAAGTGTCGGTGTGAAAAGAGTTTTGATTTGTTTTTTAGAGCAAGTATCTATGAGTCATCTACCTACCCTAAGGAATTAGGCTGTGTAAATGTCCTTAAGGTAGTGCCATCCCACCATTGAGAGGTAGGTAGCACCACCGTTGGAGGTGTTCGGGTCAATTCGTTTGTTAGGGACAGTGTGGTCACCAGAGCAACAGTAGGACACCTTAGAAGCTACCCTTATGCCATTGATCCTTTTTAATTTCGAGGCAACCGTTTCGAGGCAACTGGATCATGTCATGGACATAAGGACTTACTAAAACGTCCTATACTCGACGACCACGTTTCGAAGGTAAGGCAACAGTGAGGCGTACCCTAGAAGTGGTGTGTGAATTTGTGTGTTGTTTTCATGTTATGTTTTATCTTGTACATGTATCATAGTGATCTACGCTTGTTTTTAATTTAGGCCATACATTCTTTCATGCAATTAGAATTTAAAAGTGCGGAAATTTAAATGCGGAAAGTAAAATCCTACGCTATTACAAGGCGCGGGTCTATACATCGCCAAATTAACAAAGACCCGTTTTGAATAAAAATGCGGAAAGTAAAACCTAGTTACTATTACACAGCTTGAGCAGTTACATAATGTTCATAAGAAAATAAAATAAATGCGCGAAAGAATAAAAATAGAACGTTCGAGGGCGTTGGACCCTTTTGAAATTAAATTGAAATAAGAAAGTTAATTATTTATTTTATTAAAGGAAAGAAATGTTTTTTAGGTTTTTTTTGTATTTATGAAATAAAGAAATTAAAATTGAAGAGGAACCCTAATTCTAAGTTGTTTTTAATTATTAAGAAAAAGATTAAAGTTTAACCTAATTTAAACTAATTAATTAATTTACATTTGTATGTACAAAATAAATTAGTAATTAATAATAATGATAATAAGAAAAAAATTATTTATTAAAAAAAAGATAAAAAAACAAAGGTTAGAAACCCTAATTTCTACATATTTTATTTATTTAAGAAAAATGTTAAAATTGAAACCTAAATTAACTAAATCAATTATTAAAGTTTATTTACAAAAATATAATAGTGAATTAAATATTAATTAAACATATTTTTAGTTTTTGATTTTCTGGTTTTATTATGAGAAAGAAAATTATTTCAAGTGAATTAAATATAAAAAAATGATTAAAAGAACTAGAAAAAGAAAAGAAAAGAAAATTAAAAAATATACAAACATTGGGGGGTGTCTGGCCCAAAGGAAGGTGAATTGGAGCATTTTGGCCCATCAGATTCCAAGGCCCTCGTTGACTTTCTAGCGCGTGTGTATGTGCATTGGCTGGCGTGTATGGTGGAATTCACGTTATGGCCATTGGATTGATCCTCTGGGACACTTGGCAAGCCTGAGCGTTGGGACATATGGTAGGACGTTTGAGGGAAACTGCACATGAACACGTTATAACAAAAATTATTGAGTATATGGGGGGACCTGGGAATCGAACCCAGGTCCCAGTACCTGCAGGACACATCAGCCACCAATTGCACCAACGCGTTTCTTTGTAATATTAGTGGGACATGATTATTATAATAGAAAAACAATATTATGCTGAAATAATCAAAAAAAACGCGCCAATATTTAAACTGACCAACCATACTCAGACACGCTAGCCTTCTTCTTCCTTTTGTATCTGTAATATAAGCAATTAGCGGGGGTTTTAAACCCCCACTAAACCAGACCTGCAAAAATAGCGAATAGAACATGTCCAAATATAAAAAGGGCGCGAGGTCATGGTTAGCTTCGTCTGGATGTCACGATTTCAATGGTACCAGTTTGGTGGTCCAATTTTACCACATGAGAGAAACCCTAATTTAAAGCTTCTGAAACCCTAAAACACGTCCATGGCAGATCTGGCTACAGGCAGTATTAGTTCAATTAATTGCTACCAATGGCTTCAGAACATCAATATTAGCAAGAATCAATGATTAAAACTCATGAATAATGTATGTAAATTAAAAAACGATTAGGGACAAGTGCAAGAAAAGTGTGATGTCGTTCTACCAATTCTTTGAGTGTGGAGGCGTGTTCTTGATTGCAACACGTTCCTAGCAATGTCAGGAAGACAATGGACAAGCTTTTGGACCTTGAATCTCCTTGTAGCTATGTTTTCAGATTCCAACTTTTGATGAAAATTTTCAATTTGGTTTGCAGCCTCTTGAGCAATTTTTCGTGTCCAATGCCTTAGGGTTATGTTGTGTATAAGTATTTGGGTGAAATTAGGTTAAAACCAAGCCCATGGATTCATGCATTCATGTTTTGAATATTTGATTTTTCCATATCTTCTTTTCAATCTTTTTCCATGCCAATCATGCCAATTGTGGAAGATTTTGTCCCTTGAGAAGGTGCACGAGATATTTAGCTCATAATGAGTGAATTTGCTGCACAAAAAGATTTGATAAGTGTTATTTGATATTTTTTCATATTTAAATTTAATTAAATGAATTAATAATAATAAAAATTCAAATAATTAATCAAAAATAAGAAAATAAATCCCTTTTAGGTTAATGGGTCGTGCATAGCCTTTGGGTAATGATTCATGGAAGAATTTGTGGCCCATTAGCAATTTTGAAGCTTTTGAAGCAAAGTTGACTTTTCAAAATTCCCAAAAATTTCCCAACTTCTACAAGGCATATCTTGCTCAATTTTGAAGCTATGAACATGTTCTTGGACATTTTGGAAAGGTCTTGAAGTCCTCTAACCAAGGTCTTTGGTCCCATGTTATTTTGATTTACCAATCTCAAGTTATGGTCTTTTACTTAAAGTGCCTTTTTGTTTGACTTTTGAAAATGACCTATAATGTTGAAATTGATAACTTTTTGTGAGAGCATTTCTTGGACTTGAAGTGTGAAGATGAGTTGTAGGAAATTTCATCCTATTCAAAATGAGCTTTGTATGGGATTTTTCTGATAAACCATGAAGAAGTTATGCCCTGGTCAATTTGCAGTTGACTTTCTCAACTGTCCAAAAATAGAAACTTTTGCATCTTGAGACTTTTTGAGCCATGCCTTGAGAATCATGATCAAGAATTGATCAAATGATGTTTGTGGCTTCAAAATAAGATGTTGACCAAAAATTTTGACTTTTGACTGTCAAATGACCATTTTGCCCCTGTAGTTGACTGTGGAGCATTTAGGGTTTTTGACTGTGCAATTTGATGTTGTGAGTCTTGAAACTTGACATATGGATGCTTGTCAATGTATGTAGGCATGTGGGACTTGATTGGACCCTTGGAAACCTCAATTTCTTTGCAAGAACCAAAACCCTAATTTTGACTGTGTTAGGAGGCAATTGGACTGTGCAACCTTTGAGAGATTTTGAAGCTTGATCTTGCTAAATCTTGAAGAATATGGGAGAGAAAATTTTGGGGTACAACAGCTAGCGTTTTGTTTTATTCTTGCCATATAATCCTAATTATCATACATCTAAGCAGTCAATAATTTGTAGTAATTAAAAGTGCGGAAATTGTAAATCCTAGTTATTACAAGGCTTCGGGGAGGGGGATTTAATTACAATGCCAAAACTTGGGGGAAATAAAGAAAGCGGAGAAGATAAAGAGTCCTAATTAATTCTATTACATCCCAGTAAGCAGTTACAAAAATGTGAAAGGTAAGAACGCACGCGAATTGAAAACACACCTAAAAATCCTAAGGTAAAGGTAAAAGATCTTTTTGTTTTGTGTCATTTTTCATTTGTGAAAATAAATTAAATTAATCCTAAGCTTTTTGGTATTTTGTTATGAAAAGAAATTAAAATTTAAGTCTATTTAATTTAATTTGAATAAAAAGGTTAAAGTAGTTAATTAGTTATTTAACAAAATTACTTTTTAATTAAAAAAAAAAAGACTAAACCTATTTTTTTGTGATTTTTATAATTACCTTACTAATTAAGTAAAAAAAAATTAAGGGAAAATAAAGTAATAAAACATAACAAAAAGAATAAATGGGTCAGGATAGCAAACAGAAACAGGGGGGTAAGTTTAAAAACATAGGCCCAAAGTGAGCCCAAAGTGAGAGGAGCCCAAGTCTACAGTTGGATCCAGTGAGAGAATCCTTTGAGGGTACATGGTGAGCTACGCATCTGGGGCTTTTAGATCTGGTCAGATGGGATCTCCTGGTTATGATCTGAAGGTAAATGGTGAGCATCTGGATATGAAACACATAAGATCTGCAGAATAATAGTTAGAAAACAAAATTGTGAGGTCTGGGTATCGCACCCAAGTCCTTCCCCTTTTGCATGCTTCATCTTTACCATCTGAGCTGCTTGTTCATTTGTTAATTATAACACAATAATAAATATGTAAGTTAAAATCAAACAGAAATATATTCGAAAAGAAAAACAAGCACTGAGTGGCTTGAATGGACCAATGTAAGGAAAACGCTTGGCAATCGGAGTTAGCCCACTGAAGTCAACTTTCCGGTTGTCTTCTCCGATGGGCTCCAACCTTGAACCTGCAAAACAGCCAAAAACAAAGATTGAAAACTACCCTATCCCCCTAATTTGAACCCCCTGATTCCAAATCTGAGGTCCGTTTGGCCTAAAATGACCTAGATTTTAAGATTCGAAGGAACCAACTTCAAACATCCTAACAATGGTGTTTTGTGTTCTGGGAACTGAAACTCACATGAATTACAACAAAACATTCATAAACAATGACAATAACATGAATATGCAATCATACGAGATTAAAATTAAAGATTAAACGAGTTTCAAATCCAATTTTTTTTACCAAACGGAAGGATTGGATGAGTGCATTTCTGCGTGCGTTGGACTTATGGGCTGATTGGAACTGACTCCTGGAGCTTCCAGGGAGTTGATGGAATCCCTTGAAGAACCTGAAAGTGGCTAGTTCGCATGGTACAGACTTGCACTTTTTCCTTTGAATTTTTGAAACATTAGGGTTAGGTTTGAGGCAGGCTGCACGTGTAGCCCTTTGAGGTAATTTATGTGCCTCTCCCTTGCATCTGAGATTATTAGGTTTATATAGACAAAGGGTTTAGGTCAACAATTATGCATCATATCTTTGCATATTATGATGGAGAGATTTGATTTGATTTTTTGCATGACACTTGCTATATTTGATCCAATCATGTGCCAATCTATTTTATGCATTTTTTCCAGCTTGCTATGAGTTTTTTGGGCCTCCAACTTGATGGAAACCAAAAGCTTACAAGCCCTTTTAGATCCGTTTCACAACAATTGGTTTCTTATTGGTTCTTTTGACAAGCTCCCAAGTTTTGTTCTCTTCGATGGCCCTAAATTCTTCTTTCATGGCTTCACCAATTCGAATTGCTCAAGGCTTCACCATCGTGGCTTCTTCGATTAAGTCACCATCTGCATCGATTGCTTGATCTGGAAACATCAGCCTAGTCGAACAGTTCTTGTTCTTGTGGACCTTCTTTCTGCACATGTGGTTCTTCAATTCGACCAGTCGAAGTATCACCTTGTTCATTTTGACTAGTCGAAGCTTCATTCTGTTCATATCCTTTGAACATAGTTGCACAGGTGATTCTTCGATTCGACCAGTCGGAGTATCAACTTGTCCATTTTGACTTGTCAAAGCTTTGTTCTGTTCATCTCCTTCGAACACAGTTGTGACTGTGTCTAATTCTTGTCGAACTGAACTTCGACTCCAATCCCACCTTTTTCTTTCGTCTTCAAGCATATCTCTACTGATTACTTGTTTATCTTTAGTCGGTAAATACAACTTATATGCACCAATCTAAAGATAACCTATGAGAACTAAGACTTTACTTCTATCATCCAACTTCTTCCTTGCCTGTTCACGTACATACCTGGAACACATTGATCCAAAAACTCTAAGATGACTTATATTTGGCCGATTCGACCCTAACGGTCCTTCTATGAAATCACGCCATGTTTGAAGGTTGCATGTCCTTCGAACCATTTTCTTGGGATAAGATCAACGCTTTTGAATTCAAAATCTTCTTCTTTTCGAAGCACCGGTTCAATCAAAATGTCTTTCCTTGTAATGCTTCGAATAGTTTATATTTCAATAGTTCGAAAATGAACCCTTTGAAGCTCTTTACTAGCTCTTCACCAATCGAAGACTTCATAAAAGCCTCCTCACACTTTCTTTCGAACTATTCTTTCTTCGATTATAGTGTCAATTATTCAAAACTTGTGTAATCGAAATTCCCAGTTAACACTGCTTCGTTGGGTATCTAATTAGAATGCACACTATTGTCGAAGTTGCTTCGACCCAGAATCTCTTAGGCAATTTTTAGCTTTCAACTTACATCTCGTCAAGTTCAGTACACTCCTATTCTTTCTTTCAGTTATGACATTATGTTGAGGTGTATAGGGTGCAATAACCTCTTGTAATGTATGAGCTTATACCTTCCAAATGATGCATTTCTTGAGCTTCGGGATAAAAGAGAAGTTGTAGGGCATGGAACTTGGCATGGAAAAACTTGAATACATATTAGGACCATGGAAAATATTTGAGACCTTTGGAGCTTACACACCTTGGTGAAAAGTGAAATTAGTTGAAAGGCCATTGCTTAGGAGGAGAATTTTTCTAATCAATTCTTCGTCAACCTTGAGCAATCGAGGACCTTAATGAGCATGCCTTGAATAAAATGGGATGGAAAATTTTGGGGTGCAGCACCATCCTTTGGATTGAAACCAAGCAAGAAAAGATACTAAAACTCTTAAGAATACCAAGCTTCAGATGCATTAAGTCTTCACAAAAATTGGGCAGAGTAACGACTGTATACAGATGAATTCTCAATCGCAGACAAAACATATAATCAGAATAACCTGCACACAAAGAAAAAACAACTCAATGTCTCGGGGTAAACCCCAAGAACTCCAGACAAAATAACAACAGAAGTCACCAAGGTCTCAAGGGTAGGTCAAGGTCTCTATTCCTAAGTCCAAGAAGTCCATAACTCCACCATGCCAAGGATAGTAACCAAATAGTCAAAGTAATATTAAAGTTTTTTACTGTTCAAGTTGGTTATTAGGTATCTTCAAAAAGAAAATGAAGATCTCAAGTGAGCAAAACAAAATGACATAAAGGTGAATATTCAAGTGAACAAAGATGAAAATAGCATGAAATGAAAATTCTAAACTAAATGTGCTTAAAGTAAAAAGCATAAAGTAAAAAGCATAAAGTTAAAGCATAAAATAAAGTCAATTGTTAGAAATTAGAAGTTAGTTGAATGACCATCTTGAAACATGCATTTGAAAACTCATTAGAAGATTGATAAAATCAAAACCTCTCAAAAACAAGTTTCATTTGCTTTTTGTCAAGTATATCATTCATTTCAAAATCTCAAGGCAACAATAAATGATCAACGACGTTTAAATGATTCACTTAGAGCAAAGTTTATGAAGATTCATTAGATGATTGATAAGACAAAAGCCTCCTAACAATGAACCTCGAAGTTATTGGATCAAAGGTTTCAAATTAAACATATTTGGGCTTACAAACATAGGTTTGGGCCACGAATGATCATTTCTAGAATCGGGACAAAATTTAGTGCTATGTTAAGCAATCATAAGTGGACTTATATAGAAGTCGCACCTATTTTGAGGTCGGTTAATAGCAATCTATGTGCCATATGTTTGGAGTGATGATATGTAGATCATCCTCTAACAACATGTAGCACAAAGGAGAAGAGGATGAGATGAAGAGAGCACATACATTTGAATAAAAAATTTAATCAAACTATCATTAAAATCATTCATCCATTTTAGTGGAGTTAAACTCAACACTCAAGATCCAATGATGTTAATGAAGTTTATGATCAACAATCACATAGCCAGAATATGTTAAAAAATAAATTACATTTAATGAATAAAGTAAAAAAGGAAAAATGATTTTTTAAAATGTTTTTAAAATGAAAATAAAAGGTAAAACAGTAAACTATGTTCAAAGTATCAAAGAAAAAATTAAAAAGACCATGGAAAAATCAGAGCTGGCCTCAAATATTTTTATAATATTTTGGGTGATTTCTTATAACAGGAAATTATTTTTAAACTAATTAAAATCACACAAATAAGTGGAAAAAAAAGATTAAAAATAGTAGAAGTCGAGATGAAATTCTAGAAAAAATTTAGAAAAATCATAAATGAGTAAAATGATTTTTATAAAAAATATCAGAATTTAAAAACATCAAAAAGTATTTTTAAATAATTAAAAAAACAAGTTAAAATAAAGGAGAAATTATAAAAAAAATATCAAATCTAATAATAAAATCATGAAAAAATAAAAATCAGAAAGAGAGTATTTGAAAATATTTTAGTGAATTTTTTCATGATTTTTGAGTCAAAAATGAATTTTCTATGATTTTTTGAAGTTTAAATCAATTAAAATAAAAAAATCAGAAAATAAAATGACAAACCAAAAAAGTATGGATCATCTGATCATTTTCAAAATGCGTTAGTAAACCGATCCAGTGGATCGGGTACACTGTGCATGTCATAAACCTTATTGAATATCACACCTAATCATTTTTCATAAAATAAAAATAACTTAAAATGTGGCACGTTGGATGGAGTCTGACTCACTAAAGTAATCAGATCCTAGGGCTCACAACACGCGTGCATGGTAAAGTGAAACACCAAATCTGTTTCAAAAATTAACGTGGCTAAACGTCATTGGTTGAAGATGGACATGTCATCATCTTCAACCTCCAGCCAACCTCAAATTAAATTCCACAAACTGTAAAATTAGCAATCCAGATCGGTACCATTAGATTCGTCTCTTCAAGACGATTCTAATGGTACCATCGCGCCAAATTTATATAAACTGAGTAAGGCTTAAATTGAGAAAATGCATAAATAATAGCGAGCGTAAAATTCTAGAATATATCACTCAAATCTCAATGAAATTGTAAATTATAAAAAGCACGAGAATCAGAAGGATGCCGAGAGTAGATTAGTCTTTTATTTGGATTGAATTGACAAAGGAATCTACCTGAACAAAGTAGCAAAAGATGGCTCTGAAACTGGACTTATGTAGATCAGTATAGGTTACAATTCTTGAAGGTATTAGTGTGGTTAGCTTCAGAGAAGTTCAATGAAGCTAACTGAATGGAGCTTTTGGTGTTTTGGAGTGAGAAACAAGAAATCAGAAATTCAAATTTAGAGTTCGTGTGGGATCTGAACAGGGGTCAATTGGCTATCAAAAGTTTGAGAAAATGAGTGAGATATAATCCTCTATTTATAGGGAAGAAAATAGGATACTCAAGCATGTGGAATGGTGAAGTTTGGAGGGAAATCGTGTGAAGTTACAAGCATGAAAAGTGTGACTCGTATTTTGCTCAAAACTCATCAAAAACTTGTGTTTAAAGGTGTTAACCGCTTCTGGAAGATTGTTAAACATGATTATAAGTAAAAACGTGCAACAATTTATTGATTAGAAGTTGAATTGTGCATTTCAAATTCTGACTTGGAGGAAAAAGTCAGTTTCAAGGTACCAACTTTGAATCAATGGTATTCACAACTCAAGGAGTCTTATGGCATGAGTCTTGAATAAATTGAAAGATAAGGTCACAATTTTTATAATGTGCAAAGAATGGGATCAATTGGATACTTGATCTAGGAGTTGTGATGAGTCAAAGTTGAGAAAAAGATGCTGACTTTTTGTACTTAGAAAAATTCTAAGTTTCTCTTCAAAAGTGACCTATGATGTTTTGAGTTCAAACAAGGCCTTCCTCCAAAATTGAGCTTTGATCAATGATGTTAGATTGAAGTGGAATTCGCAAAATGAATTGTGAAACTTGAATAACTCAAAAATACCAAGTATTAAAAGAGTTATGGCCTTCTGAATTTGGGGAAAATCCATGAGGTGACCTATAATCTTTTGAGTTCTTAGGGCATCTTCCATCCATTTTCAAGTTTTGCACATAAAATAAGAGTTGAAGTTCACATCCTTAAGATAATTGTGGAAAATGAATGGGCTCAAGGAGATAAAAATTTACCAAGTTATGATCTTTTGAAGTCACATAAGGTAATTTGATGGCCTATCTAGAGGACTTGTAATCTTTCTTCATCATTAGGCATCTTCCACATAAAAGTTTCTTGAAATTTTTGAATTTATTGGTTGGTAACTCTTTAAAGAGAATAATGTCTTTGGAATCACTCAAAAATACCAAAAGATGAGCAAGATATAGCCCTTAGAAGTTCAAAACCCTAACTTCTAGAGCACCAAAATGACTTGGAAAACCCTTTCTATTTTGACAATATTCCTTGCACAATAACTCTTGCCATGTGAATAAAAGTTATTGTGGATGATAATAAGAACTCATAGAAACCAAAAACCACCCCCAAATATTAAGAATTGAGAGAGTTATGCACTTGTGATCAAGAAATCAAGAACTTGTCCAATTAGGTCAAACTTCTTCAATCAACTCTTGCATCTTTTGATTTTCTTTGACAAAATGAGGCATGATAAATAATAGTAGACCTTGTCATGGTATTAATTCAAAGTATCTTCAATGATGAAGCTTCAATCTCAATGAAACTTTTTGAAGGAATCATGGAAATAAACTCATGAATCTATAAATTAAACTGATGAAATGCGTTGTGCCCTTACCTATAATATCATCAATTAGAGCAAACATTCATTTTAATTATTAGTTAAAAATTAATCAATATAAAACATAGATGATAATAATATATAAATCAAGGAGTTTGGTGATTCCTCATGAGCAAACCTAAATATAGGGAGAAGAACCAAACCCTAGTTTGAACTTGTTGTGATTGATTTGATATGAGATGATAGAGGAATCTTAGAGGCAAAAACTGGAGTACAACAGCAGAATTGTAAAGATAATCAATGTTTTTAAAGTACAGGTAATTCATTCATGGTTTATCTTGAAATCAAAGAACAAGTCACAAGCTTCAATCTAAATTTGTAAGACATGTTCATTCAAAATGCATTCAAGATTTATTTCGATTCAAGTTTGGTAAATGGATACATAGTCTAAAAGTGGAAGTTATTTAAGATTACAAGAAATATCATGGCGTAGGTCAAGTTTCATTCAAAATTTCAAGACAAATATCATTCATCATCATTTTGCAAATAATGCCATTGTCAAATTCAAGGATTCCAAATTTTACAACATTCACCGCTCAAGGTTTGAATCAACATCATTTCATCATCATAATTCTTTAAAAGGGAAGGAATTGAAGAGGAAGTTAGTGCTAAATGGGTGATTTTTTCCCATTGATCTCAAACTTCCATTACAAGGCCATTATATGTCCATTACAAGAAAATTCCAAGTACAAAACCATTACATTTCATTCATCAACAACATCCCAAAAGTCTAAGCACAATTGCATTTACAAGATGAATGTTGAAAACTACAAAGAGAATTACAGATTTTTGAATGATTAGTCATTGATTTTCTGGACCTTGATTCCTAAACAAAACTATACAGGTCTGCCCTCTTCTGATTCCACCAGCCCACCTCTTCATTGTTTTCCTTGTTTAGGAATGCATCCAAAGATCCTCCACACAAGAGCAAAGTCGCTGCCTCGTATCCCATTCGTAAAATCAGAAGAAATTAATAGTCCATACATTCAAAATGTGAGCTTCAACAAGCAGCATGCACCAAGCATCAAAACGAGTTCATATAAATCAAATGCCTCGTTTCAAGAAAATTAGAAAACAAAATATATATCAGAGGAAGGTCTCATCAATACAAATCAAAAGAAAGTGCAGCATAATTCAAAAACTCGGTTTCGAAACTAATTGTAACCAGAATCTAAACTACCTAACTAATTCTGTAACAAATTCAGACCATAACAGAAAACAAAATTTCAAGCAAAGTCTTGTTCTTAACCACATTTCAACTAACTAACTAACAACTAACATAAAAGACTTCTAATAACTAACTGTTAACAGAATCTCAACCACAACCCCTAACAGAAATTCTAAATGTCCTAACTAATTCTTTAACAAACTTCCAGTATAACAAATTGAAAACAAAAAAAAATGGAGAGATTCACGATTCAGAACAGAAAAAAAGAGGAAAATAGAAACTCACCTTTCAACCATACTCCCTCTTCATAATCTCCAAAAATACTTCATCGTCTTCAACCTCTTTCATTCTTCTTCAATCATTATTCAACTCACAGAAAACTAACTGATAAATCCTCTCCATCAATTCACTAACTGAAAGTTTTTATCTTAGGGCTCAGACTTCATCACCTTCATTCTATATAAGCTTCTGTTATATTCATTCAAAGGGGGGCACTCCATTTTTTCATCATGACCACAAAAATTTCCAGAAATTTTTCTTTATTCTCTCTCTCTCTATGTGATAACGGTTTCATCACCAATCTTCATCTGCATTGGACTTTCAGCACCTCTCTTCAATCATTATGAACAAATTTTCTGCGTCATCATCACCATTCAATCATTTGCAACCTTCTTGCATTGATTCATTATCTATCATCATCAATGCAGCTTATCTGCAGCAATAACATCCAATCTGTGACAATATTAACATTCAAAAAATCGCAGAAAGTAAATTGACAAGAAAGAGATTCACGACTTATGATTTGAAGCTGAGAAAGAAGGTTATTTAACTAGATCTCACGTCGAGGTTGCTGGATTTCTGGCATGATCGTCACAGGGAAGAGGCACCGGACTTCTCCGATAGGTAAACTTCGGCGTTGTTCTTCTTCATTTTACGCGTGTGTTGTTTGTGCTCTTGCTTGTGTTGTCTAAAAAAATCAAGATCAAACGGAGATAGTGAAGAATTTGCAGCGAAAAATGGAGATTGAACGCGAAGGTGATGAACAGATTTGAGACAAATCGGAAACGAAGAACAAGTGTTCATGGCGGCGCTGAATATTGAGAGAAGGGGGAAAGTTGTTCGTTTGGGGAGCTGAATGGTCACAATTTAACCCTAGACCTCAAACGTCTTCATTTTGTTACTTTCTTTTTCTATTTGTTTTAATTTTTTTATTGATATATTAATATGGATAATAATAAAGAATGTTGAATAAATCTGGACCCTTATATTGCTTATTGGACCGAATTTGCTTGGGCCTTGCACCATAGTTTCTTCAATACAATCCTTGATTACAGCCTTGTACCCCTTGACTGTAGATTTTTGTATATTTCTTTTTAGTTTTATTTTCATAATTTTAGATAATAAATTAGTGATAAAAAAATAAATAGTAGGGAATTTTAAGTAGAGTTTCTATTATTTTCATGTTGGATAATCAGTTTTGTTGCCATTTTTTAGCCTAGATTTTGTGATAGAATGTTAAGGTAACTTTTGCAATATGAAATGCTTGGGGATTAATCCGTTTGATCACTTGTGTGGAGCAGCTTCTATAGAGTTTTCTTATCGCTTGTGTGGTTTTAAATAGGCAACGGACCTTCTCCGTTAGGTATCATCGTGGCTTCACTTTTATTCCTCATCTCCGAACTTTACTGCTTTTATAGAGATCATGAGAAGTAGGGCTTTACTGCTTTCCGGTGCCATGAGAAGTAGGGTAGAGATCTATGAAGGGGATCTCTATTGCTGATCATGTCAGGAATCCCTCTGGTTTATTTAAAGACTCGTTTAAGGCAATTCCACATTATGTGCATTCTATTTGCTACTTGTGTGTGGTTTGTTTAAAACCCTTCCTTTGAGTAGGTATTCTGCACGTGTGTTTATATTTGTGCTCACATATATTCCCCCATTCCTTATTGATAAGTACTCAAAAGAGGTTAGCATGGAGGGTTCGCAATCAACCCCCGCAACTTCGTCTGTGTCATCCTTAGCTCGTGACGCACCATGATGCTTCGGAATTGTGCCTACTCTTGTGTATTGAGTCTGTCAAGTAGGGAAGGGTTCCGTAATCGAACCCCCGTTCTTTTTCAGGAGTTCGCATTGGCCGATGTTGATACTCCGTGATCATTCATATTGTCTTCTGTCGCTTACCTCGATCTCATATATCTTGGTTAGGTGTTCAGTCGCTTTTGAAGTCACATTTTTGTGTTACATCCTACCCCCGCTTGTTTGTCTCGGGTGATACATTCCCCTTGACTAAAGAATTTTGTTTCTTTTCCTTACTTCTTTGTGCGTGTACTCTTTCGAGCTTACTTGTTTTATCATTGTGCATACCATGTTCCCTTAGGATGCGCTTGCTCCTTTCGGATGCAAGTTAGACCTTAGGTTGCAAACCATGAATTCTAACATTAGGTATAGATTTCCCTTTCATCCTTGACATAGGGCCACCATTGTATGATAACATTAGGTTAGAAATAGGCTAGTCTCCCTTAGACTATTTTCTTCCCCTTTTGCATATGCATCTAAAACTAAAACTCTATTTCCTTAGCAAATCATAAAACACTCTCTAATCACACTTAAACCCTTTTTCAAGGTAACAAAATACAAACCAACTCAAACCTTTTTGTGCGCCCAAGCACCTTTTCTCTAAAACCCTTTTCAGGTAAGGACACGATTGATTTACTTATGTGCTAACGTGTAAGTCTCCAAAGGTTAAGCTGAGGTAGAAGGCAAAGTTAACATTGTCCACAAAAAATACAAAACAAACAAAACATGTGAACCGAACTACGGTAACTTTGATTCCCCAAAAAGGATATGTAGGCATTGGGGTAGGGCCCAAGCAAGCACAACTTTATTTTCTCTACATTAGTTTCTCCTTTCTTTTGCATGCATTCTTCCTCAACAATGAGCATAGATTATACACACCCATAAGATAGACAACAAGAGTGGATACCATAGAGTACTACGAGCGTGTGGGGTTTTAATACCTTCCCCTCGCGTAACAGAATCCCTTACCCGATCTCTCAGTCGCAAGACTGTGACTTCTCCCTTCTTAGGTTTTCTCGATGTTTAACTTTACTTTCATGTGGGATAAAATACATTCAATGGCGACTTCATTATTTGATGATTTTCAGCCGGTTGTTTCAGCTAGTGGCTTCACTGAGGAAAGGTCGACCAAATGTTGGTCCATCCCAGAGTCGCTCCCAGATCTTGTTTTCTTCTCTTTGGGTGTTTATTTATATGCTTTATGGCTTATTCATTTTGTATATACCTAAGCATGTGTATGCATTGCATTTTACTATTTTCCATATACTACTGTTGTACTAGATCTACTTCTTGATTGGGTGGGTGTTACTATGAGGTAAAAGGCCCACTACCCATGCCAGAGTTGTATACCACTAGGTGTAACGCCCGTAATTTAATTAATTATTTAATTAAATTATTTTTGGAATAATTTGAAGTTGTGTTATGATAATAGTTGATGTGTTGTTGTTATTGGATTTAATTATTCTATTAAGTTGTGGAATAATATTAGAATAATAATAATAATATTTGGTGTGGGCTTATTTTAAGGAATAGAAGTAGTAGAAAGGGGGTGTATGAGTTTTAAGCCCATTAAGGCATAAAGAGAATTATAGGGTTATTATATTAGTTATTTAGAATTAATAAGGGAAAAAGAGGAAGCAGTAAGAAGAGAAGGAAATAAGGGTTGGAAGAAGAGAAAGAGAACGTGAAAGTTGCAGAAAAGAAGGAAAAGAGGCAGAACGAAATTCAATAGGAAAAGTTATAGAGCAACCTTCAATCCAAGGTAAGGGTGGGGTTTTGACTCTATAATAGGGTTTATGATGATTAGTATGTGGGATTTGATATGAAAAATTGTATGGTTTATGATTGAATTATATGCATTGTTGTTTGATGAAAATCAATGATTAAAGGATGAATAATGATGCCCTAATGTTGTATAATTGGTGTAGAGATATAGGATAATTATAATTGATGATTACCTATTATTAGAGGATGTTTTAGGGCCTAAAGCATGGAAACCACAGTGAAAACATAGTGAAATCGCAAAAAATATTCATGACAGAACAGTATGTGTCGACCCCAAAAGCCATGCGTCAATGCATAAAGGCTTTTAGACTCAGGATGAGTCGACACGAAGAAGTCATGCGTCGATACATGCAGGTTTTTAGATTCAGGATGAGTCGATACGAAGGAGCATGCATCCATATATGCAGTGTTGCATACTCAGTATGAGTCGATACGAAGGGAGTACGCGTCGATACATGCAGCATTTTGAGCCCAGTGGGCGTTGACTCAAGACATTACGCGTCGACTCATGTAGTATGATTTTTGGCAGATTCGTTTCCAAAGGCTGTAACTTGAGTATCCGGACTTCGTTTGAGGTGTCGTTCGAAGTGTTGAATAAATGACGCGATGAACTTCATTCTTAAGGATTAAAATTAAGGATAAGGAGAGTGAATCCAAGTACCCAATTTAGGATTAGAGTTAGCTTCCCACGTTAATCTCTATGATAAGTTTGTGAAGTATGATGAGGATAAAATGATTATAGATTATTGTTCGGTTCATGACAGTAAGATTAATGATGATAATGATGTAGTATTAAAGAATAGTAATATGTAGAGGTTTGGTAATTTATAGGTAAGCCTTAGATGATTAATTGATTATAGACAATATCATGTTGTAGGCCTATGGTCAATGTTGCAAGATTGACGATTTACTGTTGTATTATTGTATGACTAAGTTGTTGATGAAATTATGTTGATGAATTATTTTGATGGATTATGTTGATGAATGATATTGATGAATGATGTTGAGATGCCTCTAATAATTGTCATCTATTAAGATGTAGGCTTCTGGCCAACGATGATGTTGTGTTGAGATCTTGTTAATTATGGTGTTGTCACTACATTCATGATTGTGTCGCATACATTGCATTTCAAGATAGAGCCGATGCTCGTTAAGATGGCCTGTATTGGCGAATATTAAGATGAAGGCTTATGCCTTGTTGATTCCTCTATTTATTGGAAATTATTTTGAGATGGCAGTTCTGTTCCAATGGTACCACATGCATTTGCATAGTATTGAGTCGCATTATTTGATTTCATAACGAGGTTGTGTATTGATGTGGTAGATGTGTATATTATTGGTATTTTGTTGTGATTATTGTTGTTTATACTATGAGAAGTGGCGATGTTATGTGATCTAATTTAATATATTATGTATCATACGTTTTATTATATTGTTAGATATCTCACCCCTTCTGTTTTAATGTTGCCCTTACGTTGGTAACGTGCAGGTAATCCAGAGTGAAGGTTGTATACCTTCAATAGTTCGAGTCGGTGTCATTGCTCTGATACATAACACTCGGGGGGGATGAATGCTTGTTGCTTTTAATTATTGATTATTTCAGTTGTTGAACTTTAATTTGATTGTTTATAAGTATGTGTTATTTTGAAGTTGCTATAACGATGGACAAAGATGTTATTAAGAATTCCGCTGCGTAGTTGTTCAAGTTGTTGAATTAAGAGATTAAATTATTATGATGATAGTTCATCCTAATTTTTAAAGTGTTATGTATTCACGTTGAATGCAACATGTTTTTAAAGTTGAATTTGTGGCATCCTAATTCAGTTGCATGAATTTTATGACTCTGGTCTGCATATATAATTGTCGGGTAGAATTGGGGTGTTACAAAGTTGGTATCAGAGCAAAAGGTTGGTTCGTCCGACCTTGTTATCGAGTCGTAGTTGTCTAACAATCGAGTATTGTTAATTTGAGTTCTAACTGTTGTTTATGTTGTAGTGATAAATTGAGATGGCTGGAAGGAATGATGTTGCATTTGCTGCTGCTTAAGAAGCAATGGTGCATGCAATGGAGAATCAGCCGAATGCTTACGAGAATGCTGGATCTCGTAGTTTGGCGACTTTCCAAAGAGAGAATCTGCCCACGTTCAAGGGAAAGTATGATCCTGACGGAGCATTGGATTGGTTGAAAGAGATTGAGAGAATATTCCGTGTGATGGAATGCACTCCAGCGCAGAAGGTCCGGTATGGTACTCATATGCTAGCAGTCGAGGTTGATGACTGGTGGCTAGAGACTTGTCAGAGATTGGAAGCTGTAGGTGAAAATGTCACTTGGGCTGTGTTCCGTAGGGAATTTATGAGGAAGTAATTTCCTATAGATGTTTGTGGTAAGAAGGAGATTGAGTTCCTTGAGCTGAAGCAAGAGAATATGTCAGTTGTTGAGTATGCTACAAAGTTTTCTGAGTTGGCTAAGTTTTATCTACACTACGCTGAGGTAGGTGCTGAGTTTTTGAAGTGCATCAAGTTTGAGAACGGGTTGCGCCCAGAGATCAAGAAGGCAGTTGGATACTAGAAGATCTGTGTCTTTGCTGATTTGATTAATAGTTGCAGGATTTATGAAAAGGATAATAATGCTCACTACAAGATTATCAGTGAGAAGAGGGGTAAGCACCAATAGAATCATGGTAAGCCTTGTGATACCCCAGTTGGTAAAGGTAAACAGGAAGTTGCTCAGGGTCAGAGGACTAGTGGGGGAGATTCTCCTGCTGGTGTGGTTTGTTTTAAATGTGGGAAACCTGGGCATAAGAGTAATGACTCTATAATAGGGTTTATGATGATTAGTATGTGGGATTTGATGTGAAAGATTGTGTGGTTTATGATTGAATTATATGCATTGTTGTTTGAGGAAAATCAATGATTTAAGGATGATAATGATGCCCTAATGATGTATAATTTGTGTAGAGATATAGGATAATCATAATTGATGATTACTTATGACTAGAGGATGTTTTTAGGGCCTAAAGCTTGGAAACCGCAATGAAAACGTAGTGAAATCGCAGAAAATATTCATGACAGAACAGTATGTGTCAACCCCAAAAGCCATGCGTCGATGCATGAAGGCTTTTAGACTCAGGATGAGTCGACACGAAGAAGTCATGCGTTGATACATGCAGGTTTTTAGACTCAGGATGGGTCTATATGAAGGAGCATGCATCGATACATGCAGTATTGCAGACTCAGTATGAATGGAGACGAAGGGAGTACACATCGATACATGCAGCATGTTGAACCCAGTATGCTTCGACTTAAGACATTACGCGCCAACTCATATAGTCTGATTTTTAGTAGATTCGTTTCCAAAGGCTGTAACTTGAGTTTCCGAACTCCGTTTGAGGTGTCGTTCGAAGCGTTGAATAGATGACGCGATGAACCTCATTCTTAAGGATTAAAATGAAGGATAAGGAGAGTGCATCCTAGTACCCAATTTAGAATTAGAGTTAGCTTCCCGCGTTAATCGATGTGATGAGTTTGCGAAGTATGATGAGGATAAGATGATTATAGATTATTGTTCGGTTCATGACAGTAAGATTAATGATGATAATGATGTAGTATTACAGAATAGTAATATGTAGAGGTTTGGTAATTTAGAGGTAAGCCTTAGATGATTAATTGATTATATGCAATATCATGTTGTAGGCCTATGGTCAACATTGCAAGATTGACAATTTACTGTTGTATTGTTGTATGACTGAGTTGTTGATGAAATTATGTTGATGAATTATTTTGATGGATTATGTTGATTAATGATATTGATGAATGATGTTGAGATGCCTCTAATAATTGGCAGCTATTAAGATGTAGGCTTCTGGCCAACGATGATGTTGTGTTGAGATGTTGTTAATTATGGTGTTATCACTACATTCATGATTGTGTCGCATGCATTGCCTTTCAAGATGGAGCTGATGCTCGTTAAGATGGCATGTATTGGCGAATATTATGATGAAGGCTTATGCCTTGTTGATGCCTCTATTTATTGGCAATTATTTTGAGATGGGAGTTCTTCTCTAATGGTACCACATGCATTTGCATAGTATTGAGTCACATTATTTGATTGCATAACGAGGTTGTGTATTGATGCGGTAGATGTGTATTTTGTTGGTATTCTGTTGCGATTATTGTTGTTTATACGATGAGAAGTGGTGATGTTATGTGATCTAATTTAATATATTATTTATCATACGTTTTATTATATTATTAGATATCTCACCCCTTCTGTTTGAATGTTGCCCTTACGTTGGTAACGTGCGGGTAATCCAGAGTGAAGGTTGTATACCTTCAGTAGTTCGAGTCGGTGTCATTGCTCTGATACGTAACACTCGGGGGGTGAACCCTTGTTGCTTTTAATTATTGATTATTTCAGTTGTTGAACTTTAATTTGATTGTTGCTAAGTATGTGTTGTTTTGAAGTTGCTGTAACAATGGACAAAGATGTTATTAAGAATTCCGCTGCATAGTTGTTCAAGTTGCTGAATTAAGAGATTAAATTATTATGCTGATAGTTCATCTGAAGTTTTAAAGTGTTATGTATCCACGTTGAATGCAATATGTTTTTAAAGATGAATTTGTGGCATCCTGATTCAGTTGCATGAATTTTATGACTCTGATCTGCATATATAATTGTCGGGTAGAATTAGGGTGTTACACTAGGAATAGAGTGGAGAGTCATGACAGATAATAGGCGTATGCCCTGTCACCATCCGATCATGAAGCCACAGTCAGTTAAGGTTCAACCGAGGTATTGACAGCATCACGGATGTGCATGATGATGATACTTTCAGGTGACCTATGATTATGATTATCCATGACCTTACCTTGACCTAGTTTACTCGTGAGTGGGGAGGGGATAATCTTTACAGGTACCGTTGGTGACTATGTTCAGGTGGTGACTGTATGTTTTGTTGGTGACTATGGGGTTCTCGAATTTATTTTTAGTTCCTGACTTGTTCATTTGGAGGTTCATTCGGGCCTTTGATCTTGGTATTCCCAACATGTTCAGAAAAGGCTCAATAATATCCGGTGTTCCAGAAGCCTTGATCCCGTACAATGGAAGATCCACGTGGTACTTGGTTCTTATATGTGCGGAAGCTATGTCAGTCCTTTGATCAGGTGATATTTATATGGTTCAGAAATAGTGCAGCAATCATATTCAGAAGTGATGGAACTTTGATCCCATGTCTTTGCATAGAAAACATGGTTAACCACATGCTTAACATACATGTTCCGTTATTTCCAGGGAATCATATTTGTAAGTCTTGTATTGAACTTTTCTATCCCTTACCTGTGTAAAATCAAAATCAAAGCATGTAGATTCCTTAGAAGTGACGGAACATGGCATGGAATCCATTCATGCACCCCATTCACATGCATGAATTCATAACATGTACTCGAAGATTGGGGATTCTTATTCAAACCTGGTGTTCTCATCAGGGGTTCGGACTTAATTTCTTGTTCTCACATGTTCAGAGATCAGTTATGGGATATCTCTATATGGGATTGATCGAAACGAAGATCCTGATGGGGTTGATTACGGTTTACATGCACGTTTTGGCCCGTGGTCAAGAATTCTTTGAGAAGGAAGATAATCGATTGAATACTCAAGTGAGTCGGGTCATGGAAATGCTTTCACCATGGAATGCTACACAATATTAAGTTCTTGGAACATCTTATCAACAGATGGTTCCCATTTACTGTGTGAATTCAAGAAACTTGTTCTACTAGAGAAATTAGAATACGCCTGAAGAGAAGTTGATCTTATATCGGTGCTTCATTCTCATTGGTTTCTACACTTGTTTGAGATTCAGTGGGTTAGACCCCATACTTAGGTACCATCTATAAATTTCCTTCCAGATCATGATACCAATGTCATATGTGGTTACCAGGCCGGGGCATCCGACTATTAAATCAGGGGCACTCTTCAAAACTCTGTGTTCCCTGATTTGTTCGACAGCAGCCATTCTTTGTTCCCCAATTGAATTCATGGGGAAAAGCTTTTAAGCAAAGACAGAAGAAGCCTGATAGGCATGTTGATGGGATCTTAATGCATTGCATCCAGTTATTTCCTCGCCTAATGGAAGTTCAATTGGTAAAGCTCTGACCTTTGGGGTCCTCCTCCCACAAACATCTCTTATGATTGCAGGGCACATGCTAGATGTATCCCCTCTTCTGGGGCACCCGGTTTTGATATTGAAGAATGTAAAGGGGTTGAAGTATAAAAACCATCACCTATTTGGCGTCTCTTCCAAAAGTCCAATTCCTATTTGGCCAACTGGACGTCTCTTCTGTTGTGATAGAAGATGAATTTTAGTGTCTCTTTGCGGCATAAGACGCTTAGTGGTGCAGTTTATACCAGTTCACTCGGTAAATCATTCATTTGTTCTCCTGAAAAAATCTATTATGTATATTATTCTAGGGCACATGGCCATTCGATTGAAGAGGGTATGTCATCCAGAGGCAAGGTCCAAGACATGATCAATTCAGAGACTGTTGTGTTCAAATCAGATCAGAAGGGGAATTCTCTCGCCCATTTAAGCACCAAGACTACAAAAAGTCATTAGAATGAAGAAGTTCATACGGAGTCAAGTCTCCTCAACGATGACAATCATTGGTTTCTTTATTGCATTTTCATTTGTATTCTTGCTTGTTTGTTTAAACATTGCTTGCATGTAGAAACCTGTCTATTTTAAATGAAAATCTTAATGCAATAAGTATGCTTGTATTGAAGTGTTCCTTTTGTTTTTATTCATCCATTCGTTATCATTCTTTAAATGTTTTACTTGCATATTGATGCCAAGTTTTCAAGTCTTATGCTTAGGTAAAGATTGGAGGGAGGATGACGATAATCTAAAAACGCAAAAAAAAACTATGGTTGGTACACTTTTGAGTAAGATTCAGCTGACGATGTACAAACCTTTTTTCAATTCCTAAACACCGGAGATATAAGGGAGATGGACCCTCGCTAACCCCTCTGAGCCTTTGAAGTAGGAGTTTCCTTTCTATTAAGAAAAAACCCTCATTTTAACCCGGGGCAGGTAGTGTTCACTTAATCTGATCAAGTGTTCTGAACTCATCAAGAGTGCTCATCTAAGGATACAACATGGTTATCCATCAAAATGTTTAGGAAAGTCAAAACCATAATGGCTAACTTTCACTTACCAGGAATGTGCGTCGATTGACGATATCCCAATGGATATCTCTCACACATTAGGAGGTCAACAGATGACGATACAATAATGGTTATCCCTCATCTACCTAAGACTCAGACAGACATGATTACTTCCAAGAAAACAAAGATGGCGTAAACATCAATGAGTTGTTCAAAATGGAAAGAATAAATAAGAAAGAAACAAGAAGCCCCGCTAAGTCAAAACTTGAAAACAAGTCGCTTAGGCAAAAGTTAGGCCATCCCGATGGACTCCCAAATCGAAATTCAAAAAGAGTTTGTCCAGGAAAAAGTTAGGGAAAGCGAAAAAGAAATTGAAAAGCCTAAAAGGCGAGAAAAGGATTACCAGTAAAAATCCTTATCGAAAGAACAAGGTTGTGTGATCAAACGCCAAAATTAAAAGTTAGTGATTGTCGTGTCCAAGAAACTCATGTGGTTCCTCAACCATCGCAAACTCTTATCAAGAGATGAATTCTTGTATCGGGTTAACTGAATTTGGACTGGAGAACATCATGGAGAATGGGTGGGTACCAAATAATTTTGAGCCTTAAATCCTTTTTTTTAAAACCGTGAACCATGCCACGTTACAAACCTTAAAAGTCCTAACTGAAGCATGGGTCAATTTGAAAGAGTGCTACAACGAGATAGTATTTAATTGACTCCTAAGAGGTATGTTTAAATTTCTGTGTTGGCATCATATGCTTGCATTATATTTCACGAAAAAGAATTTGCAAATGTTTCTCTCTAGCTAGTGATTCATTCACAACAGAGTTGTGACATCACTTCATTCAAAGTTTTTTCAAACTTCAAGACTTACATATGTGTTGCATTAGAATTATCACTCTCATAATAAACATTCTTCTGCATACAAAACAACTGATTAACATCAAGTAAGTTTGCACAATGAACATCATCAAAGATCTCAATCTTGTCAGAGAAGAGGGGCTTGAATACTCTATTAAAGCAAAAGTCAGTCGTCATAAGAGAAATGACTTATCCAAAGGCACGTTGCCCAGAGATTCTGTTAAGCAAAAGCATCTTGGTGTGTTACAATATGAGTACCCTTTAGGGATGAAGTTAGCAGACTCCTCCAATCTGGAGCAATCAAGTCGAGATTCAATCTCTCTGAGCTCAGCCAAATATGGGGAAATCTCTCTAGCTAGTGATTCATTCACAACAGAGTTGTGACATCACTTTATTCAAGGTTTTTTCAAACTTCAAGAATTACATACGTGTTGCATTAGAATTATCACTCTCATAAAAAACATTCTTCTGCATCCAAAACAATTGATTGACATCAAGTTTGCATAATGAACATCAGCAAAGAGCTCAATCTTGTCAGAGAAGAGAGGCTTGAATACTCTGTTGAAGCAAAAGTCAGTTGTCATAAGAGAAATGACTTATCCAGGGGAACGTTGCCTAGAGATTCTGTTAAGCTAAAGCATCTTGGTGCGTTACAATCTGAGTACCCTTTAGTGATGAAGTTAGCATACTCCTCCAATCTGGAGCAATCAAGTTGAGATTCAATCTCTCTGAGCTCAGCCAAATATGGGGCAGTCCCTCAAAGATATTAATCAGAGGCTATCACGTAGATAAATCTCTTCAAGTTACCATCAATCAGGGGTAATCATGTTGAGATATCTATTCAGAATTTAGTCAATCTGAGACAATTACGTCGAGATTCGACAAATCTCTCCAAGAAAGTTGTAATCAAGAGTAGTTTATTTCGTGACTCAAGAGATCGGGGCAGGCCACCTCATATCATACTATAGCACGAGTATTCTAGTCTTCTATTCAACACAGATTCTTTCATAAATTCCACAGACGGGAGCACTCCTCATCCGTACTCACAAAGCTGCTCAAGCCAATAATGTTGTACGAGGCGACTACAATCGAGCTAAAAGCATCATAGCGGTCACCCTGACCTAGCCAGCATGCGAAACTGCCTTCATCTGCTACAGATAACTTCAAACATGATTCCCCAAGTGAATTCAGAAAGTCCAGAGTCATTTGACTTGGCGCATGAAAGTGCACGACCCCCGAGAGCTAAACCAGGTCATTCGCAGACCTGAACTGGGGCATTTGTAGAACTAAACCATGGAATCCTCAGTGGAGTAAACTGCGGCATTTGTAGATCTAAACTGGGGCATTCATAGAGCTAAATCGGAGCATCTACAGTGAAGTAAACCATGGAATTCACAAGTGTTCATATCCATCTTCTATCCCCGAGTGACTCAAGAGGTGATTCCCCAGTGTCGCATAAATTTGGGGCATGTATTCAAAGAGATCCACATGGTGCTCGGTACCCATTCCTCGACATATTCAGTTCTACCATCCTATAGACGACTCAGGATATAGGGAAGTCATGCCAGATTATCTCTTCTCCAACAATACAACTCAAAATTTAGCGGCTTACCTGTAAGCTCACTTCGTCGGCAATTCAACCTCCAGCGAGGTCTCCGATGATCTTCGTAGCTCCCCAGTGCAAATTATTATCAGTATCCCTAATGATCTTTGGTACTGCAAGTTTTCAGCGCCAGTTCTTGTCTGGCATCCCCGGTGATGAGCTACAGTTTCCAACGAGCCTTTGCTTATCTCCATGAAGTTTATTTCTTTGCATTGCATATAGTTATCACTGCATAACATTGCATCCTCAAAAGCGCATAGTTGATCCATCAGAATGGATCTTTGCGATAAAAAAAATTCAAACATGCATATGAAGCATAAGCCATATCAGGTACCTTACACTAAAAACCTAAATCATTCTAAGACAACAATACATCCCCACAAGAGGATATCACTCCCAAATCTCCAACTGATGACCTTCACCTTCATAATGCCCAGCTAACGATGTCAGTACCTTATACCCCTGAATTCCCAGCAAAATCAATGCACCTAGTCATTATAAACCCAGTTCTCGTCTGGTAGTTAGTTCTCATCTGACAATTATTTCAAAGCCCGGTTCCCGCTCTAGCTAACCATTTCAAAATCCAGATCTCGCCCTAGAAAACCATTTCTAAATCCATTTCTCGCCCTGGAAAACCATTTCTAAATTAAGTTCTTTCCCTGGAAAACCATTTCAAAATCTAGTTCTCGCCCTGGAAAACCATTTCAAACCCCAGTTCCCGCTCTGGCTAACCATTTCAAAATCCAGTTCTCTCCCTGGAAAACCATTTCTAAATCCAGTTCTCACCCTGGAAAACCATTTCTAAATCCAGTTCTCGCCTTGGAAAACCATTTCAAAATCCAGTTCTCGCTCTGGATAACCATTTTAAAGCCCAGTTCTTGCCCTGGTTAACTGTTTCAAAATCTAGTTCTCGTATGTAGTCAGTTCCCGTCTGACGATCAATTCTAAACCCAGTTCCCGTCTGGTAGTCAGATCTCGTCTGACAATCAATTCTAAACCCAGTTCTCGTCTGGTAGTCAGTTCTCATTAGAAGATCAATTCTAAACCCAGTTCTCGTCTGGTAGCCAGTTCTTGTCTGGTGATCAATTCTAAACCCAATTCCCGTCTGGTAGTTAGTTCTCATCTGACGATCAATTCCAAACCCAGTTCTTGTCTAGTAGTTAGTTCTCGTCTGATGATCAATTCTAAACCCAATTCTCATCTGGTAGTCAGTTCTCGTCTGGTAGTCGGTTCCCGTCAGACGATCAATTCTAAACCCAGTTCCCGTCTGGTAGTCAGTTCCTGTCTGATGATCAATTCTAAACCCAGTTCTCATCTGGTAGTTGGTTCCCTTCTGACGATCAATTTTAAACCTAGTTCTCGTCTAGTAGTTAGTTCCCTCCTGACAACCAATTCAAATTCCAGTTTTCATCCATGTCAGTTTCCCAAACACTCGTCCATGTCAGTTTCCCAAACACTCATCCATGTCAGTTTTCTAAACACTCATCCATGTCAGTTTCCTAAACACTCATCTTCGTGTAAGTTTTCTAAACATTCATCCACGTCAGTTTCCCAAACACTTGTTTGTGTCAGCTTCTCCAAATACATGTCTGTGTCTATTTCCCCTCTAGATGCCAATAAGATCAGTACAGTTAGTCGTCCCTTGTATCTTCACTCATCATGTCGTAACCAATGTTTCATCTTAGAACCATGAGGTCGCCCGTAGGCCTAGCTCTCCCTATCGATCTTGTTTTAGAATTATGAGGTCGCCCATAAGACTAGTTCTTTAGTAGATCGCCCTAGGTATCTTCATAGAATTTTGAGGTCGCCCATAGGCCTAGTTCTTCAACAGATTACCCATAGGTATCTCCGTAAAATTTTAAGGTCGCTCATAGGCCTAGTTCTTTGACAGATTGATCTTATGCTTCACCTTAGGATCGTAGGTCTCCCGTAGATCTTATCCGCCATCTTTTCGTACCAACCTTTGTCTTGTATTGGCATCACGCCACATTATAAGTCCAATCCCCATATTCTCACTAGAAAACAAATATTCTTTCCCCCAGCAGATATCATAAAAATAAATAAACACTCATTGTAACACGGTAGGAGAACTGACTTTACTGGTTTTAGGGATGTCAATGGGGCGGGGCGGGGCCGGGGGGACACTTCCCCATCTTTTTCCCCGCCATCAAATTCATTCCCCGTCCCCGTCCCCGATCTCCGTCACGGGGGAATTTCTATCCCCATCCCCGTTCCCCGCGGATCCCCGTTCCCCGCGGGGATCCCCATAGATCCTACATTTATTCATTAATATTTTATTTTTTTAAAATGTTTATATTTTCTATAAAAATAAAAAGCACAAAGAATTCACATATTTATTATGTTATTAAAAAATACTAGTATTTGACATTTATTATTTTTTATTAAAAATACTAATGGAGATTTGACTGGAGAAGAAAAAAAGGAGTCTAACGTGTGAGACTCTAAATGTCTGGCAAAAGAAAATGAAACGCTTCAACTTTTTTAGGGTCTAATATTTACATTTCTCTCTCTTAATAAATACATGAATATTTATTTATTTATTTTTATAAATAAACATAAAGGAAATGACTAAAAAACCTAATCTAAAATATATATATTAAATTAACTATATTAAAATAATAGGCGGGGCGGGGTCCCCGCGGGGCGGGGGGTGTATTCCCCGTCCCCGTCCCCGAAATGCTCTCGGGGGAATTTTTCTCCCCATCCCCGCCCCCACGGGGGAAAATTCCCCATCTTTGGGGCCCCGAACGGGGCGTTCCCCGCGGGGATCCCCATTAACAGGTCCAAACTGACATCCCTAACTGGTTTTGCATTTTATCGCAAATAATGCGGTTAGAAAGAGTCGCCACCGACTTTTCTTTTATCCAATAAAGCAAAGGGTGAAAAGAATATGAAAGAGCTTTAGAGAATTTTTCTGAGTAAGGGGGGGTAGGTTATGAAAAGGAAAGGTATTAGCACCTTTTTCATCTGTAGTTATCTACGTGTTCTTAGTTTCTAACTCACTTTGAAAAATGCTTTTTATGTAAGTGTATTTTGAAAATATTTTTGAAAAGATGCCTTAGTGCAGAGAACTTTGTAATGATTCTTGTATCGTTGAGAATGCATACAAAGTGTTTTGTCATTGAAAATATTTAGAAAAGAGAGTGTATATGTGAGAAATTGTTTTCTTTTTATGAGCAAGAAAATATAAGCTATCTACCTACTCAAAAGGTCTTTGTTCTTTTCCTCTTTTCCTTTAGATAATGCTATCCAACCATTAGTTAGTAGGTAGCCCTATCATTGGATGTTTTAAGGGACAGGCGCCGGTCATCGTACAGTCACGAAAATAACTCGTAAGACACTTTAGCAATTATCCTAAGGTAATAAGATCTTTTACCAAGGCAGCATCGAAAGGGTCATCCAGGGACTACAATATTTTGACCAAATGATATTTTCTAAAACATCCCACGTTCGAGAGATGTGACTGTTGTTTTCCGAAAGCAACAAGTGGGGGTACCTTAAAGGTGCGCGTGTGCAAAGTGTGTTGTATTTCAGTTATGTTTATCTTGGATGTTAGGTTTTCTAGAGCTTATTTTTTATGTCTTTCCATGCACGCCTAATTAATCTAACAGTTAAATATACATATTACAAACTTTGGACAATTACAATATTGAAAAAATGCGAAAAGGTAAATAAACGCGCAGAGATTGAAGAGGAAAAGGATATCTAAGAAAACCCTAAAAAAATATAAGTATAAGAAAAATCTTTTTGGTGTTTTTATTGTTTAGAAAAATAATTGAATTATGAAACCTAATTCTAATTAATTTTAAATTAATGAAATAAAATCAAGGTGATTTAAAATAATTAACTTTTATTTGTGAAAATTAAACTAATTAATCAAAAAAACCTAAATCTAATCCTTTTTTTATTTTTTATGATTTTTATTTAAAAAAGTGATTAAAAAGAAAAGAAATAAAGTAAAACAGAATAAAAAAAACTATGGGCCTGCACTGTAAAAACAGATTGGAGGGTATGAAAAGAAAAACGTTAGGCCCAAAATCAATGAGTCCATATACCTGCGCTGGATTCCATGTGATTGATCTCTGGAGGCACACCATAGTCCTGGTTGTCTTGGAGTGTTGGATATGGAATGTGATAATCTGATGGTGTTGAAGAGAGTATGCACCGTGCGCGCATTGACCTTGTTTGTACTTGATCTGCAATAGAAATATTGCAAAAATAATTTGTCCCACGCCTGGATCGAACCCAGGACCTAGCATAGCAATGCCTTAAGAAGGCGCGCACTACCACTGGGGTGGCTATACATCTGTTATATGAAATCAAATAATAACATTATAATATAAAATGTAAGCTAGTTCCAGATAAGCAAACACGCGCGGCTCAAGTGGGCCATTGTTATTTGAACCAGCCAACCAGGATGCTTCAACCTTCCATGTGATTGGTCAAGGGTTCAAACCACTGTGGAGGGTGTTCTCCACCTTCTTCTCTGGAGAGAAGAAATCTGCAAAACCTGCAAAAACGTAAAATCGAAGCATGCAAGGTACCCTATCCCCCTTAAAATTCCACTGAGTCCGAATCTGAGATTCGTTTGGGTTGAAAGTCCTTGTAACGTGAAATTTGAAGCTTAAAAAGCTCCTTGCCCTAACTATGGCATGATGTTATTTCTGCATCCATGCTTACATGTAACACGTTAGAGAACTTCAGAAAATGCATATGAATGAAACAAACATGTTTACAAGGATTTAAAGTATGGAAATATTGAGAAAACAAAACCTACCAATCTTACCAATTGGAGTTGATGTGAGGGCGGTTTCTGGGGTTGATTTGCAAAGGGTAATGGTTAATTCTGACTCCTGGAAACTTCAGGAGGACAATGGAGTGCTTAAATCAGCTTGAGGACTACTGAGGAACAAGATAGATACCAAGCCTAAACTTTGAAGTTTTGGAGAATTTGAGTGGTTTTCTTAGACAGTTATCTCATGTCCATTTGATCTGCTCAACTTGCCTATATATAGAAGAATGGAATGGCTTACTAACGTGGCAAGGAATCACACCATCAAACCATGTTTAAAACCAAAATCAAACAAATTGAAAACATCCCTTTTTGAGTTATTCTCTTGCCATTTTGGATGCTACACGGTTTGGTATGCTTTTTACAGGTTTGAATAAGTTGTATGGGCCTTAAGAAATCAAACCATGTGGCTAGCCTATTTGTTTCCTATTTCATTTATTTATTTTGAATTTATTTGAATAAAACAAAATAAAATAAAAATAAAATAATCATAAAAAATAGGGCAAGGTGTGAGTGAGCTCAAGAGTCTCTCATGAGGTCATGAACATGTTTGAAGCTCAAAAAGTTAGGCCATAAATCCAATATTTCAATTTTGCATGTTTTGCATTTCATGAACTTCCTCAAAATTTACCAACTTGTGCAACTCATAATTTGCTAAATTTTCATCTTTTGAAAATGTACTTGGATATTTTGAAAAGCTCAAGATGTCATCTACCTTTTCTATTTTGATCATTTTTGCATTTGGAGACTTTATCTTGATGTAAGTTGCCTTGACAAAAAGTGTCTTTTGTTGACTTTTGAAAATGACCCATAATGTATTAGCTCATATCTTTCAAATGAAGCATTTTTTGGACTTGAGCTTAAAAACAAATTTGTAGAGAATTGAATTTTCTTCAAAATGGGATTTGTTTGGGTAAAATTTGATGAAGCATGTGAAAGTTATGCTTGGTCAAAGTTTAGTTGACTTCTCCTAACGAACCCCTAATTTGACAATTCTTGACTTTTGATGATTTGAGGGCTTCCCTTGGGGAATCATGATTAACCTTTTATAAAATGATGAATATTACTTCAAAATATTGATGTTGACCAAAAATCTTGAAGTTTGATTGTATGTTGATCATAGTTGACTTTTTACCCAATACAGTTGATTTTCAATCATCGAGCCACTGACTGGGAAAACTTGTGATGAAAGACTTGAAACTTGACATGAACCTTGTTGAGGACCTATTATGAACCAAGGAAATCATTTTAGACCTTTGCAACCCAAATTTCCTTGAGAAACTCAAAACCCTAGTTGTAGACCTTTGGCTTAAGAGGTGAGTTGACTGGTCATCCCTTGAGATTCTTGAGTATTTTGAGAAGCTTTGAAGAATCTCTTGAAGAAAATGGGAGGGAAAATTTTTAGGTACAACACTCACACTTTCTTTCAGAACAAATTTTTGGCATTGGCATTTAATCATCTTCTACCTTGAACTTCGGAAAGGCACGCGCCAATCGTACTTTCAGGTTTAATACGGTTAAATAAGGGCAGTTGTAATACCCCAAATTTGTCCTACCCTTTAACAAGGATCATCTGGCTTATGCATCATCATATACATAACCTTCATTAGGTCATCTAACACATCATGCAGCATTAATTAATAATTTGGCATGGGATCGATGTTATTGTGGAATTAGGGTTTCTATGGCTTTGATGGTTCTCATCTTGACTCAGGCTTGAATCAATTGGTTTCCCAGTAACGGTGGTTTGTGGAACTAGGGTTTGGATTCTTGATTATTGGGAACTTCTCCCCCATCAAGCTACAAGGCTCTCATCTTCAACTAAGGATCTTATTGAGTTGATGCTTTGGTTATTATGAAGTTGCAAGCATTAAAAATGTGACTCATATTTTGCTTTAAAACTTAGCCAAAACTCGCGTTTCAAGGTGTTAACCACTTCTGGAAGATTGTTAAACATGATTAGAAGTAAAAACATGCAACAATTTAGTGATTAGAAGATGAATTGTGCATTTTAAATTCTGACTTGGAGGAAAAAGTCAGATTCAAGGTACCAACTTTGAATCAATGGTATTCACAACTCAAGGAGTCTTAGGGCATGATTCTTGAAGCAATTGAAAGATAAGGTCATAAATTTTAAAATGTGCAAAGAATGGGATCAATTGGATACTTGAGCTAGGAGTTGTGATGAGTCAAAGTTGAGAAAAAGATGCTGACTTTTTGTACTTAGAAAAATTCTAAGTTTTTCTTCAAAAGTGACCTATGATGTTTTGAGTTCAAACAAGGCCTTCCTCCAAAATTGAGCTTTGATCAATGATTCTAGTTTGAAGTGGACTTCCCAAAAGCATTTTGAAACTTGTATCACTCAAAATTACCAAGTATTGAAAGAGTTATTGCCCTGTGAATTTGGGGAAAATCCATGAGGTAACCTATAATATTTTCAGTCTTAGGGAATCTTTAATCCATTTTAAAGCTTTGAACATAAAAGAAGAGTTGAAGTTCACATCCATAATATAATTTTGGAAAAAGATTGGGCTAAAGGAGATAAAAATTAACCAAGTTATCATCTTTTGAAGTCACATAAGGTAATTTGATGGCCTATCTAGAGGACTTGTAATCTTTCTTCATCATTAGGCATCTTCCACATAAAAGTTTCTTGAAATTTTTGAAGTTATTGGTTGATAAATCTTTAAAGAGAATCATGTCTTTGGAATAACTCAAAAATACCAAAAGATGAGCAAGATATAGCCCTTAAAAGTTCAAAACCCTAGCTCATAGAGCACCAAAATGACTTGGAAAACCCTTTCAATTTTGACAATCTTCCTTGCATAATAACTCTTGCCATGTGAATAGAAGTTGTTGTGTATGATAATAAGAACCCATTGAACCAAAAACAACCCCCCAAAAATTAAGAATTGAGAGAGTTATGCACTTGTGATCAAGAAATCAAGAACTTGTCCAATTAGGTCAAACTTCTTCAATCAACTCTTGCATCTTTTGATTTTCTTTGACAAATTGAGGCATGATAAATCATAGTAGACCTTTTCATGATATTACTTCAAAGTATCTTCAATGATGAAACTTGAGTATCAATGAAACTTCATTGAAGAAGGCATGGAAATAAACTCATGAACCTATAAATCAAACTGATGAAATGTGTTGTTCCCTTACCTATAATATCATCAATTAGAGCAAACATTCATTGTATTTATTAGTTAAAAATTAATAAATACAAAACATATATGATCACAATATATAAATTAAGGTTCTTGGTGATTCCTCGTGATCAAACCTAAATATAGGGAGAAGAACCAAACCCTAGTGTGATCTTGTTGTGATTTATTTGATACGAGATGATAGAGGAATCTTAGGGGCAAAAACTGGGGTACAACAGCAGAATTATAAAGATAATCAAAGTTTTTAAAGTACAGGTAATTCATTCATGGTTTATATTGAAATCAAAGAACACGTCACAAGCTTCAATCCAAATTTGTAACACATGTTCATTCAAAGTGCTTTCAAGTTTTATTTTAATTCAAGTTTGGTAAATGGATATATAGTCTAAAAGTGGAAGTTATTCAAGATTACAAGAAATCTCATGGTGTAGCTCAAGTTTCATTCAAAATTGCGAGACAAATATTATTCATCGTCATTTTACAAAGAATTCCATTGTCAATTTCAAGGATTCCAAATTTTACATCATTCACCGCTCAAGGTTTGAATCAACATAATTTCATCATCATCATTCTTTAAAAGGGAAGGAATTGAAGAGGAAGTTAGTGCTAAATGGGTGGTTTTTTCCCATTGATCTCAAACTTCTATTACAAGACCATTATATGTCCATTACAAGAAAATTCCAAGTACAAAATCATTACATTCCATCCATCAACAACATCACAAAAGTCTAAGCACAATTGCATTTACAAGATGAATGTTGAAAACTACAAAGAGAATTACATATTTTTGAATGATTAGTCATTAATTTTCTGGACCTTGATTCCTAAACAAAACTATTCAGGCTTTCCCTCTTCTAATTCCACCAGACCACCTCTTCATGGTTCTCCCTGTTTAGGTATGCATCCAAAGATCCTCCGCGCAAGAGCAAAGCCGCTGCCTCGTATCCCGTTTGTAAAATCAGAAGAAATTGATAGTCCATATGTTCGAAATGTGAGATTCAACAAGCAACTTGCACCAAGCATCAAAACCAGTTCATATAAATCAAATGCCTCAGTTCAAGAAAAGTAGAAAACAAAATCTATACCAGAGGAAGGTCTCGTCAATACAAATTTGAAGAAAACAGAAAACATAAAACAGATTCCAAACTACCTAACTAATTCTATAACAATTTCAGACCATAACAGAAAACAGAATTTCAAGAAAAGTCATGTTCTTAACCACATTTCAACTAACTAACAAACAACTAACATAACATACTTCTAATAACTAACTATTAACAGAATCTCAACCACAACCCCTAATAGAAATTCTAACTATCCTAAGTAATTCTGTAACAAACTTCCAGTATAACAGATTGAAAACAGAAAAAGGAGAGAGGGAGAGATTCATGATTCAGAATAGGAAAAAAAAGGAAAACAGAAACTCACCTTTCAACCTCACTCCCTCTGCATAATATCCAAAAATCATCCATCATCTACAACCTCTTTCATTCTTCTTTAATCATTATTCAACTCACAGAAAACAAACTGATAAATCCTCTCCATCAATTCACTAACTGAAAGTTTTCATCTTAGGGCTCAGACTTCATCACCTTCAATCTATATAAGCTTATGTTATCTTCATTCAGAGGGGGTGGTCCATTTTTTCATCATCACCATTAAAATTTCCAGAACTTTTTCTCTACTCTCTCTCTATGCAATAGCGGTTTCATCATCAATCTTCATATGCATTAGACTTTAAGCATCTCTCTTCAATCATTATCAATAAATGTTATGCGTCATCATCATCATTCAATCATCTGCAACCTTCTTACATCGATTTGTCATCCATCATCATCAATGCAGCTTATCCGCAACAACAACATCTAATCTGTGACAACGGTAACATTCAAAAAATCGCAGAAAGAAAATTGACAAGAAAGAGATTCATGACTTATGATTTGAAGCTGAGAGAGAAGGTTGTTTACCTAGATCTCCCATCGAGGTTGCTGGATTTCTAGCATGATCGTCATAGTGAAAAGGCACCGGACTTCTTCGGAAGGTAAACTTCGGTGTTGTTCTTCTTTATTCTACGCGCGTGTTGTTTGTGCTCTCGCTCGTGTTGTCGAAACAAATTGATATCGGACAGAGATAGTGATGAATCTATAGTAGCAAAAGAAGATTGAATGCTAAGGTGATGAACAAATTTGAGAAGAATTGGAAACGAAGAACAAGTCTTCATGGCGGTGCTAAATATTGAGAGAAGAGGAAAATTTGTTCGTTTGGGAAGCTGAATGGTCACAATTTAACCCTAGACCCCAAATGTCTTCATTTTGTTACGTTCTTTTCTATTTGTTTTAATTTTTTTATTGATATAACAAACTGGATAATACTCCCTCAGTTCCTTTTTAAGTGTCGTTTTAGAAGAATTTTTTTGTTTCTATTTAAGTGTCGTTTTTATAGTTTAATGTTATCATTTGTCAATTATATCCCTACTTTCTCAATAACTCCACTTAACATTTTCCATAAAATTAATTATTTTCTCAATTAGTTATTGGAAAAAGAGAGATGGTGTATGATTGAATTTATTTGGAAAGAGAAAATAAATGAGGGTGTAATAGGAAAAATAACTCTAATAATCCACTAGCTTGGTTGAAGAGATTTATGCTAAAATGACACTTAAAAAGAAACAGAGGGAGTAATAAAGAATGCTGAATAAATCTGGACCCTTATATTGCTTATTGGACCGAATTTGCTTGGGCCTTGCACCATAGTTTCTTCAATACAACCCCTGATTACAGCCTTGTACTCCCTGACTATAGATTTTTCTATATTTCTTATTAGTTTTCTTTTCATAATTTTAGATAACAATTTTAGTGATAAAAAACATAAATAGTAGGGAATTTTAAGTAGAGTTTCTATTATTTTCATGTTGGATAATCAGTTTTGTTGCCATTTTTAGCCTAGATTTTGTGATAGAATGTTGAGGTAACTTTCGCAATATGGAATGCTTGGAGATTAATTCGTTTGAACACTTGTGCAAAGTAGTTTCTGTAGAGTTTTCTTATTGCTTGCATGGCTTTGAAGAGGCAATGGACCTTCTCCGATATGCGTCATCGTGGCTTCACTTTTATTCCTCATCTCCGCACTTTACCGCTTTTCTAGAGATCATGAGAAGTAGGGCTTTACTGCTTTCCGATTCCATGAGAAGTAGGGTAGAGATGTATGAAGGGGGTCTCTGTTGCTGATCATGTCAGGAATCCCTCTGGTTTATTTAAAGACCCGTTTAGGGCAATTCCGTATTGTGTGCATTTTTTTTGCTACTTGTGTGTGGTTTGTTTAAAACTCTTCCTTTGAGTAGGTATTTCGTACATGTGTTTATATTTGTGCTCGCGTCTATTCCCCCATCCCTTATTGATAATTCCTCAAAAGAGGTGAGCAAGGAGGGTTTGCAATCAACCCCCATAATTTCGTTTGTGTTATCCTTAGCTCATGACGCACCATGATGCTTCGGAGTTGTTCCTGCTCTTGTGTATCGAGTCCGTCAAGTGGGGAAGTGTTCCGTAATTAAACCCCCACGCTTTGTAAGAAGTTTTCATTAGCTGATGCTGATACTTCATGATCGTTCATATTGCCTTCTGTCGCCTACCTCGATCTCCTATATCTTGGTTAGGTGATCAGTCGCTTTGGACGTCACATTTTTGTTTTACATCCTACTTCCGCTTGTTTGTCTCGGGTGATACGCTCCCCTTGACTAAAGCATTTCGTTTCTTTTCCTTACTCTTTTATGTATGTTCTCTTTTGAGCTTTCTTGTTTTATCCTTGTACATACCATGTTCCCTTAGGATGCGCTTTCTCCTTTCGGATGCAAGTTAGACCTTAGGTTGCAAACCATGCATGCTAACATTAGGTATAGATTTCCCTTTCATTCTTGACATAGGGCCACCATTGTATGATAACATTAGGTTATAAATAGGCTAGTCTCCCTTAGATTATTTTCTTCCCCTTTTGCATATGCATCTAAAACTAAAACTTCATTTCCTTATCAAATCATAAAACACTCTCTAATCACACCGAAACCCTTTTTCAAGGTAACAAAATACAAACCAACTCAAACCTTTTTGTGCGCCCAAGCACCTTTTCTCTAAAACCATTTTCAAGTAAGGACATGATTGATTTACTTCTGTGCCAACGCGTAAGTCTCCAAAGGTCGAGCTGTGGAAGAAGGAGGAATTAACATTATCTATAAAAAATAAAAAACAAACAAAACATGTGAGCCGAACTACAGTAACTTTGATTCCTCAAAAAGGATACGTAGGCATTGGGGTTGGGCCTAAGCGAGCACAACTTTATTTTCCCGACATTATTTTCTCCTTTCTTTTGCATGCATTCTTCCTCAACAGTAAGCATAGATTACACACACCCATAAGATAGACAACAAGAATGGATACCGTAGACTACTATAGGCGTATGGGGTGCTAATATCTTCCACTCGCGTAACAGACTCCCTTACACGATCTCTCGGTTGCAAGACCGTAACTTCTCCCTTCCTAGGTTTTCTCGATGTTTACCTTTCCTTTCATGTGGGATAAAAGACGCTCTATGGTGACTTCATTTTTTAATGATTTCCAGCCGGTTGTTTCAGTTGGTCCTAGAGACAACACTTCCCCTTTACTCCAGACACAAATCTGAAATGCTCATCCTAGGTGGCTTGGATGACACTCTAAAAGTGCATACACCAAACAACCTGTTGAAACAACCGGCTGAAAATCATCAAATAATAAAGTCGCCATCGAACATCTTTTATCCCACATGAAGGGAAACATAAACATCGAGAAAACCTGAGAAGGGAGAAGTCACGATCTTACGACCGAGATATCGGGTAAGACGCGAGGGGAAGATATTAGAATCCCACACGCCCGTAGTACTCTATGGTATCCACTCTTGTTGTTCTAATCTTATGGGTGTGTTTAATATATGCTTACTGTTTACTAGTGAGGAAGAATGCTTACAAAATAAAGAGTAAAAGAATGTAGGGAAAATAAATTTTTACTCGCTTGGGCCCTATCCCAATTCCTACGTATCCTTTTTGAGGAATCAGAGCTACCGTAGTTTGGCTCACATGTTTTGTTTATTTATGTTTTTTATGGACGATGTTAATTTTGCCTTCTGCCGCAGCTCGACCTTTGGAGACTTATGCGTTGGCACAGAAGTAAATTAATCATATCCTTACCTGAAAAGGGTTTTAGAGAAGAGGTGCTTGGACGCACAAAAAGGTTTGAGTTGGTTTGTATTTTTGTTACCTTGAAAAAGGGTTTAAGTAAGATTAGCATGTTTTATGGTTTTGCTAAAAGAAAGGTTTTAGTTTTAAATGCATATGCAAAAGGGGAAGAGAAGAGTCTAAGGGAGACTAGCCTATTTCTAACCTAATGTTATCATACAATGGTAGCTCTACGTCAAGGATGAAAGGGGAAATTTCTACCTAATGTTAGCATGCATGGTTTGCAACCTAAGGTCTAACTTGCATCCGAATGGAGCAAGTGCATCCTAAGGGAACATGGTATGTACAAGGATAAAGCAAACAAGCTCGAAAAATCACACACATAAAAGAGTAATGAAAATAAGAGAAATGTTATAGCCAAGGGGAGCGCATCACCCGAGACAAACAAGCGGGAGTGAGATGAAGAAACAAAAAGTGATGTCCAAAGCGACTGAACACCTAACCAAGATATAGGAGATCGAGGTAAGCGACAAAAGACAATATGAATAATCACGGAGTATCAGCATCGACCAATGCAAACTCTTGACAAAGTGTGGGGGTTTGATCGTGGAACCCTTCCCCACTGGACGACTCAATACACATGAGCAGGCACAACTCTGAAGCATCGTGGTGCGTCACGAGCTAAGGATGACACAGATGAAATTGTGGGGGTTGATTGCTAACCCTCTTTGCTCGCCTCCTTTTGAGGAATTCAATAAGGGATAGGAGAATAGTGCGGGAAAAATATAAACACACCTGCAGAATACCTACTCAAAGGTAGGTTTTAAACAAACCACACATAAGTAGCAAACAGAATTCACACAATGCGGAATTGCCCTAAACGGGTCTTTAAATAAACCAGAGGGGTTCCTGACATAATCAACAATGGATAACCTCGTCATACATCTCTACCCTACTTCTCATGGCATCAGAAAGCAGTAAAATCCTACTTCTAATGATCTCTAGAAAAGCGGTAAAGAAATGCGGTAAAGCGTGGAAATGAGGAATAAAATGAAGTTGTGATGATACTGAACAGAGAAGGTTTGTTGCCTCTTCATAACCATGTAAGTGATAAGAAAACTCTACCGAAATCTCCTTAAATTCCTTACTCAAATCTCTTTTGTTCAATAATATCACACAAAATAATATTGAAACAAGTAAAAAAAAAGAAATTAGAGAAATTAGGAGGTGCAGCTTGGAGTCGATGGTGTACTCTAACAATGGGATTTTGGGCACTAAGCCCATTCAATTTGAGCCCACCATGCCTTTTTTGTTGACAAACCAAGAAGCTGTAAAAACGGACAACCTTTTGGGCCAATAGTTGATTCGGTCCACCCAACCATTGTATCAACATTCCAAACAAATTGCATTTTATCTTATGAATTAAAAAATTACTCATAAATAAATTAGGTAAAGGAATAATATTAAAAAAAGGGATTAGGGTTAAAATTTTGTGGCCTTTCAAATTCTATGAAGAGAACTTGATCTCTTCTTCTTCAAACACGGCGCGACGACTTCATATTCTTCTCTGCGATTTCACCTTTTCCGCCGCCAGCACAGGGCCGCTGTGTGATCTCCTCTTTTTACTTTTCTAAGACAACACCGCTTCACTTATCTTCTACTCTCTCAATGCAAAAACGACGGTTCAATCTCACCTTCTCCATTCTTCATCTCCGCTTCCGCTGCCGCTTGTGTTCATCTCCATCTCAAACCATCAACATTTCAACATATCTCCTCTTCATCGAAATCTAATGGACGGTCTTCAAGTTTTTCCAGATCGAACACCAACAGTGAAGTTCCGATTTCACCCCTACTTATCATCCCTTACAAATTTGCACAGAGTAATAGAGAAAAAGATGAAAGCAAACGCGGATTTTCAGAGTTTAGTGCAACTTACCCACAGGAGCAACACTGGTGGTTTCTTTCAATCGCGAGGACGGTGTTGCGTAGATCAAAGAATAAGTTAATCTGAGTAAGCTTTTACTTCTGCTAATCCCCTTTGTTCCTCTACGATGATTCTCTTCTTCTTACATGTTCTTCTTTCTGATATTGCGTTTTTGTTGTGGTTCTTGTATGATTCTGTTGCAGAGAAGTTGTGTTATGAAGCAGGTTGAAGTGTAGTGATTTAGATCGAAGCGTTGATGTGTTGGCTCTTTTTTTATGCGGAGAGGTGTTGTAGTAGAGGAAAGATTGAAGGAGTTGTTATGGTGATGGTGACGAAGAACGATAGAGGCTGATGATGTTGTATGTGAAGGTTATTGCATATTGTAGATGATGAATTAGAGAAAGGGATGAAGATGTGGATTTGATTACAGAGTGAGAGAGAGAGAGAGAGAGAGAGAGAGAGAGAGAGAGAGAGAGAGAGAGAGAGTTTTGATGATGAATATTTGAAGGTTCTATGAGATTTTTCTGAGAACCATTGTTGTTGGATATTCTTGAAGCATGGATACAAAGGAGAAGAGAGAATTGAGAGGATGACAAAGAGAACTGAAATAGATTTTTTTCACATCATTTTCTGGTGAGTTTTTTTTGTTTACATGATGAATAATCGTATATCTTCTCTCTCCCCTTATGGTTTCTGTTATATTCCGTTACATCTTTCTTCTGGAAGTTTTTTGTTATAGAATTGGTTAGAAGGTGGTTAAGATGTTAGAGGATATTTTGTTTTGGCCGTTAGAAACAGTTAGGAAGCAGTTGGGTTTTCTATTATACCATTCTGGTTCAGTTAGGAGGTTAGAATATGGTTAGAGGTTAGTTGGTTTGGTTATGCAGGGCTGATTAGAATCGATTAGGAAGTTAGATTTCGGTTGTTAGTTTTGGGTGATGTTAGTTAGGGGTTGTTGGTGGAAATTTGTTGCCATTTTCTATTTTGACAGCTAGAAAATGGTTAGATAAAGTTTTTGAATTATGTTGGGAAATTGGCTATAGGTTTCTGTTTTGACAGTTTGTGATGAGATTCTTCTTCCATTTTCTACTATGCTTTTGTTTGGTAATGGTTGATTCAATTCTTTCTGTTTTCCGATTTTATTCCGAACAAGGCGATTTTCTGAACTAGATTTTGTATTGCAAAGTGGTATGGCCTATTTTTTAGCAATGCATGATCATGGATTCTTCTTTTTTTTATGAATCATTATATGCAGGTTTTTCATAACAACCTTTTGTGAACTGATTTGGTGAACTAATTTCTTGAACAAATGCAGGGTTGCCCGTTTATTTGAATAAAAATCAATTCTGATTTTATGGTATTAGGGAAGGGATAAAGAATGGAATGTATAAGGCATATGCATTGCTAGAAGCTTGAGAAGTGAGCAAGATTCCAGGTTCTAAGACAAGATTTATGGGAATAACCTAGCCAATGGGCAATCTCAAGTTCTAAGATGATCCATAGGAACAACCGAGCCAATGGGCGATCTCAGGTTTGACGATGATCTATTGGAAGAACCTAGCCTATGGGCGATCTCAGGTTCTTAGAAGATCTGAGGAAGAACCTAGCCTACAGGAGATCTCGGGTTCTAAGGTGATCTGAAGAAGAACCTAGCCTACGGGTGATCTTAGTTTCTAAGACGATCTATTGGAAGAACCTAGCCAACGGGCGATCTCAGATTTGACGATGATCTATTGGAAGAACCTATCCAACGGGTGACCTTAGGTTCGACGGTGATCTATTGGAAGAACCTAGCCTATGGGAAATCTCAGGTTCAACGGTGATCTATTGGAAGAACCGAGCCAACAGGCGATCTCAGGTTCGACAGTGATCTACTGGAAGAACCTAGCCTACGAGCAATCTCAGGTTCGACGGTGATCTATTGGAAGAACCTGGCCAACAGGCACTCTCAGGTTCTATGATGATCTATTGGAAGAACCTAGCCTACGGGCGATCTCAGGTTTAACGATGATCTATTGAAAGAACCTAGCCAACGGGCGATCTCAGGTTCGATGATGATTTATTGGAAGAACCTAGCCTACGGGAAAATATCAGGTTCTAAGATGATCTAAGGAAGAACCTAGCCTACTGGCGATCTTAGGTTCTAAGATGATCTGAGGAAGAACCTAGCCTACGGGCGATCTCAGGTTCTAAGATGATCTGAGGAAGAACCTAGCCTACAGGCGATCTCAGGTTCTAAGATGATCTAAGGAATAACCTAGCCTACGGGCGATCTCAGGTTCTAAAATGATCTGAGGAAGAACCTAGCCAACGGGCGATCTCAGATTCTAAAATGATCTGAGGAAGAACCTAGCCAATGGGCGATCTCAGGTTCTAAGTTGATCTAAGGAAGAACCTAGCCAACAGGCAATCTCAGGTTCTGAGACGTTCTGAGGAAGAACCTATCCTACGGATGATCTCATGTTCTAAGATGATCTGAGGAAGAACCTAGCCTACAGGCGATCTCAGGTTCTAAGATGATCTGAGGAAGAACCTAGCCTACAGGCGATCTCAGGTTCTAAGATAATCTATGGAAGATTTGCCTAAGGGGACCTACGGGTGATCTATAAGGAAATCTAGATCTACGATCAGTCTACCAAAAACTAGGTCTACGGGCGACCTATAAGGGAATCTAGATCTACGGACGATCTAAGATCTTAAGGTAAGACCTACGGTCGGTCTACCAAAAACTAGTTCTATGGGCGACCTACAAGGGAATCTAGATCTACGGTCGATCTAAGATCCTAAGGTAAGACCTACGATCGGTCTACCAAAACTAGGTCCACGGGTGACCTACAAGGGAATCTATGACAAGGTGTATTAATTTTGCTGGGAATTCAGGTGTCTAAGGTACTGGCTGGGGATTTGGGAATGATATCCTCTTGTGGGGATGTATTATTGTCCTTGAATGATTCATGTCTTTTATGTAAGGTACCTGATCTGGCTTATGCTTCGTATGCATGTTTGAATTTCTTTTGATGCAAAGATCCATTCTGACGGATCGGCTATGCGCTCTTGAGGATGTGATATTATGCAATGATAACTATATGCAAATGCAAAGAAATAGAATTCATGGGGACAAGCGAAGGCTCGTTGGGAGTTGTTGCTCATCACTGGGGATACCAATACATGTCGGTGCTGGAAACCTGTAGTACCAAAGATTGCTGGGGATATTGATAAGGATTTGCGCTGGGGAGCTTATGATACCGAAGATTATTGATGACTCCGCTGAATATTGAATTGCTCACAAAGCGAGTTTTCAAGTACGTCACTGAATTCTGAATCATGTTTTTGGGGAAGAAATAATCTATCCCGACTTCCCTATATCCTGAACCATTGAGAGGCTGGTAGAACTGAGTATGCCAAAGAATGGGTACTGAACACCATGTAGATCTCTTCGAATACATGCCCCAAGTTTACACCCCACTGGGGAATTACCTCTTGAATCACATGGGGATAAAATATGGGCATGGACACCTGCGAATGCCTCAGTTTATCTCTGTGAATGCCCCGTTTTAGCTCCACTGGGGATGCACTTGATTAACTCCATTGGGGATGCACTTGTGCATGCCAAGTCAAACGGTAACTCCGAACTTTCTGAATTCACTTGGGGAATCGGGTTTGAAATTGTCTGTAGTAGAAGAAGGCAGCTTCATGCACTGGCTAGGTCAGGGTGACCATTATGACGTCTTTAGCTCGATTGTAGTCGTCTTGTGCAACATAATTGGCTTGAACAACTTTGCGAGTACGGATACGGAATGCCCCTGTCTGGAGGATTTCTAAGAGAATTTATGCTGAATAGAGGACCAGAATATTCGTGGCACAATACGATATGAGGTGGCCTGCCCCAATGTCTTGAGTCACGAAATAAACTACTCTTGATTACAGCTTTCTTGGAGAGATTTTTCAAATCTCAACGTAACTGCCCCAGGTTGAATGAATTCTGAATAGATTTCTCGATGTAATAGCCCTTTATTGATGGCAACTTGAAGAGATTTATCGACGTGATAGCCTCTGATTGGTCGAGCTTGAAGAGATTTATAGATGTGATAGCTTCTTATTGATATTATCTTGGAGATTTATCGACGTGATAGCTTCTGATTGATAGCTTTGAGGGAATGCCCCAGATTTGGCTGAGCTTGGAGATATCGACTCTCGACTTTATTGCCCCAGATTGATGGAATCTGCTAACTTCATCCCTAAAGGGTGCTCAGACTGTGAAGAACCAAGATGCTTTCTCTTGACAAAACCACTGGTTAACATGCTCCTAGATAAGACATTTCTCTTGTGACAGTTGACTTTTGCTTCAACAGAGTATTCAAGCCTCTCTTCTCTGACAAGATTGAGCTCTTTACCGATTATTCATTGTGTAAACTTACTTGATGTCAAACAATTTCTTTGTATGCAGAAGAATGTTTATTATGAGAATGATAATTCTAATGCAACACGTATGTAAGTCTTGAAGTTTGAAAAAACTTTGAATGAAATAATGTCTCAACTCTGTTGTGAACTAGTCACTAGCTAGAGAGTAACATTTGTAAATTCTTTTTTTATGAAAGATAATGAAAGCATGTGATGCCAATATAGATATTCAAACATACCTCTTAGGAGTCAATTAAATGCTATCTCGTCATAGCACGCTTTCAAATTGACCCATGCTTCAGTTAGGACTTTTTATGGGTTGTAACGTGGCCTGGTTCACGGTTTAAGAAAAAAGGATTTAAGGCTCAAAATTATTTGGTGCACACCCATTCTCCATGATGTTCCTTATTCCTATGCTCAGTTGACCCGATATAAGTATTCATCTCTCGAGAAGAGTTTGTGATGGTTGAGGAGCCACTGAGGTCTCTTGGACACGACAATCACTAAATTTTTATTTTGGTGTCTGATCACACGACCTTGTTCTATAGATAGGTATTTTATTGGTAATCCTTTTCTCGCCTCTTAGGCTTTTCAAAATCTTTCTCGCTTTCCCTAGCTTTTTCCTGGACAAATTCTTTTGAATTTCAATTTAGAAGTCCAGCGGGATACCCCAACTTTTTCCTAAGCGACTTGTTTTCAAGTTTCGACTTAGCGGGGCTTTTTGTTTCTTTCTTATTCATAATTTCCGTTCTGAACAAGTTGTTGATCTTTGCGCCATTTTTTATTTGTTGGAAGTGACCGTGACTGCATGAGTCTTTGGTAGATGATGGATAGCCATTTTTGTATCGTCATCTAATCTCGACTTCTTGATGTGCGAGAGATACCCATTGGGATATCACTCCTTTTGATGCACGCTGCTGATAGATGAGGGTTAACCATTGTGGTTTTGACTATCCTCAACCTTTTGATGGATAACCATTGTTGTATCCTTGGATGCACACTCTTGATGAGTCTTGAACGCTTGATCAAATTAACTAAACACTACCCGCCCCAGGGTTAAAATGAGGGTTTTTTATGAGCAGAAAAGAAACTCCTACTTCGAAGGCTCAGAGGGGTTAACGAGGGTTTATCTCCCTTATATCTCCGGTGTTTAGGAATAGAAACAAGTCTTGTATATCGTCAGTAGGCTCTTACTCAAGAGTGTACCAACCAGATATTTTTTGCATTTTTAAATTATCGTCATCCTCTTTCCAATCTTTACCTAAGCATAAGACTTTGAGACTTGGCATCAATATGCAAGTAAAACATTTAAAGAGTGATAATAAATGGATGAATAAAAATGATAAGAACACTTCAAGACAAGCATACTTATTGCATTAATATTTTCATTCAAAAATATACAAGTTTCTACATGCAAGCAATGTTTAAACAAACAAGCAAGAATGCAAATGACAATGCAATAAAGAAACCAATGGTTGCCACAGTTGAGGAGACTTGACTCCGTATGGATTTCTTGATTCTGACGGATTTCTATAGCCTTGATGCTTAAATGGGTGAGAGAATTCCCCTTCTGATCTGATGTGAACACAACAGTCTCTGGATTGATCCCATCTTGGACCTTGTCACCGGATGACATACCATCTATAATCGAATAGCCAGGTACCCCAGAATAATATGCATAAAAGATTCTTTCAGAAGAACCAATGAATGCTTTTCCTTTCTACTTGGTATAAACTGTATCACCAAGCATATTGTGCCATAAAGAAGTAATACAATTCGTCTTCTATCAGAACAACAAAACATCCACCTGGTGAGAAAGAGTCCGACAGTTGGCCAATAGGAAATAGACTTTTGGAAGAGATGCCAGACAGGTGTTGGGCTTTATACTTCAACCTCTTTTCAGTTTTCAATATCAAAATCGGGTGCCCTAGAATAAGGGATACATCTAGAATGTGTATCACAATCGGAAGAGATGTTTGTGGGAGGAAGACCCCAAAGATCAGAGCTGGAAATAACAGGATGTAATGCATTGGGATCACACCAACATGCTCATCAGGCTTCTTCTGTCTTTGCTTAAAAGCTTTACCCCATGAATTCACTAGGGGAATGAAGATTGGATTTTATCGAACAGATCAGGGAACGCAAAGATGTGGAGAGTGTCCCCGATCTAATAGTTGGATGCCCCGGCATGGTAACCACATCTGACATTGGTATCATGATTTGTAAGGGAATTTATAGATGGTACTGAAGTATAGGGTCTAACCCAATAGTAAATGGGAACCATCTGCTGATAAGATGTTCCAAGAACTCAAGATTGTGTAGCACTCCTTGGTTGACAGCAAATCTCACAAGATGGGGAGCAGAGGGAAACTGTTGCGGCAATAAGTGCAAGATCGTTGACATCATCATCTGAGCTTCCATGATATGGGTTATCTGAGTCTTCAATCAATTATCTTCCTTCTCGAAGAATTCCTAATCATGGGCCAAAGCTTGCATGTGTACCACAAATAACCCTATATGGATCTTCGTATCGGTCAATCCTCCATGGAGTCATCCCACATTAATCTCTGAACATATGAAGCAAGAAATCAAGTTTGAACCTTTGAAGAGAACACCAGGCCTGAATAAGAATCTCTAGCTCTTCGAGTACATATTATGGATGCATGAATATGCATGGGGTGCATGAATAGATGACATGCCATGTTCTATCATTTCCAAGGATTTTTCATGCTTTGATTTTGATTTTATGCAAGTAAGGGATGGAAAAGTTCAACACAAGACTTACAAATATGATTCTCTAGAAATAACATAACACATATGTTAAGCATGTGGTAACCATGTTATGTATGCACAGACATGGGATCAAAGTTCCATCACTTTCAAATATGATTGTTGTATTGTTATGAACCATATGGATATTATCAGATCAAAGGTATGACAAAGCTTCTGCACATATAAGAACCAAGTACCATATAGATCATCAATTGTACGGGATCAAGGCTTCTGGAATACCGAATATTATTGAGCCTTTTCTGAACATGTTGGGAATACCAAGATCAAAGGCCCGAATGAACCTCCAAATATACAAATCAGGAACTCAAAATAAATCTGAGAAGCATACGGTCACCAACAGCACATAGCGTATGAATAAGTCACCAATAGAAATCCAGAATATAAACATTAGAAACAATAGTCACTGTCTGAGCATAGCCACCATCTGAAAATAGTCACTAATAGAAATCCAGAACATAACTGTTAGAACCAATAGCCACCATCTGTACTTGTGATAATAATTCCCCCCCACTCACGGGTGAAGACTAGGTCAGGGTAAGGCAATGGTAACTCAGAATCGAGGGTACTCCTGAGAAAACTAACATTGTATCACCTACGTGAAAATGATAGCCCCTCATTTGTATCTCATATGAGCATGGACGGCATGGCGGAAATAGTAAAACCTATGTCAACTAGCCGTTCATGTTCCACTTTATTCCTAGGGTCCTAGTGCACTCTGGCCTGGGTATTGGGCCTTTTACCTTAATAGTAACATCCACCCAATAAGAAGAAGATCCAGTACAACATTAGTATATGGAAGACAGTGAAATGAAATGCATACATATGCTCAGGTAATAATCATGAATGGATGAATAAACGGAAAGCATAAAAATAAACACCCAAAGGAAAGAAAACAAGAGCTAGGAGCAACTCCGGGATAGACCAGCATTTGGTCGACCTTTCCCTAGTGAAGTCACCAGTTGAAACAACCGGCTGAAAATCATCAAACAATGAAGTCACCATCGAACGTCTTTTATCCCACATGAAGGGAAAGGTAAACATCGAGAAAACCTGAGAAGGGAGAAGTCACGGTCTTGTGACCGAGAGATCGGGTAAGGGAGTCTGTTACGCAAGGGGAAGGTATTAACATCCCACACACCTGTAGTACTCTATGGTATCCACTCTTGTTGTTCTAATCTTATGGGTGTGTTTAATCTATGCTTACTATTTACTAGTGAGGAAGAAAGCATGCAAAAGAAAGAGGAAAAGAATGTAGGGAAAATAAAGTTGTACTCGCTTGGGCCCTACCCCAATGCCTGTGTATCCTTTTTGAGGAATCAGAGATACCATAGTTCGGCTCACATGTTTTGTTTGTTTATGTTTTTTATGGATGATGTTAATTTCGCCTTCTGCCGCAGCTTGACCTTTGGAGAATTATGCGTTGGCACATAAGTAAATTAATCATATCCTTACCTTAAAAGGGTTTTAGAGAAGAGGTGCTTGGGTGCACAAAAAGGTTTGAGTTGGTTTGTATTTTTGTTACCTTGAAAAAGGGTTTAAGTGAGATTAGCATGTTTTATGGTTTTGCTAAAAGAAAGGTTTTAGTTTTAAATGCATATGCAAAAGGGAAAGAGAAGAGTCTAAGGGAGACTAGCCTATTTCTAACCTAATGTTATTATACAATGGTAGCCCTATGTCAAGGATGAAAGGGGAAATTTCTACCTGATGTTAGCATGCATGGTTTGCAACCTATGGTCTAACTTGCATCCGAACGGAGCAAGCGCGTCCTAAGGGAACATGGTATGTACAATGATAAAGCAAACAAGCTCAAAGAAGCACACACATAAAAGAGTAAGGAAAAGGAGAGAAATGCTTTACCCAAGGGGAGCGTATCACTCGAGACAAACAAGCGGGAGTGAGATGAAGAAACAAAAAGTGATGTCCAAAGTGACTGAACACCTAACCAAGATATAGGAGATAGAGGTAAGTGACAGAAGACAATAAGAACAATCACTGAGTATCAGCATCGGCCAATGCAAACTCCTGAAAAAGCGTGGGGGTTAAATTGTGGAACCCTTCCCCACTTGACGGCTCGATACACATGAGCAGGCACAAGTCTGAAGCATCATGGTGCGTCACGAGCTAAGGATGACACTGACAAAATTGCGGGGGTCGATTGATAACCCTCTTCCCTCGCCTCCTTTTGAGGACTTCAATAAGGGATGGGAGAATAGTGCGGGCACAAATATAAACACACATGCAGAATACCTACTCGAAGGTAGGGTTTTAAACAAACCACACACAAGTAGCAAACAGAATTCACACAATGCGGAATTTCCCTAAACGGATCTTTAAATAAAACAGAGGGGTTTGTGACATAATTAGCAATGGAGACCCCTGTCATACATATCTGCCCTACTTCTCATGGCATCAGAAAGCAGTAAAATCCTACTTCTCACGATCTCTAGAAAAGCGGTAAAGAAATGCGGTAAAGCGTGGAAATGAGGAATAAAATGAAGTTGCAATGATACCGAACGGAGAAGGTATGTTGCCTCTTCATAACCATGCACGCGATAAGAAAAATCTGCCGAAAGCTCCTTAAATTCCTTAATCAAATCTCTCTTGTTCAATAATATCACACAAAATAATATTGAAACAAGTAAAAAAAAAAGAAATTAAAGAAATCAGGAGGTGAAGCTTGGAGTCGGTGGTGTACTCTAACAATGGGATTTTGGGCGCTAAGCCCATTCAATTTGAGCCCACCATGCCTTTTTTTGTTGACAAACCAAGATGCTGTAAAAAAGGACAGCCTTTTGGGCCAAGAGCTGATTCGGTCCACCCAACCATTGTATCAACATTCCAAACAAATTGCATTTTATCTTCTGAATTAAAAAATTACTCATAAATAAATTAGGTAAAGGAATAATATTAATAAAGGGGATTAGGGTTAAAATTTTGTGGCCTTTCGGATTCTATGAAGAGAACTTGATCTCTTCTTCTTCATACACGACACGATGAATTCATATTCTTCTACGCGGTTTCACCTTTTTCACCGTCAGCATAGGGCCGCCGTGCGATCTCCTCTCTTTACTTTTCTGAGACAACACCGCTTCACTTCTCTTCTACTCTCTTAACACATAAACGACAGTTCAATCTCACCTTCTCCATTCTTCATCTTCGCTTCCGTCGTCGCCTGTGTTCGTCTCCATCTCAAACCATCAACGTTTCAACATATCTCCTCTTCATCAAAATCTAACAGACGGTCTTCAAGTTGTTCCAGATCGAACACTAACAGTGAAGTTCCGATTTCACCCCTACTTATCATCCCTTATAGATTTGCACAGAGTAATAGAGAAAAAGATGAAAGCAAACACGGAGGTTCAGAGTTTAGTGCAACTTACCCACAGGAGCAACATCGGTGGTTTATTTCAATCGCGAGGACGATGTTGCAAAGATCGGAGAATAAGTTAATCCGAGTAAGATTTTACTTCATCTAATCCCCTTTGTTCCTCCACGACCATTCTATTCTTCTTACATGTTCTTCTTTCGAATATTATATTTTTGTTGCGGTTCTTGTGCGATTCTGTTACAGAGAAGCTATGTTATGAAGCAGGTTGAAGTGTAGTGATGTAGATCGAAGCGTTGATGTGTTGGATCTGTTTTGATGCAGAGAGGTGTTGTAGTAGAGGAAAGATTGAAGGAGTTGTTATGGTGATGGTGATGAAGAACGATAAAGGTTGATGATGTTGTACGTGAAGGTTATTGCAGATTGTAGAAGACGAAGTAGAGAAAGGGATGAAGATGTGGATTCAGTTGCAGGGAGAGAGAGAGTTTTGATGATGAAGATGTGAAGGTTCTAAGAGATTTTTCTGAGAACCATTGTTGTTGGAGATTCTTGAAGCGTGGATACAGAGGAGAAGAGAGAATTGAGCGGATGATAAAGAGAACCAAAAGAGATTTTTTTCACATCATTTTTTGGTGAGTTTTTATGGTTTACATGATGAATAATTGTATATCTTCTCTCTCCCCTTCTATTTTTTGTTATATTCCATTACAACTTTCTTTTGGAAGTTTTTTGTTATAGAATTGGTTAGAAGGTGGTTAAGATGTTTGAGGAAATTTTGTTTTGTCCGTTAGAAACAGTTAGGAAGAAGTTGGGGTTTCTATTATACCATTTTGGTTCAGTTAGAAGGTTAGAATATGGTTAGAGGTTAGTTGGTTCGGTTATGCATGGATGATTAGAATCGGTTAGGAAGTTAGCTTTTGGTTGTTAGTTTTTGGTGATGTTAGTTTGGGGTTGTTGGTGGAAATTTGTTGGCATTTTTTGTTTTAACAGGTAGAAAATGTTTAGAGGAAGTTTTTAAATTCTGTTGCGAAATTGGCTATAGGTTTCTGTTTTGACAGTTTATGATGAGATTCTGCTTCGATTTTCTGCTATGCTTTTGTTTGGTAATGGTTGATTCAGTTCTTTCCGTTTTCTGATTTTATTTCGAACAAGGCGGTTTTCTGAACTAGATTTTGTATTGCAGAGTGGTATGGACCTGTTTTTTAACAATGCAGGATCATGGCTTCTATTTTTTTACGAATGATTATATGCAGGTTTTCGTAACAAGCTTTTGTGAACTGATTTCTTGAACAAATGCAGGGCTGCCCGTTTATTTGAATAAAAATCAGATCTGATTTTGTGGTATTAGGGAAGGGATAAAGAATGGAATATCCAAGGCATATGCATTGCTAGAAGCTTGAGAAGTGAGCAAGAGTTGAGGATACAATAGCATGAAGATTGAAGATGAATGGAATAAGTTTAGGACACATAGGTTTAGGATAGTTTTTTTTATGAAATTTGTAATCCTTCCTGTTGATGTAATGAATGGTTCTTGAATAAACTTGCCATCCAATTTGAATTTGAATACCAAGTTTTCCTTAATTTGTTTCATATAAAATGAACCATGGTGCAGGATGGATGAATTGAACTCTGAATTTGAAAGTTTTTAGCTTCTTTTATTTGAACTTGAAAATGGTGATTTGAACCATGATGAATGATAACAAATTTGAATGGAGTCTGAATCCATGCTTGGATGATACTTGAATTAAGACTTGAACAAACCTTACTACTTGTTTTAGGTGAACAAAACCTCCAAACTTGCATGCTTTAGCCAATTTTAAATCCATTAAATGAATCGACTTGAATCCATGACATGAATCCATACCAATTCAATTATTTAATCCCCATCAATCTTGTATAACAAACAATAAGAGAATCAACATGACTTGATCTTAATGAATTCACAACACCATCCTTATATCATTCCTCGCTATCCAATGAACATCCAGTGAAAATGTTGATAAACCCAAGTATGATAGGATATAAATCCTAATCTTGTTCATGAACATTGATCCCATGCTAAATTTATTGATGAATGATGCATGAGGTGTTAGCTGACCTAATGAATATTATATACATGAGAATAATGCGAGATGCATAAGTCATATAAAAGTAAAAGGGGTAGGACAAATTTAAGGTATTACACCTGTTAACTCAGATTGATATAACTCCAATGCACATAACCCTTGGATGACTTTTCCATTACAACATAACAAGAGTTTTATGCTCTCATAGACTTGATAAGAATATCAAGTTAGAGTAAGCAACCTCAATCATGTTTTAAAAATATCTGCCAAAAAATATTTGAGAAAAATAAATTCTCAAAGATGTCAAGACATTATGTTTGACACATCTTCAAGGTCCTCCAACTCCAGATTAGAGACTCCACCTCAACAACCTCTAAGAACATATTAGAGAATCATATATTCTTCCTCTCAATAACAGCACAGCCTGCAGTTGGTACACTCCCATAACACCTCTCACATAGAAATTGTTTCATGGTCATACACAAGATTCCATAAATTTGGCTCCTTTGATCAGAAGGTATTCCAGATGGCAAAGAGAATGTCTTGGATATTTGAGCTCGACCTCCATAAAGACTCTGGAAGGGATGTCTTCAAAAAATCACCACTAAAAAATTGAGCTCAACTTCTGCACTCCTACTTACTTAGACCAGAAATAAAATGAACCAAGAAGTAACCAATTGGTTGATCAACATTCAACCAGCCCATAAATCTAAGACATATTTTCTGGATAAAACATCTTAGATACACAACCCATATGCCTCCTCTTCCAAATCATGAGTAGGTTCCAAACATATGTAATCTTCACACATTTGTTTAGCACCCAGAGAATCTGTTATGCAACAGAAATCTGCACACCTGCTGACATGATGTCCCAACATCTGGTAGGACATCAGTTCCCTTCTTTTAGAACACAAAACTGAGCTTGGTTCTGAACCCATTACTGCTTCTAGAAAATCAAAACATCCCTTGATCACCTTAAAGGTCTTCATAAGTAGTCCAAGCTCTAGCTACACAACCAAAAACAAGCCTCATAGTCACTTCCCTAATTAGGTCAAGAATTAGGGAGACTCTTTTAGAAGCCAAAATAAATGGCTTTATCCTTTCTTCAATAGTCTGTCAAATAAATGTTAGGTTTCTTAAAAAAAACATCAACCATACACTAAAGTGCCTTTATGAGTGGACTTGAGAAATAAAACTCAAGTATCATTGGCAACTTTACAAAGTTGGTTGAAACAGTCATGCACATATCCCATCACCATAGGATAAACCTGCTGAGGAGACCAAACCCTAATTCCATGCCAACCAGGGTTACAACAGATATCATGCAGTGGAAAATAAACCAGAAAAATTCTCAACAACCTTCAGGCACAAAAAAAAACCTTGCACACATCCACCACAGTCCAGGTGCAAACACAACAACCTTGATTTGAAAATAAATCAAACTTAACACAACAACTCACCACCAAAGCTGCAGGCTAGATAATAACAGACAAGTTTAATACACACCCTGTCACGAATAGTCCATCCTCCACTTCAAGGAACCACTAACACAACAATATGAACTATCCAAGTTCAAACAACTTTTCAATAACAACCTCCTTCCTTGCCCATGACTAGAAAGTATCATCCCAGGATCTCACCTAAAAACAGAACACGATGCCTTCTCTAATACCAATTGAAATTCTGGTATATCAGACTTTAGATGTCATATGACAGGTTGGGACATCTGGTATGATTTAAACAACACAGGCAAGGTATAAACTATAAACAATACTGAAAAAACATAAATAACACACAGGAATTGTTAACCCATATCGGTGCAATTCTTCTACTCTTGGGGCATACCAAGCCAGGGATAAAGTCCACTATAATAGTATCAATTCAAAGCTAAACTCCCCCGTTTACAACTTCTCACTTAATCACTACTCGTGATGTATTTTCTATCTAAGACTCACCTAGATATGAGGGCCTCCTCAACTCCACTCCAATCACAAACATCAATTGGACAAAACAGGAAGACACACTTCCATGACAAAAACAGAAGATACACTTCCATGATAATACTCATCAAGACACTTGACAAGAACACAACTTGGAGTTACTTATAAGCTTCCTCCAAGAACAATACTCACTCTTGCTTCACAACTTCGAGGAGAAGAATAATCGAATCATTACCTAAAGGCTTATGAGTGATAACAGAACCTTGCAACTCAAGAAACGCAATCCAACTCACATGTCAAGTGAATCACACAACCAACTCTCCTAGAGAGTGGTACAGACTCATCCCTAATGATTACATCTTTTCAAAACATGGTTGGTACCTTTACCTAGGTTACAATGCTTCTATTTATAACCTATCTCCCAACTGGATTTGGGATTTTAATCACAACATATTAGCTATTACAAATCAGCAGAAACTTCTGCTACAAACAAAGTCTTCCATTAGGTTCCTAAAATATCTCCATATTTAGAAACTACGTATTCTTTAATATTCTGACTTGATTCTTCCATACCTATAAAACAATGCCACATAAGATTGCATAATTTTCCCAGAATATTTTGCATCTGTTAAATCATAATAGAATCCAACTGTTCAGTTTAGCTTAGGCGCAATGTCGTATGACCCTGCATAGGACATCTTATCCAAAATGTTGCTCCAGATGTTGAAATATTTCAACTCAACATGTTCTTCATAAAATAGGACTTCTTGTTCAACATGTTTTCTCCAATAAGTTAACATATCCTATTTAATATATTATTGACTTATTTGTTTTACAAAAATTAATGTCGATCCTAAAAATAGAGAACTAACACTATGTAGCCTACAAGCCATATTCGAGCACTCCCCCTGAGCAACAAACCCAGGTGGTTGCTCCATATATACTTCCTCTTCAAGATCACCATGTAAAAAGGCATTTTTGATGTCAAGTTGATGAAGAGCCCAATTTCGAATGGATACAATGGCTAGAAGAAGTCTAACAAATTCCATCTTGGCTACAGGTGAGAAGGTATCACTATAATCAAACCCAAAAATCTGAGTGTATCCTTTGGCTACCAAGCGAGTTTTAAACCAATTAATTTTACCATCTGGTCCAACCTTCATTGTATAAAAACAAAGGCAACCTACTACAGATTTCCCAAGGGGTAGAGGTACCAGTTCCCAAGTACCACTACTTTGAAGAGCACAAATTTCATCTATCATAGCTTGCCTCCACTCAGGGTGAGATAATGCTTCACCTGGAATGTTAGGAATATATAAATAGAAGACAAAGAAGACAAACAAGTATATTGCAAAGGGGAAAGACGATGATAACATAAATCAATATAATGTGGAGAAGGATTGTGTGTTTGACGTATACCTTTTCGAAAGGCAATCGAAAGATCGGAATCAGGTTGCAGGATCATATTCGAAGATAACGAAGGTGTCAGAGGAGAATCTACAATGACCTTAGGAACAGGTACTGCCTCAAGGATAGGCACGACAGACGTGGGTTGGAGATGCTGATATGTTTGAAATGGGCGAGAAGTGGGGAGGGGGTCAGTTGTAGGGGTTTCTAGTGGGCCAAGTTCCCTAGAATGATGGGGATAATGGGAAATGGTACTTCCAGAAGAGGTGTGGGAGTACTTTCCTGAAGGGGTTCCGGAGTTACTTGGTTGGACTCGAAATATGGAACAAACTCGAAGAAGGTAACGTCAGCCGATATGAGGTATTGTAGAGTATGCGAGTAGCAACAATAACCCTTTTAGGATCGATGATAACCAAGAAAGACAAACTTTAGTGATTAAGTTGAGAGTTTATCAAGACCAGGGGAGAGATTGTGTACAAAACACATAGACCAGAAGACTCGAGGAGGAATTAGGTGAAGAGGATAGTTTGGAAATAAGATTGAATGACGGATTTTATTATTAAGGATAGATGAGGGCATGTGATTTATGAGGTAACATGTTGTGAGCACACCATCCCCCTAAAACTAGATAGGAACATTACCATGGAGAAGTAGGGTCCGGATGGTTTCTATGAGATGCCGGTTTTTGCGTTCGGCTACCCCGTTTTGTTGAGGTGTATGAGGGAAATATGTTTGGTGGAGAATACCATTAATGAACATAAAAGTTTGAAATTTTATGAATAGACACACCAAACTGAGTTTTTATTTCTTTATAATAAATTTCAAAAATAGAAAATAATTCAGATATATTTTTCGTTAAAAATAACCACATGCAACATGAAAAATCATCAATAAAGGTGACAAAATACCTAGACTCAAGAGTAGAGACAATACATGAGGGACCCCAAACATCAGAGTGAACTAAACCAAAAGGGGACGAAGCTTATTAATTGACTCGATTGGAAAATTGACTACGAGTGTGTTTCCCTAACTGAGACGACTCACAATGTAAATTAGAAATCTTAGATAAACTTGGCACCAACTTCTGTAGTCTTGGAGCCTAGGATGACCTAATTTAGAATGGATATTGAGTGGAGAATCTTTGGATGAGCATGTCTTAGATTACACTGAGAGGTGATAAAGGCCTTGATACTCACATCTGACGCCAATCGTCAGTCACAAACTCCTATCCTGCATGGTGATATTACTATTAGTGAAGGTGAAAACACAATCAAGAGAACGAGTTAAACGACTGACTAAAAGTAAATTAAATGTACAATTAGGTACATAGAGAACATAAGTAACAAAGAGAGGGTAAAATTTGAGAAGTACTAATTCCTTCGAATTGGGTTTGAGAACCATTGGAAGAAGTTATAGTAGGTAAGAAACGAGAAGTGGAGAGGGAAGAGAAAAGGTTTTTATTACTGGTAACATGATCAGACACACCAGAATCAAGGACCCAAGGTCCAAGAGAAGATGATTGAGAGAGGCAAGCAGGTGAATTATCAGTGTGGGCAACCGAAGCAATAGAATTTGAGTTCTGATAATACTTATACCACCTAAGAAAATCATCGTAGTTTAGCGTAAAGTTCCGAGGAATAGCCACAATAATTTGAAGAGAGAAAATATCACACGAACCAGGTGAACAAGGCTATGTTTGGACTGGATCATAATTTTTCGTGAATGGAGAATAAAATCTGAGACCGGAGCTGGAACAGTTACACGGTGGCGATTGAGGTGGTGGAAAATCATCGGGATCGGAGAAGGCGCTTTTGCCGGTAGGATTAGTTTTCCAGAAGGTCAGCGAAAAACAATAGCAATAATGGAGGATAGCGGCGGTAGCACGGTAGTGACTGGAAAATTTCGAAAACTGATGTCGGAATGAGTCACGATAGTGTATGGAAGGAAAACTAGAGTTATGACACGCTTTGCCAAAAATTTCTGACTGGAAGACACTGGATAAACCGGGTAAAGCACGATGGAGGGTTATCTCTCAGTAGACTCTGAATACCACGTTGAAATACAAGAGACTAAGAGACATTTGAATAAACCGTGTGTCTGAATAGCACAGCAAAAGATGCATTATATAGGAGAAAATATAAATTCTAGTATTAATTACATAGATATCCTATCCTATTCTAGAATATTCTAGAAAATATTTTTTTATATACATATACATACATAATATCAATAGTTTTAATTCTATTGGCTCATTTAAATTGGATCTGATGCGTGTTTTAAATGAAGTTCCACCATGTGCCTCTGGATCTCATCACTTGGATGCGCATACCTTGACCTTTTGACTCAGATCCAACGGTTCTCTATTTTTCTCTTCTTTTTTTTTTTAATTTTGTTTTGATTTTTCAAAATTCATTTTAAATAAGATTTTTACCCAAAAAATCCCAAAAAAATTCACAAAAATATTATACATCATTTTAAACCTTGCGTAAATTTTGCATGATTTTATTTTATATTTTGGTATTTTATTTTATTTCATGCATTTTAATTGGTTTAAAAATGTTTTTATGCATTTAAAAATTTCCCAAAATTTTTAAAAAATACTTTGAGTCATTTCTTATTTTTCTATTATTTATTTTGCCATTCATTTGATGTTTTGATAGTACGTAGGCATTTTCCTCTTTTATTTTCCATTTAAAAATCATTTAATGCATTTATTTTATTTCTTTTTGCAATTTAAATGTGGTTTGACTTCTGTTTACTTGAGTTATGACTTGTTTGATCATTTATTTCATCAATATCAATGGACTTTGGATGGTAATTTGTTTCCATGAATCTTCATCAATTCAAACATATCATAAATGATCATTTGGATCATTTTTTGTACTTTGGGTTGATGATAGGTTTATCACAATGATGCACCAAGAGAGGTGATTGATAGTGATGATAACATGTGTAGTAGCTGGTTTTAAATTGAGAGTTGTCACCCTTAATTTTTATCCTAGGAAAGGAAATATAAAGTTTAACCCTAAAAAGTTAGAGATTCTAGGTTTTTGGACTCCGTTTTAGACGAAGGGAAGATGTTAGGCACCCCTCATCTACCTTGTTCACAAGGATACTAGGGTTAGAAGCGCAAAATTTAAGAAAAAGGGTTTTAATTTTTATTAGAGGAACTCGCCATAATTTTAGTCGTATGTCTACGTATCCTCTTAGGAGGAATCATAGTCTCAATTCGTAGTTCGCAGTTTGTTTGTGATTTTTATGGATTACAAAGATATTTGCATTTCCTATGTGCTTAGTCTAGGTGTGTGAATAACGAAGATATTAGACGAAGCGCCCAGTCGATTTAAATATATTCATAACCCTTTTTGAAAATTAATTGTTGAATTAACTTATTATGAAAATGATTTGGTGTTGGTTTAATGTTTTTTAGTGTATTAATTGTGAAAATATTTTATTAAATGCATGATTAAAAACAATTTTAATGCAATAAAATAATAAATATTTGATGAGTTTAGAAAAATAAATATTTGATTTAATAATAGTAATAATTAATATAATATTATAATTATAAAAATATAAAATACAAAAAATATAAAATAAAAATAACAAAGAAAATTAAATAAAACGCATGGGAGGTGTAAATTAGGTTAGGCTAGTAAAAATGGGGGTGCAGGTATTAAGGCCCTGAATTCAGATATTCAATTCAGGCCCAAAAGATAGGGGGTTTGAATTTGCGCGTGTTAGTAAATCTGGGGGGTGTGAGCTGTAGGGAGCCTAAGTCCAGATTTTGGACTTGGCCCATTTGGCCTAGGGGGTGCTGGTTTCAAACGTGATAGTGAAAATAAATAAAAAGTAGGGGGTGTATTTAGGGATTGGGCTTGGCCCAAAGCATCAAGTGTTGTGGAGCCCGTTGGATTCAGTACAGGCAAATACGTAGGTTATCATGGACCAGCGGGATGGTGGATGTTTGATCAAGATCACAAGGTTGGAAATTGGGGCGCACGGTGACACGCAAAGCACACAATTACAAGGATATTATATTTTCTATTTTGCAACATGTTTTTTCATTTTTGTTTCAACTCTCTCTCTCTCTCTCAAACCTAACCCTCTCTTCTCTTCTCACAATCGAAACCCTAACCTAGCCAACCCACAGCGGCGCAATGTCCCCTCCCCTTAAATACAACAACAACAGTATAAATTATGAAGAAAAAACAAGAGCTAAGTGTTTTGTCACCTCTGATGGGATTTTACATTTGTTCTGATTCTTAACCCTTTCTCTAATCTCCCTTCCTTTCTTTCTATTCGCATGTATGAGGTAGGGTCGAGGATGATGAAGATGGCAGTGAAGGATGGTGATGATGATGAAGGTGACAACAGCGGTGGAACCACAGATTTAGGGTTTCGGATTTCGAAATCCAAATCTTAAGCGAGGACTTGGAATTATGAACAACAAGGCTTCGGACCTTCCTCCTTCTTTTTCCCTTCGTAGAACTTATCTCCTATGTAATAATTTTTTCCATAAATTCTTCCTCTCCTCTGTATTAGTTTTAGGGTTTTTTATAGTGTTTTGAGTTAGTTGATTTAAGAAGTTTTTTAATGTTATCGTTACTTTTAGATTTGATTTATGGAATTAGGGACTTTGATTATGTTAAGAATTAATTTGGTCCTGTAAATTAGTATTTGATTCCATTTGTATTAATTTAGTTTCTGTTTTAGTCTGATTCCGTTATGAATAAGATCTTCTGATGAATAAGGATTTGATTTGGTTTATGTTTACGATTTGATCTGTATGTAATAATGGAAAGGTTTGATTCAAACAATACTCGTTTTTGGCTTTTCAAGCGTTATATTTCCCAATGATTTGCACAGTATGCATTTTTTACAATAAAACATGTGTTACTCTTTCATCAATTCATACAGTAAGTGTTAAAACACTTAAAGCATGCATTTTTTTCTTTTGATTGATACAGTGAACTCTCTTTTTTTTCTGATATGGGCCTGTTTGGCTTTGGATTTTGTAATGGGTCGTGCAAACACCTTTTCGTTAATGTTTTTTCTTTTAAACAAATATAATAAAAAAGTTAATTTAATAATCAAACAACACAGTTTCTCAAAAACCAAAATGGGCCAGATTGTTCACTTATTGGGCCTTCACAAACAATTTTCTATAGGCCTCTTTGGAAAAAAAAACATACACCCTTCACCTTATAAAACATACCCCCTTACGTTCTAGTGGGCCAGTCTATTTAACCAAAAACTCCAACACACCTCCCTTCCTAAATGGGCCCAAATATAATTTAACCAACACACCCCCCTTCTTGCAAGGGAGAGTGAATGAGCCTACAATTCTACATTGGCCTTTTCTGACTCAAAAAGGTCCAAGAATATAAACCCCTTTTGATTGGGCTAGAAACGAAGCAAAAACCTTACACCAGAAACGCAATGGGCTTAGCAAATTGGATGCTAAGCCCTTAACCTAAAATGCACCCTTTTTATCAAGTGAAGAGAAGTATAAGGGGGCCTCCTCCATGTTGGGGAAGTAGAAATCCTCTGGTCTACTGATGCTCATTGTGAATGGAATAGTGTTGGTGTCCAGGGACTCTTTCCCCTCTTCGACATTCTTGGTTTCTTGAGCCTCTTCGTGGGAACTGTCCTTTTTCTTATATTGTTTAAGATTCCCATCCCGGATGAGTATCTCAATTGCATATTTGAGGTGGATGTAGTCATCGGTGTTGTGCTCCTGGCTCTTGTGAAACCTGTAATATTTTCTCTTACCCATTTCGGGCTTGGACATTGTTTGGCGAGGAAAGTGAACCCCGACTTGCTTGAGTTCTGAATTAGCACATTCTGTCAGAATACGTTCTCGATAGGTATTGACGGGGGTTGTTGTACCCCAAAATTTGCCCTCCCATCCTTCAGGTATTCATCCTGAACTCTCAGGTTTTTCTCTTAAACAAAGCCAAGCCCTTCATTATCGTTCCTTTCCAAGCAAACAATTTACAAGAGCAAAATTGTCATTTGCAAGCTCTAAAGGCAAAGCTTTTACCTTGGAAAAATTAAATCCTAAACATTGGGAATTTTTCTCTAAAAAAGGGGGTGTTTAAGAAGAAAATGGCACTTCAGAGCTTCTGAACCAACCTCCAGGCAGAAATGGTCAGGAGCTGCAAACTTGGCTCAGCACATAACATTCAGTCAGAACATGGCTCTTTCAGCAGTTACACCAGCTCAGTCAGAGATGGTAAATTTGGCTCAGCACATAACATTCAGTCAGAACATGACTTTTTCAGCAGCTACGTAAAAGTTCAGTCAGAATTTGCTAGAGAAAATAACAAAGCCAGAAGCTCCTTCAGAACGTACTGGGATCAGAAGATAATAGGATCAGCAGATTGGGTAAAGTACTGAAGCAGGATCACTAAGCCCAGAAACTTTAAAGATAGATCAAAGGAACATACTGGAAAACTCTCAGAACTTGCTGGGACAGCAAGAGGCCAAGGTCAGAGCCTGGTTCACATTGTTTTTGGTAAAGCAGAACTGATGGCTCAGGTTTTAGGTAATGATGCAAAATCTCCTATTATAATATTTTTGATGTTGATAAATCTCATCACCATTTAATGCTCATTAATGCTCACAACCACTCCTGAACATTCATCCAAGGGGTCTCTCCACGTGTGGCTTGGTAAACACCTTTATGCAGGTTTAGGCATGAGTCTATGCGCCACTTTTCGCCTATAGAGGTCACTTCTCCTCAATCCTTGCCTACTGTTCCAGCCTAGGCTGAAAAGTTGTCCATCATCACAACTTTTCATGAACTTCCTTCAAAAACAAGTTAACCCCTACTGCATAATATTGGCGCCCTTTAAACGTTCAAAAATCCACAAAGTTTTGCCTATAAATAGGACACCATTGTCCATCACACAAAAAAAACGTGAAAAAAGATCCAGAAAAAATTGCTAGAGAAGAAACAGAAAAACTCTAGTAAAAGAAAAACCTTGTGAAACACTGCCAAAACCCCCAGTGATTCATAACTTTGAACTTCCTGTCTCCAAACTTCATTGATGCTCAGTTTGCTTCTTGACTAGAGAGCACCCATACAGTTTTTGACCCTACATACACATATCTTCTCCATCCACCTATCCTAAAAAGAACCTGTCTAGAACATCATCAGAGCTAAAAGCTAGCTCCCACTCACAGACTTTTTTTAACAGCCAGGTAAGCACCTGTTGACTTTAATCACGCTGCTAAGCATCATCAGCTTTGCATGCTCAATAAACACAATGTAAATATCATGTTGTTGTTGTACGCGTTCTGAGGGTTTTCATACCTCTAAATGTTTAAGTAGGAAGGGAATCAGTGTAAAACCTATTTGTGACCTTATTGGTTCTGCCTTCTGAAACACTTTGATACCTGCTGAGATCATCTTAGGCATGCCTTCTGTTTTGTGGAAAAATAATAAAACTGCAGATGTTCTGGCTAGTACAGGGGGAAATCAAGCTCTGACTTTGACGTCAGTACTTCTAAGGCTTGTTTCACTGTCAATAATATCAGAACTTCTGAAAATTATTGTATTTCCAGCAGGGTCAGAACTTCTGACTTCCCCACTAACAAACTTTTGTCTTACAGCGCACGGGGGTCAGAACTTCTAACCTTCCCACTAACAGGTTTCTGTTTTGCAGGTGCCAGAGTCAGAAGTTCTGACTCATACAGTTTCACTAACAGGTTGATAATCCTGCAGTAGGCCTGGGTCAGAACTTCTGACTTCCTCTCAGCAGCGCGCTAGCCCTCTCTCTTTCTCTCTATCTTCCCTTTGTTATTTTCTTTTCTTATCTATTTTTCTCGTTGAACCACCCCATGTACAAATGTGTATCCCCATCCCCTAAATTCTGTAATAGCGTAGGATTTCACATTTCCGCATTTTATTGCTTTCAAATGTAAATGCTAGTAATTAGGATATGTATGGCAAGATAAAATCAATGAAATAGAAAATCCTAATTCAAGATAAACTCTTGCATGCAATGAAACACACTTGCACATAAACACCCCTAAGGTATCTCCACTTGGTTGCCTAAACAAATGGCCATGGTATGCATGTTGAGTATCTTGGCAAAACAAAAGATCGTAGTCCCTCGATGACGCTATCTTGGTTGCCTATACAAAATGATCTAGTCCCTCGGAAAATTGCTAAAAGATACTTAGCACAATTGCTATCATGGTCTATATGATGACCCGTGCCTGCCCCGTTTAAACATCCTAATACAAGGTTGTTCACCAAATACAATGGTGAAACAACACTGTCAAAAGGGTTAAAAACATAAGAAAGATCTTTGAGTAAAATAGGGTAGATAGCTCTTAGTTACTTGATCAAAAGCTTGCAAAAACATCCTTGCTATTTTCAAACACACTTCACAACACAATTTCAAAATCCAACTTTCAAACATTGAAATATTTTCAAAAGACAAAAACACCTTTGTATACATTCAAACAAGAATCATTACAAAGGTTGCCACAACGATGGCCTCTTTTCAAAAGCATTTTCAAAAACCACACATAAAGCACCATTGAAAAGCAAATGCAAGTGATCTAAAACTAAGAGCCCATGGATAACCATGGATAGAAAGGGTGCTAATACCTTCCCTTTCTATAATCTACTCCCCGAATCCAAAAAAAACATCTCAAAGGTCTTTCCTGTGCTTTTTGACCTTTCCTTAGGATAAAATAAAAAGTCGGTGGCGACTCTTGCTAAACCGAAACATTTGCGAACACAAACGCGAAACCTCAAGTCAGTTCTCCCACCGTATCACAGAACTGGCGACTCTGCTGAGGAATAAAGTTTTAAAATTGGAGTAACCTTAGGTTTAGATCACCTTTGCATGATTATCTTGATTGCTTTACATTTGGTTCTCTTGTTTGGGTTTTGCATCCTCCATCCGGATTTTTGGGAAACATTCATAGGTAAATATCAATACATTGTGGAAACTGTGCGGGGTATACCGACATGGTTGAAGCAATAGCTATATTAGTGCGACATATTTGCGAGTACCAGTAGCCTTTGAGTCAATCAAAGAGAATACGGGGCCGCTGAGTGATGTCATGAAGCACTAATGAACTCTTAGAACCTTACTTGACCATCTTGGCCTTTTTAGGGGTAGTGAGATGACTGGCTTTGGTGCAGTCCGATGTTGGTAGATACTCGATACTACACTCATTGAGGGTTGTTTTCTTGGAATATTTTGGTCGCCAGTTAAGTGGCTAAACCAAAACAATGAACAGAAAATAATCCAGTGATATTGAGCTCCTTAGAACCCGGTTACTATTTATAGGACAGGTTGAGCCAACTAACTTCAAGAGGGTACTTACCTATGAAACCTCATGCAAGCCTGAAACTAGGAACTTGTGTGACTTGTTTGTACATATGCTTGTGCATACATCATGAACATCATAAATCATCATATGCATCCACTAACCATTTCAAGGGTTTGGATCTTCATCTTTTTTCTTGTTTTGTAGGTCATGGAATCTCTTCACAGGAAAACAATTCAAGTCAACCTTGTGAGAATCCCTCCTCAACTCAAGGAACTTACTTCCAGGATTCCATAGAATTCTCTCTTCAGTGAAAGACATGGTAGACTTCTCAACTTGGTCAGCTCCAACATTGACGAAGACATGGTGAAAGTTCTCTTCCAGTTCTTTGACCCCCTACACCACTGTTTCACATTCTCTGATTACCAGCTAGTACCTACTTTGGAGGAATTTTCTCAACTTCTGAGGACTCCTATTCTTCATCAACTACCCTACAACGGTACGGAAAAAGAACCAAAGCCTGAGGATGTTGCCCAAGCATTACACTTGCAGCCAGCTAATATCAAAGGGCATTGGGAAACCAGAAGTGGTGTCAAGGGTTTCTTGGCCAAGTTTCTGTTCGAGAAGGCACAAAACTGCTGGAATTATCTAGATCTACAAGCTTTTGAAGAGATTGTGGCACTCCTCATCTATGGGTTGGTCTTGTTCCCAAACCCTGATCAGCTTATAGATGTGAATGCTGTCAAGATTTTCATATCTTGGAATCTTGTACCTACATTGCTTGGGGACATCCTACACTCATTTTACACATGAACAATGAGGAAAAGAGGTGTTCTCATGTGTTGTACTCCTCTCCTAGCAAGGTGGTTTATTTCTCACCTTCCACAATCAGTTTTGAAGAATGAGAAGGGTTTAAGGTGGTCACAACGGTTGATGACCCTCACACATTCTGATGTTCATTGGTGTTCTCGGTCCAGAGAAAATGTCATCATTATCGATCATTGTGGGGAATTCCCTAATGTCCCACTACTTGGTATTAGGGGAGGCATTACCTACAACCCATGCTTGGCTCTAAGACAGTTTGGATATGCTCGGAGGGATGGCCCTCATGACATGCTAATTCCTGACTTAGTTTTTGACTTCGACAACAATGCGCAAGGACTTCGACAAAGATTCATCAGAGCTTGGAGGATGCCCAACAAGGTGGATAGTAAGACACTGGGGAACAAGAATTCCATCCCCCTTGAGCCTTATCTCAAGTGGGTACGAACCCGCGCCCAGAATCTTATGATGCCATACCCTCACATTATCCCCTTGATCAAAGAGCCTGTTATGGAAGGAGAGGTTCCACACACCCTCCTACATCCTGACATGCCAACATCATGGGAAGAATTACAAAAGAGTTGGATCCAACTCAAAGAAGAACGGAATACTTTTGAAGCCAGCTTCTATGCCAGTGAGAAGAGGGTTTTGGAACTTACCCGTCGACTTCATGAGGAGGAATCTCTCAACACTTACATCGCACTAAAGAGGATGCGCAATGTCTTTTTACATTAAGAATTTTGTAATATTTTGCCCATGGGGCACTTATGTACTAACAAATTTCTTCTTAATATGACATGTGTTCTTTTTGTTTGCAACAAATTTGAATTTCTGAATCCTTGAATGCATTACATGAATAACGCATCATTCATCATATGCATAAACAGGTCTTCACACCAGGTTCCCTTATCTTTCTGCTGTTTATTTCAGCAAGATGGATTTTGAGCAAACGGTTAAGGATCTGCAAGCACAGAGTTCCCAATTCCACCAACTCCTCATGACCTTAGAAAAGGGTCAAGAGGACCTTAAAGTATTGTTGGAGAAAAATAAAGAGAAAAAGCAGAAAAGGCCCGGAGTAGCCACTTTCGGAAGAAGGTTTGAAAGCAATGCTAGAAAAGTTCTCGAGTTCCCCTCAACGTCTGATGAAGGGGCTGGTAAAGGAAAAGGAGCTGCGGTACCTTCTGAATCTGAAGTTGAAGAGGAAGAAGGGGAAGAGGATGAAGACTACTCTGAACAGCAATATCCCCCAGCGGATGATAAGTATAAAAATCTTGAGGATCGATTGGCAGCCATGGAGTTGCAAAGGGTACCTGGTTTAGATTTTGAAGAACTAGGTTTAGTCGCTGGGATCATCATTCCCCCCAAATTCAAGGTTCCTACATTTGCCAAGTATGACAGTCTGTCGTGTCCAAAGATGCATCTAAGATCCTACGTCCGAAAGATCCAACCCCACTCATCTGATAAAGATCTCTGGGTACACTTTTTTCAATACAGTTTGTCAGGCACACAATTGGACTGGTTCTATCAACTTGAGAGATCGGAGGTTCATAACTGGGAAGACTTAGCTGCTGCTTTCTACCATCAATACCAATACAATGCTGATTTGGCGCCCACTCGTACTCAGCTACAGAGTATGGGTATGGCTTCTAATGAAGGATTTAAAGAGTATGCCCAAAAGTGGCGTGATCTGGCTGGAAGGGTGCAGCCACCATTGTCGGATAGAGAGCTGGTTGACATGTTTTAGGGACCATGTCTGGCCCTTTCTTCAATCATTTAATCGGGAGTTCCTCCGCAGGATTCACCGAATTAATTTTGACCGGCGAAAGGGTCGAGGCCGGTATTAAAAGTGGTAAAATTCAGAAAGATACCTCCGTGTCCGCTGCTGTTAAGAAGACCTTCCCAGCTAAGAAGGAAGCTTCTGCTGTTTATTCTCAGAAAAGTCAAGGAAGAACCGAGTGCTGACCAACCGTAGGGGCTGTGATGATTCAAAACTCTTCAAATGATCAACCTCGCAGCAATCAGCCAAGATCTAATCAACAATGGGTAGAAAGGCCACAACGGCAGTTCGCCCGAATCAACATGACACCAGCTCGAGTACTCCCTCATTTTCTAAAGATAAATCTTACCAATTTGAAGGAAGCGCCAAAGAACCCTAATACCTCTTCTCCATATTACCACTCCAATGCAAAATGCGCTTACCACTATGACAGTGTAGGGCATGATACCAACAACTGTTGGGCGCTTTAGAACAAAATCCAAGACCTGATAGACGCTAAGGAGGTAGAGTTTGATGCTCCTGAGAAGCCCAACGTGATATCCGCTCCGATGCCCAAGCATGGTCATAATGTTCATGCCGTTAGGGAAGACCTTCATGTTACCGATGTTGCTGACCTTTTGACTCCCTTACCAGTGATTAAAGTAAATTTGGTGAGAGCCGAGATATTTCCAGGCTATGGAAAAGACTGATATTTTTGTTTGAACATGCGAGCTGACTGCCCAATGTTGAAATCAGGTATCCAACGCCTGATGGATACCCGAGAAATACTCTTCCAAAAGACTTCTGTTGATACCTTCACTCCTGTTACTCCTGCTACTTTTGCTACTTCAACCAATGACATTGCAATAATAACCATCTCCGACAATCTTCCCAAGGCTTGAAAAAGGCATGTCAAGATTACGCCTGATTCCAAGTTTGTGCCGTTAAAAATCACCATGCCGGGGCCTGTCCCGTATCAATCTAACAAAACGATACCATGGAACTACGGAGGAGAAATCTTCTATCATGGTATCAAACAGATTGAATCAGTCCAAGAGAATTCTGAAGAGGAAACCCCTGATATAGGGAACATTGCAGGAACAAGCAAGATAACTCGCAGCGGACGGATTTTCTCTCCGGAAATTGCTCCCCCACGAGCAGTCTTCGGACCCTCGAAAGCTCCTGTGCCTGTTAAACCATTTATGTAAGGCCCGATAATTGAAGAATTGGATACTTCTGAAGTTAGACCATCTGTTGATACTACCGATAAGGGTAAGGGGATACTAGAAGCGCCTGTCAGGTTGAAGGCTCAGACTGTGGTAATCCCCGAGACTACCCAGAAAAAAATGGAAGAAATCCTAAAGATAATCAAGAGGAGCGACTACGACATCGTGGAACAGCTAGGACAGACCCCTTCCAAAATCTCCATGTTGGCTCTTCTACTCTGCTCTGAGGCCCATGCTAAGGCCTTAATCAAATTTTTAAAGGCGGCACACGTGCCTCACGAAACTTCGGCTGACCAGTTTCAAGAGTGCATGGCCAGCCTTACTACTGATAACGGTCTTGGTTTTTCCGATGTTGATTTGACTCTCAAAGGAAGGAAATACAATGATGCGCTGCATGTCTTAGTTGAATGCAGGGGAACCTCCCTTGCCCATGTCTTAGTTGATACTGGTTCATCCTTGAATGTGCTGCCGAAGAAAGCCTTAGACCGTTTGGACTGTGAAGGATTGACCCTCAAACCCAGTAACATCGTTGTTAGGGCCTTTGATGGGTCCAAAAGAATGGTTCACAGAGAGGTTGATATTCCTATCAAAGTGGGCACAGAAGTTTTCAACTCCACCTTTTATGTGATGGACATCCTCCCATCATATTCGTGTTTGTTGGGAAGACCGTGGATCCATTATGTTGGGGAAGTTACCTCCTCTTTACACCAAATGCAAAAATATCATGTTCAGGGTAAGATTATAACGGTGCACGGCAAGGAAGATTACATGATAAGTCACCTTAACTCCTTCCGCTATGTGGAGTTGGATGGCGAGTTCATAGAAATGCCTTTTCAACATTTTGAGGAAGTTTCCCCTGAGGTCGCAGTTGCGAAGACAATGGTTGATGTGCCTATCATTCCCAAGCATGTATCTAGGATGGTATCTCTCAAGGACACAGAGGCTATAATCAAAGAAGGAAAGAGTACAGTATGGGGGCAATTGCCTAATTTTCCCCATAAGACAGACAAGTTTGGACTAGGGTTTACTGCTGCAGGCCAGAAATCTATGTGTCGCTCCAAGGCTGGAGGACCACCCATCAAAATCACTCACCATGGAATTAATGATGTAGAAGACAATGATGAAGAAGACAACTTTGAAGATTGGATTTTTCCAACCGTCGAAGGGGGTTTAAGCAACTGGGAAGCAAAGGATTTTATTCCCATCACCTTCATCAACCAGTAATTTATCTTTGAACAATTTCCTATTTTGGTCTGTAATAACTAAACAATTCGTACACTATTTTCACCTTATGCCTTGCCCGGGGCATATAGGTCCATTTGTAAGGGCTTGGTTTTCTTCATTATCATATGCCATGTTTTAATGAATCATTGGGCGTTTTCATCTATAAACTGTTGTGTTCATTTTCTTTCCTTTTGCATTTTGTTTTGTTTAAGGATGGCTATCCCTTACACACACCCACACTCACAAATGCAGGTACCCATCCACTCCGGATTCCATGGGTGACTATTCTGCTTTAGCCTTTTATAACTCTGAAGATTTGGTCAATCATGCCGAGTACGAAGATGACGAAGACTGTGAAGTGCCGGGAGAGTTAGCCAGACTTTTGCAACAAGAAGAGAGGGCTATTATGCCTCATGAAGAGTTGCTGGAAACCATCAACTTGGGAACAGAGGAAGACAAGAAAGAGGTGAAAGTGGGTGCCAACCTGGAACCAAGTGTCAAAGAGAGCTTAGTGCAGTTGTTGAACGAGTATGTTGAGATCTTTGCTTGGTCCTATGACGACATGCCGGGATTAGACACAAATATCGTGGTTCACCGTCTCCCTACTAGAGAAGGCTGTCCACCGATCAAGCAAAAGGTTCGTCGAATGAGGCCCGACATGACTGAGAAGATCAAAGCTGAGGTAATGAAGAAATTCAACACTGGCTTTCTGGCTGTTACTTCCTATCCACAATGGGTTGCTAACATTGTGGCTGTGCCTAAAAAGGACGGCAAAGTCAGAATGTGTGTGGACTATCGGGATTTAAACAGGGCTAGCCCTAAAGATGATTTTCCACTACCACACATCGACATCTTGGTTGACAACACAGCTCAACACAAGGTATTTTCCTTCATGGATGGATTCTCGGGATACAACCCGATCAAAATGGCCCCTGAAGATATGGAGAAAACTACTTTTGTCACGCAATGGGGTACCTTCTGCTACAAAGTGGTGTCGTTCGGACTGAAGAATGCTGGGGAAACCTATCAACGCTCCATGGTAGCTTTATTTCATGACATGATACATCATGAGATTGAAGTCTATGTAGACGACATGATTGCCCGATCACAGACAGAAGAAGAACACCTTGATCATCTGTAAAAGCTGTTTGCCAGGTTGAAGGAGTATAAGCTCAGACTGAACCCAAGCAAGTGCACTTTTGGAGTTAGGTCTGGTAAACTTTTGGGATTTATTGTCAGCAACAAAGGCATTAAGGTTGATCCAGCTAAAGTAAAATCTATACAAGAAATGCCTTCCCCCCGCACTGAAAAGGAGGTTAGAGGATTCTTGGGACGCTTAAACTATATTGTGAGGTTCATATCTCACCTAACATCTACCTGTGAGCCAATCTTCAAGCTATTGAAGAAAGATCAGGCAGTTGAATGGAACAATGATTGTCAAGTTGCTTTTGATAAGATCAAGGAATATTTACTGGAACCTCCTATTTTGATGCCACCCGTCGAAGGAAGGTCATTAATCATGTATCTGACTGTTTTGGATAACTCAATGGGGTGCGTACTGGGCCAACATGATGAGTCTGGCCAAAAAGAGCATGCCATTTATTACCTTAGCAAAAAGTTTACCGACTGTGAGACCCGCTACTCACTGCTCGAGAAAACTTGTTGCGCTTTGGTATGGGTTGCTCGTCGGCTAAGGCAGTATATGTTGACTCATACCACTCTACTGATTTCCAAAATGGATCCGATCAAGTATATCTTCGAGAAGCCTGCTTTATCTGGAAGAATCGCTAGATGGAAAATGATCCTAACTAAGTACGATATCCAGTATACTACCCAAAAAGCTATAAAGGGGAGTGTAATAGCTGATCATCTAGCTCATCAAGCCGTTGAAGATTACCAGTCTATGAGATTCGACTTCCCTGACGAGGACATCATGACATTGGACAACATTGAAGGTAATGAATCGTATGACAGGCCTGAACAAGGATCCCGATGGACCCTGTACTTTGATGGTGCTTCCAATGCACTTGGAAATGGTATCAGTGCGGTACTCATTTATCCGGAAGGTTGCCATACACCCTTCACTGCCCGACTTTGCTTCAGTTGTACCAACAACATGGCTGAATATGAAGCTTGCATCTTTGGTCTCAAGGCTGCAATAGACTTGGGAATCAAATCTTTGGTCGTATTTGGGGACTCGGCTTTGGTTATCAGTCAAGTCAAAGGAGAATGGGACACCAAACATCCTAATCGTATCCCATACAAAGAACATGTCTTAACATTGCTGCCTCATTTTGAGCAGATTACCTTTGAGCACTTCCCGCGAGAAGAAAATCATCTAGCAGATGCTCTGGCTACAATGTCTTCCATGTTTAAACTCAATTGGGATAACGAGGCTCCCCAGATCACCATCGAGCGAATGGACGAACCTGCACACTGTCATGAGATTAATACCGAAGAAGTAGTGGAACAACCCTGGTTTCATGAAATCAAAAAGTATCTCCAGACTCGAGAACATCCTGAAGGAGCTTCAGTCAATGATAAAACGTTCTTAAGGAGATTTGCTGCCAAGTTCTTCCTAAGAAATGGCATCCTTTATAAGCGCAGCCATGATTGCGTTCTACTTCGTTGTGTGGACAAGGTTGAAGCAGAGTTAATCATGACTGATATACATAGTGGCACATTTGGCACCCACTTGAGCGGATATACGATGGCTAAAAAGATTCTAAGGGCAGGCTACTACTGGTCTACCATGGAAGTTGATTGTCATCAACATTCCCGTACTTGCCACAAATGCCAAGTCTATGCTGACAAGGTACATATTCCTCCTGTTCCTCTCAATGTTCTAACAGCTCCTTGGCCATTCGCAATGTGGGGCATTGACATGATTGGAGAGATCAAGCCTACGGCATCCAATGGACATCGATTCATTCTGGTGGCTATTGATTATTTCACCAAGTGGGTCGAAGCAGCTTCCTATGCCTCTGTTACAAAGAATGTGGTTTCCCACTTCATCAAGCAAAATCTCATATGTCGGTATGGTATCTCCGACAAGATCATCACAGATAACGGTACAAATTTGAACAACACTATAATCACCGCTCTATGCGAGCAGTTCAAGATTTATCATCACAATTCATCTCCCTATCGACCGAAGATGAATGGTGATGTTGAAGCCGCGAATAAAAATATCAAGAAGATCATTCAAAAGATGATAGTCACCTACAAGGACTGTCATGAGATGTTACCGTTTGCTCTGCATGGATATCGTACCACGGCACGTACTTCAACAGGGGAAACTCCCTTTTCTCTGGTATATGGCATGGAAGTTGTTCTACCTATGGAAGTTCAGATTCCTTCCTTGAGGATTATGAAGGACGCCGATTTGAGTGAAGATGATTGGATTCAGACTCGACTTGATCAACTTAACTTGATCGACGAAAAGCGACTTACTACTGTTTGTCATGGTCAGACGTACCAAAAACGGATGATCAAGGCTTTCAACAAGAAAGTCAGGCGTCAGGTATATCAAGTCGGAGATCTTGTAATCAAGAGGATAATCTTACCGCAAAGTGACCCCAGGGGCAAGTGGACTCCTACTTACGAAGGACCATTTGTGATCAAGAGCATCTTTTCTGGTGGGGCAATGATTCTGACCACCATGGACGGTGACGACTTGCCGCACCCTGCGAACGTAGACATAGTCAAAAGATACTACGCATAAAACGACCCGACAAGTTGAAAACCCGAAAGAGCGACTTGGGCAAAAATGGGCATCCCGGTGAATCGAAAACCCGAAAGGGAGGTTCAGGCAAAAATTAGGGATAAACAAAAAATTTGTACACCCGACAAGTTGAAAACTCGAAAGGGCGACTTGGGCGAAAAAGGGTTTCCCGGTGGATCGAAAACCCAAAAGGGCGGTCCAGGCAAAAGTTAGGGAATTAAAGCATATGACTTTGTCTCGTTGGATCACTTTAAGGACAATCTCTTCACCAACAAGCTCCAAGCTTCTGATCAATCCAATCATCGGCAGACGAAGCAGCGAATGGACAAGATACTCAGAGTTGTGAAGGCTATAGCAGAATGGGAACCCCATGGAATTATTGCATATAGCCATCTTTCTTTTATATAAATTTTTTCTCAATTTTTACGACAACATTCTCTTACTAGGATGACTGTCTCCTTTGTACAAAGATACTTGCAAAAGTTAATACAAAGATACTTCAAAGTGCAGAAATTTGCTTGTCTTTCCTTTCTTTTTACACTTATGTTTTATTTAAAAACGTCTAATGTTTTGTTAAATAGGCATATGCATTTGAATGTGATCACTGCTTACAAAATAAAACGAAATTAAGAAAGGATAATTACCGATGGGTTGAAGGTGTAGGAAGATATCCTTGTGCTATTCCAGAAAAAACCCTCTGCAGCACTCATTCAGATCCTCAATAAAGTTAAAACCTTGAAGTATACATCCCAAGCGGAGTTAAATCTCAAGATCCCCAAAGGAGCCGCTGTGTCCTAAACTTTATCCCTCAGCGGAGTTAAGTTTCAGAACTCCCATCGGAGTTCGAACTCCCAATCCCCAGTGAAGCCCGAAAACCCTGAAATACCGATCCCCAGCGGAGCCAGAATGTTCTAAACCTTCTTCTCCAACGAAGTCAAATTTCCAACTATCAACCCCCGGAGGGAACCATTCAACTTCCCCCAATTTCCCCAGCAGGCTATCTTAAAAGTCGGAGAACCAAGCAGATAACAGTTAACTTCTTGACTTATCCCCAACTAGGATGCTTCCTCAGTAGATTGGAGTATAACCCAAGCTCTTGATTTCGCCGGCCGAGTAAACATTCTCCCCATAGAGTTATTTCCCAGCAGATTGAAGATTCTCGGTCTCATTTCTCCAAACAGAAGTCTCCCAGGTTTTAACTTCCCAATAGAGATTTTCAGAGTTTTTCTTATTTCCCAGGAAAATCATGAAGGATTCCCATTCCCCGCAGAGGTTGTCAAAGCTCTTGTTAATCCCCACCAGTCACCGAGGATTTCCAATGCCCTAGCAATGGCCCCAGGATTTCCCATTCTCAACAATCACAGATCTTTAATCCCCAAGCAGTCGGCAAGGATTTCTCATCTTCAACAATCAAAGGTTTTTTGAAACCTCGGCATTGGTCAGAGGTTTGCTTCCCCCGACAGCAGTCAAAGATTTCATTATCAAGGATTTATTTTCCTCAGCAAGACAGCTACTCAGCTTACATGCACATCCATTACATTCATAGATCATAAACATTAACGAAACACAGTTCATTGCATCATACACGTCATACAACATGTCTTTGTGTTTTAGCTAACATTTTACCCTTTTCAGGATAAGATTAAAAGGCTATTGTTAACAATTATTCTGATACAGTATGGATACACCCCAGACAAGGCGGTTATTCCACTACTCATTCAGATTTCAGCAATCCGATATAGACTAGATACGCTCCATACACGGCGGCCATTCTATCTCTCAACTATCAACTTCAAGTTCAGATACGCTCCAGACACAGATGCCTTTCTGGCCCTTACACCAGAAGTTTGATTCTCTCCAGTGCAGTCGCCACGAAAATCATTTTGTCATTTACTCATATCCCAGTTACAGTACATATACACTCCAGACACGGAAGTTATTCTGCTACTCATACAGGTCTCAACTTCATATACACTCCAGACACGGAAGTCATTATGTCACTTGTCCAGATCCCAGTTACAGTACAGATACACTTCAGACATGGAAGTTATTCTGCTACTCATATAGGTCTCAACTTCAGATACACTCCAGACACGGAAGTCATTCTGTCACTTGTCCAGATCCCAGTTACAGTACAGATACACTCCAGACACAGAAGTTATTCTGCTACTCATATAGATCTCAACTTCAGATACAGTCCAGATACGCGCCAGACACGGTCGCCATTCTGTCGCTCATTCGGAATTTATCCCCAGCACATAGATGCTCCCTACACAGATGTTTCTCGGTTACCCATTCTGAATATAGATACACTCCAGTTACGGCAGTCATTCTGATATTTATTCAAGAATCAAATACAGTTACAGCTCAGATACGCTCTAAACAAAGACGCCATTCCCTTGCTCTTACAAACCCAATCTCCAGATACAACTCAGATACGTTCCAACTACGGATACCATTCTGATGTTCATTCTACTAATATTTAACAAATAAGTTTTGGATGGCATCTTTAAGCCCATCTCCAGCAAGAATCTACCGTCTCCAAATGGCATCTTTAAGCCCATTTCCTCACCTACATTTTGACGAGTGCAAATTTACGGGCACTCTAGTGTCCAGTCCTCTTTTACCTTCGAGTCACGAAAGGCAGATTCGCCAATCTAACTCTTTAGGTCCAAGAAGATTGAACAGGGGCAACTGTTGTACCCCAAAATTTGCCCTCCCATCCTTCAGGTATTCATCCTGAACTCTCAGGTTTTTCTCTTAAGCAGAGCCAAGCCCTTCATTATCGTTCCTTTCCAAGCAAACAATTTACAAGAGCAAAATGGTCATTTGCAAGCTCTAAAGGCAAAGCTTTTACCTTGGAAAAATTAAATCCTAAACATTGGGAATTTTTATCTAAAAAAAGGGGGTGTTTAAGAAGAAAATGGCACTTCAGAACTTCTGAACCAACCTCCAGGCAGAAACGGTCAGAAGCTGCAAACTTGGCTCAGCACATAACATTCAGTCAGAACATGGCTCTTTCAGCAGTTACACCAGCTCAGTCAGAGATGGTAAATTTGGCTCAGCACATAACATTCAGTTAGAACATGACTTTTTCAGCAGCTACGTAAAAGTTCAGTCAGAATTTGGTAGAGAAAACAACAAAGCCAGAAGCTCCTTTAGAACGTACTGGGATCAGAAGATAATAGGATCAGCAGATTGGGTAAAGTACTGAAGCAGGATCACTAAGCCCAGAAACTTTAAAGATAGATCAAAGGAACATACTGGAAAACTCTCAGAACTTGCTGGGACAGTAAGAGGCCAAGGTCAGAGCCTGGTTCACGTTGTTTTTGGTAAAGCAGAACTGTTGGCTCAAGTTTTAGGTAATGATGCAAAATCTCCTATTACAAGATTTTTGATGTTGATAAATATCATCACCATTTAATGCTCATTAATGCTCACAACCACTCCTGAACATTCATCCAAGGGGTCTCTCCACGTGTGGCTTGGTAAACACCTTTATGCAGGTTTAGGCATGAGTCTATGCGCCACTTTTCGCCTATAGAGGTCACTTCTCCTCAATCCTTGCCTATTGTTCCAGCCTAGGCTGAAAAGTTGTCCATCATCACAACTTTTCATGAACTTCCTTCAAAAACAAGTTAACCCCTATTGCATAATATTGGCGCCCTTTAAACGTTCAAAAATCCATAAAGTTTTGCCTATAAATAGGACACCATTGTCCATCACAAAAAAAACGTGAAAAAAGATCCAGAAAAAATTACTAGGGAAGAAACAGAAAAACTCTAGTAAAAGAAAAACCTTGTGAAACTCTGCCAAAACCCCCAGTGATTCATAACTTTGAACTTCCTGTCTCCAAACTTCATTGATACTCAGTTTGCTTCTTGACTAGAGAGAACCCATACAGTTTCTGACCCTACATACACATATCTTCTCCATCCACCCATCCTAAAAAGAACCTGTCCAGAACACCATCAGAGCTAAAAGCTAGCTCCCACTCACAGACTTTTTTTTAACAGCCAGGTAAGCACCTGCTAACTTTCATCACGCTACTAAGCATCATCAACTTTGCATGCTCAATAAACACAATGTAAATATCATGTTGTTGTTGTACGCGTTCTGAGGGTTTTCATACCTCTGAATGTTTAAGTAGGAAGGGAATCAGTGTAAAACCTATTTGTGACCTTATTGGTTCTGCCTTCTGAAACACTTTGATACCTACTGAGATCATCCTAGGCATGCCTTCTGTTTTGTGGAAAAATAATAAAACTGCAGATGTTCTGGCTAGTACAGGGGGAAATCAAGCTCTGACTTTGACGTTAGTACTCCTAAGGCCTGTTTCGCTGTCAATAATATCAGAACTTCTGAAAATTATTGTATTTCCAGCAGGGTCAGAACTTCTGACTTCCCCACTAACAAACTTTTGTCTTGCAGCGCACGGGGGTCAGAACTTCTGACCTTCCCACTAACAGGTTTCTGTTTTGCAGGTGCCAGAGTCAGAAGTTATGACTCATACAGTTTCACTAACAGGTTGATAATCCTGCAGTAGGCCTGGGTCAGAACTTCTGACTTCCTCTCAGCAGCGCGCTAGCCCTCTCTCTCTTTCTCTCTATCTTCCCTTTGTTATTTTCTTTTCTTATCTATTTTTCTCGTTGAACCACCCCATGTACAAATGTGTATCCCCATCCCCTAAATGCTGTAATAGCGTAGGATTTCACATTTCCGCATTTTATTGCTTTCAAATGTAAATGCTAGTAATTAGGATATGTATGGCAAGATAAAATCGATGAAATAGAAAATCCTAATTCAAGATAAACTCTTGCATGCAATTAAACACACTTGCACATAAACACCCCTAAGGTATCTCCACTTGATTGCCTAAACAAATGGCCATGGTATGCATGTTGAGTATCTTGGCAAAACAAAAACAAAACAAAAGATCATAGTCCCTCAATGACGCTATCTTGGTTGCCTATACAAAATGATCTAGTCCCTCGGAAAATTGCTAAAAGATACTTAGCACAATTGCTATCATGGTCTATACGATGACCCGTGCCTGTCCCGTTTAAACATCCTAATACAAGGTTATTCACCAAATACAATGGTGAAACAACACTGTCAAAAGGGTTAAAAACATAAGAAAGATCTTTGAGTAAAATAGGGTAGATAGCTCTTAGTTACTTGATCAAAAGCTTGCAAAAACATCCTTGCTATTTTCAAACACACTTCACAACACAATTTCAAAATCCAACTTTCAAACATTGAAATCTTTTCAAAAGACAAAAACACCTTTGTATACATTCAAACAAGAATCATTACAAAGGTTGCCACAACTATGGCCTCTTTTCAAAAGCATTTTCAAAAACCACACATAAAGCACCATTGAAAAGCAAACGCAAGTGATCTAAAACTAAGAGCCCATGGATAACCATGGATAGAAAGGGTACTAATACCTTTCCTTTCTATAATCTACTCCCCGAATCCAAAAAAAAATATCTCAAAGGTCTTTCCTGTGCTTTTTGACCTTTCCTTAGGATAAAATAAAAAGTCGGTGGCGACTCTTGCTAAACCAAAACATTTGCAAACACAAACTTGAAACCTCAAGTCAGTTCTCCTATCGTATCACATGGGTGTAGTCATGAAAACAGCCAGCTGGCCCCTTGTAATCTTTGGAGTCTTGGGATTTGTCCTCCCACTTATTCTCTCCCCCCCCCCCCCCCCGACAAGATATCGAGGGCTTGGAGTTCTCCCTATTTTGCAAGTCCCTTGCATTATTAGCTACCTCCTTCTCTTCGTACTAAATGTATGCTTGGGCCTTAATTAGGAGGGAGTCGAGCATGGCTGGAGTCTCGATGCCAATAGCTTTGGCGAAGTCGCTGATGAAGAAATAAATCTCAAATTCACTGATGATGTCGGTTGTGTTAGTCCTCAACCAAGACTATCAACATGAAGAAATAAACCCTAAATTCATTGATGATTTTGGTTGTATTTGTCCTCAACCAAGACTATCAATATGAAGAAATGAACCAAAGATTCATTGATTCGGTTGTGTCTATACTCAACCAAGACTATTATCATGAAGAAATAACCCCCAAATTCATTGATGAATTCGGTTGTGTCTGTCCTCAACCAAGACTATTATCATGAAGAAATGAACCCCAAATTCACTAATAAAGTCGGTTGTGTCTGTCCTCAACCAAGACTATCATCATGAAGAAATGAACCCCAAATTCACTGGTGAAGTTGGTTGTGTCTGTCATCAACCAAGACTATCATCATGAAGAAATAAACCCCAAATTCACTAATGAAGTCGGTTGTGTCTGTCCTCAACTAATATTACCATCATGCAGAAATAAACCCCAAATTCACTAATGAAGCCAGTTGTGTCTGTCCTCAACCAAGACTATCATCATGAAGAAATAAACCCCAAATTCACTAATGATACCGGTTTATCGGTTCTCAACCAAGTTATCTCTTAAAGTTTAAACTATTTAGTTTGCACAGATAAGTTCGCTAATGATGGACCCCAAGAAAATTCGAATAACCAAAGTATATTTGAAAGATACCATGCATGATGTATATGCATAATGCCCTAAATTGATGTGCTACCCAAGTGTGATATATGCCCCAAATTTTCCTTATATGTACACGCACCAAACGTTTGTATATGCCCCAAAATGTTTCGTATGTGTATGCCCCAAGTATTTACATATGTACCAAATGGATGTATATGCCCCAAAATGTTTCGTATGTGTGTGCCCCATGTATTTTGCAAATGTTTTTGATAATTCTCCTTTTTAAACCATTGGTTTTTATGTTACCAACTTCCTGATGTTGTATGTTGCATCATCGTGGTATCTTAGAATTGATTTGAACATGGTGAAAAGTGTCAGCAAGATCTTGTTATTTGTATCATATGTGCAGGCGTAGGTGTAAACATGGATGTTGGTGCATGTGTGGACATAGACATAGACATGGATGTAGGCGTAGACGTAGGCATGGATGTGGACGTAGGCGTGGATTTTCTTTTGATGTTTTTTCGAACCAAAATGCTTTTTGATATTTTATCAAATGCTTTTATTTGTCAAATCCCCAAAATAATTTCAATGTAGTATTCATAATAAATAATCATAGTATTTTGCAAACAAGTCTGAAAAGAAAAATGCAATTTGAAAGATTTTGAAAAATTCAATGTTTTATTTATATGCCTCTGAATAGACGAGAGTACAAGATGTAATTCCTATAAAGATGTAATTACATGAAGTATTGAACTGTAAAATAGCAATGAAAATGATAATTGCTACTATTGTTTTCCCTAATATCCTTTTGATAGCTCCAATCTTCTTTGCTTCTGAGTTGGATGATTTAGATCAATCCCTTCCTTTGTGGTTTGTAGTCGCAGCTCTTAGATCGCAATCTTTTTATTCTTTATTTCTTTGAATGAGATCCCTAATTTTTGCCTGGATTGCCCTTTCGGATTTTTAATCCACCAGGATAATTTTTTGTGCATGTCCCTAATTTTTGCATGAATCGCCCTTTAGGATTTTCAATCCATCGGGACGCTCCTTTCTACCTAATTCGCATGCTTAAGGTTCGAACTTAGTGATCTTTCTTATACATAGTATTTTCTGTGTCTGAATCTGTCGGATGCGGTAGTTCTTCCCCATCCATTGTTATGAGGATAAGACCACCACCGTAGAGTGTTGTTTTTACCATAAATGGACCTTCGTAGTTGGGTGTCCATTTATTGCCTGAATCGAGGCGAAGTAGACGAATCTTCTTGAGCACCAAATCCCCTTCTTTGAATACTCGAGGGCGGACTTTCTTTTCGAAGGATTTCTTCATCCGCTTCTGATATAATTGGCCGCGGCACAAAGTTATCAAGTGTTTCTCTATAATGAGGTTGAGCTGATCAAGTCACGTCTGAACCCACTTTGCTTCTTCAAGCTTTGTTTCCATTAGAAATCGAAGTGATGGAATCTCTATTTCAACTGGGAGTACTACCTCCATACCATATACTATAGAGAAATGAATTGCACCTATTGATGTATGCACAGAAGTATGATATCCATGTAAAGTAAAGGGAAGCATTTCATGCCAATCTTTGTATTTCTTCACCATTTTCTGAATGATTTTATTGATATTCTTATTGGCAGCTTCAACGGCCCCGTTCATCTTGGTTTGATATGGTGAGGAATTATGATGCTCGATTTTGAAATTATCGCATAACTCCTTCATCATTTTGTTGTTCAGATTTAACCCATTGTCTGTTGATAAGTTTCCCATGCGTTCTTCAGACTGAATGGAATTACCATGTAACATAAAATGCCATGAGGTGTCATTAGAGTAGTATTTTCCATATCTTAGGGTGCCATTTGTATTTGATTATTACCCGAGAAACCGTCCATGAATGAGAATACCGAAGCTTGAGCTATATTGTCCACCAAAACATCTATGTGAGGTAACGGGAAATCGTCTTTGGGACTTGATTTGTTTAGATCCCGATAATCTACACACATACGTGCTTTACCATCCTTCTTGGGTACTGACATGATGTTAGCTATCCAAGGTGGATAATCTACCACCACTAAGAACCCTGCGTCGAATTGTTTAAGGACCTTTTCTCGAATTTTGTTGGACATGTATGGACGAGTTCTCTTGAGTTTCTGCCTAACCAAAGAGTAACCTTTCTTGAGAGGTAGTCTTGCGCCCCAAAATATCTGTATCTAATCTTGGCATATCTCTATAAGACCAGGAAAATATATCCATATATTCATGTAACAACTTGATCAGTCTTTCCTTGACGCTTTTCTCCAATGTTGCCCCTAGCCTGATCTCTTTTGGATCTTCCTTTGTGTCGAGGTTAATGGTCTCAATAGATTCCTGGTATGGTTGTATATTGTCAGCTTTTTGCTCTATTTCTCTCGTCAATTATTTAGAAAGTGAAATATCTTCATCATCTTCCTCTTCAGCTTGGTTGATGGGTGCATCAAAATTATATCGGATAGCAGCAGTAACATTATCGGTGATTTTGGGCATAGATATGCATATTTATCATGTTTTAGTGCAGTTTTTAGTATGTGAATTTGGAAAATACATATGAATAAAAGTAACGCCATTTTTAAATATGACAGATAAGTGCAAAAGAAAGACATGGATCTTAATTTAATATGAAATATAACTTTTATTAATCGTGAATACTTTCTGAAACAAAATGGGGGACCCTTACAAGCAACCCTTATGCCTCAGTCTCTACATAGGTTCTTTCAAAAACAAGAAAAATCACTTTGGAAAGAAAACGATCTCGGGAATCTCCATAACTGTCCAATTCTTGAGTTTTTCGCCTGGAGCACACTTATGAATGAAGTCAGTTTCTCTTTTGGTGATATCCTTGTTAGGTATCATTGCTACTTGTCCACCATGCTTTACCCCTTTTTTGATAAAGACTTCTTAAATTAGAGGAAAATTCTCTTTGATCCCTCCATGGTTGGTGACTACCTCAATTGCATTCACAGTCGGACCACCATGTGGAGGCATGGGGTTCGTCTTGGTGTTCGAATTGTCAAAAGTGATATCCTAAGAATCCAACTAATCCTGAACCATGTGTCTGAAGGCCTAACATTTTTCTATAGTATGCTTCGGAGAATTGGCATGATACTCACATTTGGCATTTACATCGTGCATTGGTGAAAGTTCCCCAATTGGAGGAGCTAGACGCTTATACTCTACCAAAGATGCTTTGAGTAGATACTGCAGCAATTGATTGTGAGGCATGGGGAGTGGAACAAAGTTTCTTTGCAGCCTTTCAAATTTATTTTGTTGATGTCCTAGCGGAATTATTAATGGTTGTTGTGCCCTTGGGTGTTGTCATACCCTAAATTTGTCCTACCCTTTAACAAGGATCATTTATCCTATGCTTCTCATAATCATTTGCATTCCTCCATCAGGTCATACAATAAATCATGCATCATCAATAAATTAGGCATGCATCAAGGATTTCGAGGAATTAGGGTTTCTCTGTGCTTTTAGGCTTTCGTCTTCACTCAAGATACAAAATCATCTTCATCATGATTTCTCAAGTGCATCAAGTGTTTGGGGTTTCATCAAGGTCATCAGAGGTTGCTTTGAAAGAAGGTTTTGTTCTCTTCAGCATATCAACTCACTTCCTCATCATTGTGAATTCATGGCAAGGAGATTAAGGTATTGGTTCATTTCTTAAGTTCGTTGATTCATCAATTGAAGATTGGACTTAAGATCTTCATTTCTTTTATACTTCAAGTCATATTTGTTTTCAAGGCAGTGTGTTGAGGCAACCATTTGAAAAGACTTTGTCAAGTTAATGTATTTTATGGATTGAATTGCAAGAGTGAGACATGGAATAAGAGGTGAAGTTATGGATTAGTTTTGATCAAGACAATTTTGCTTTCTTCATTGTTACATGTTGCTTGGAAATTCAAGTTAAATGGGATTAGTAAAGGCGGGTTGATATGTCCGTTGAGAAATGAAAGGGAATTCGTTCATTCAAGTGATTCCATGAATTCAATCTATTAAGGGCATAAGTTTGGATTTGGTTCATGACTAAATTTGGAAATGGTATATCCATATTAATTTCGTGGGATTCAAGTAACAAAGGCAGTGACCATCATTTCTTTCAAGGAAAGTTACATGGAAAAGTCAATGGGAGACATACAAGTCAACCATACAATTCAAATTTCCAAAATGTGTTATGAGAAATAAGAATTTGAAGCTACTTGAAAATTCATACTATTTTGGCTGTAGTTTTTATATAGTGTTTGGCTTTCATAACTCCTGTTCAAGTTTATTTGCAAGAAGTGGAAGAAAAGTTTGGATATTTGAATGGAAACAATGGAGATAAAAGAATTTCAAATCTCATTACAAAAGAAACCATTACAATTTGAAGCCAAAAAATGAAAAGGAAACAAAAAAAATACAAAGCTAATTTTGACTCCCGAGCCTATCATTTCCAGGCGGCTTTAATCTTTTCTCCATCCTCATGGACAAAATTAAAGTAAACCTTAACTCATTTCTTCTTCATGATTAAATGGATTCCATGATGTCTTCATAAGTCGTCCAAGTTCTCAAAGGGTTTCGTGGCCAAGCTCCAAGTTATCCCATCTGCTAAACTCACAATGGCCTGCACCAATTAAAAACAGAAACAGTTCACAATTAATTCAACAACTCTTAATTTTGCAAAACCAGTTCAATATCGGATTGGATTAACCAACATCCAAAACCAATTTTAATACCTGCATAATAATCCATGATGGCCCTGCAAAAATCAACACAGAATACGCTTGTTTCAACCTTGAACCAAACCTGTCCAAGGAAAACCAATGCAAAAAAAGGCCAGTCAAAAATCAGTTACACCAAAGAAAATTGATGTTGCGATTCAAAAACTCAAGAGAAAAAAGGGAATAATCAAAGTCCGGTCGCTGCTTTAGGTCAAGTGAAGGATACTGAGCATCGAGATCTCAAATGTGCTATCAAGGAATATTTTCTTATAGCTGGTTATCGACTTACTGAAATGACATTTTATGAAGAGGTTACAGGCCAGAACTTGGATTTTTCGCAAAACTCAAATGCATTAATACCAGATGCCTTACGCCATTATTATTATCAGTATCTTTCTTCAAATTCAGAGGCTGTTGAGGAAAAGATTGGCTTTGTTTGAGAAAATGAAACACTTTTGAAAGAAAATTAGAAGTACTAAATAGAAAGGAAGTTGGTTATAGGAGGAAAGTATAAAAGGCCTTTTTGGATAACTGTTTGCCAGTTCAACCAATAACAGAAAAAAATGGAATCATAACTGACTAAGTAACCTTTTTCTGAAACGGTAACTAACTTTCAATCCTAACAAAACTTCTCGGTCATAATAGAATTTCATAACCTCCTAACTGTTTTCTAACATAAGAAAAAAGAAACTTACCTTGAAGTTCTTCATTCTTCAATTTTATGAGAAGAATCACCAACAAACTCTGAAACCTCTCTCTAAATATTTGCTTTTTTTCTTCACTCTTCATCGTTCTGCACTATCTCTAAACTCTCTTCAACCGATTCACACATCTTCATTCCTCTGCAATTCTTCATCATCTTCTCTTATTCATTCTCGTTTCCTCAGAACCTTCAACATCTTTTCACGTTATGCAAGCTTAATCAATGTCAACCTTTAATCTGTAATAACCTTTTTCACTTCTTCATCGTCATCAACGCTTCAAATACTTTTTCTCTCATCTGTGATCTCTAAATCTCATGATACAACTACAATCCCACAAGAACACACTTATAGGCTCAAAGGATCAAATCATGGAGATTGTGAAGACAAGATGTCAAAGAACAACACAATAAAGAAGGAGAAGAGAGTATAAAGATAAGAGCTTACCTAAACTACTTCTTCAAGGTCCTTGGGGTTTCTATTTCTATTAGCAGACTATGCAGAGAGAGTACAACAGAGATCAGTATCATGGAAGTAGTAATCCCATGATCACTTGCACTTGAATCATAGCATGTTTACTTTGTAAAAGAAATTTCAGAAAAATGAAACTATATACTGACCTTGCGTGTGCATGTCCATTTTGGGGTTCTCACGAAGTTATAGTTTCTGTCAGTAACGTCTAACAATAATGATGTTCCCAAGAGGACCTAAAGAGACAATTTTACCCATCAGTTCCGCCCAAGTTCTTGGCCTTCTTTGAAGAGTTGAAAGACCGTTAGTCCATCCTAATGCAGAGGCTTTCCATGAAAGATATGATGACACTTTGACTCTATTTGGATCAGTTTTGCATGGGCTTGCGCCTAGAATCTTGGTTGAATCAACACTCTAAATTTAGCTTACACCCTCTTGAATCTTCATGTTCTCTAATGGTTTCAATTACGTTTTTTTATTAATCATGATGGTTGAATTTTTATGGCATTAGAAAACAAAAGATACTTGAGTTTGAGAAGATTTCGGAGCGAACGAAGAGTGAAATTTTCATCAAGAAAGCTTTATGTAGAGTTTTCTCTTTGCTTGTATGGTTTTGAAGAGGCGACGAACCTTCTCCATTTGGTATCATTGTGACCTTATTTTATTCCTCATTTCCGCACTTTATCATACTTCTTTACCTATTTTTAGAAACCATGAGAAGTAGGGCTTTACTGCTTTCTGATTCCATGAGAAGTAGGGTAAAGATGTATGACGGGGGTCTCCGTTGCTGATCATGTCAGAAACCCCTCTAGTTTATTTAAAGACCTGTTTAGGGAAATTCCGCATTGTTTGCCATTGTGTGTGTGATACGGTGGGAGAACTGACTTGAAGGTTTTGCGTTTGATTGCAAATGTTGCGGTTAGAAAGAGTCGCCACCGACTTTTCTTTTATCCAAAAGGAAAGGTGAAAAAGCACAGGAAAGACCTTTGAGATTGTTTCTTGAGTTCGGGGGGTAGATTATGAAAAGAGAAGGTATTAGCAACCTTTTCATCCATGGTTTTCCATGGGCTCTTAGTTACTTGCTAGATCACTTGCTTTTTGTTTGAAATTGTGCTTGGTGTAGTTTTTGAAAGTATTTTGTAAATAGGCCATTGTTTAGGCTATCTTTGTAATGATTCTTGTTTGTAATAATGTACACAAAGATGTTTGATCTTTTGAAAATGCTTTCAAGCTTGTAAGATGTTTGAAAGTGTAAGTGATTGTTTTGAAAATAGCAAGGATGTTTGTTTGAAATTGAGCAAGTAATCAGGAGCATTCTACCTACTCAAAAGTCTTTCTTGTTCATTTTCTTTTCCTTTGACATTGTTGTCTTACCATTGATTTGGTAAACAACCCTATCTTTGGATGTAAACGGGACGGGCGTGGGTCATCGTATAACCATGATTAGCAATGTTGCAAAGTATCTTAGCATTCTTTTTTATGGACTAAGATCATTTGAAAGGCAACTTAGATAGCGTCATCGAGGGACTATGATCTTGTATTTGCTTGTTTTTGCTAAGTTACCTTACATGCGTAGTATGGTCATTTTATATAAGGAAACCAAGTGGAATAATCCTAGGGGTGCTTGTGTGCAAGTGTATTGTTTTTCATGCTTGTTTTTGTCTTGAATTAGGGTTCTCTAAGTATTGGTTTTAGTCTTTCCATACAAACCCTAATTACTAGCATTTGTATATAAAAGCGATAAATTGCGGAATTTAAAGTTACTACGCTATTACAAATTTAATGGGGATTGCAAGAATGTAAATCTAGTTAGTCTATTACAACCATATTGAATGGGTATCAATATACAAGGAATTAAATGAATACAATATGCAAAAAGAATAAATGTACAAAAATGAAAAATGTAAAGGTGAATGGATATTTGTTTGGATTTTTTTAGAGAAAAGGGATTTTGTTTTAACCTAATTAATTAAAGAAAATAATTAATTAAACTTAAATTTATTAAGAAAAGATTTTGAATAAAAACCCTAATTCTATTTAGTTGATTGAAAGAAAATAAGTTTAGAAAAAAAGTATTTTTGGTATTTTGTCTTGAAAATATTTATAGTATTATAAAATATTTTTGGCCTTTTTTAATATTAAAAAATATATTTTTTAATAGGTGTGAAAAGAAAAATAAATACTAACATAATTTTAATTAAATTTACAAGATAAGTTAGTAAAATAAATAAAATATAGTTAAATAAAATATTTTTTATGAGAAAAATAAAATAAACTAAGTCAAAATATTAATCTATCATTTTTTGTATTTTTATGGTTTTTTTCAGTATTTAGAAAATATATTTAAGAAAATAAAAATGAAATAAAAAAGAAAATAAATAAACTTGGGCCAGGGGTGTCATTAGTCAACAGGGAGGTCAGCAACAAGAAAAAAACATATAGGCCCAAAGGAAGGCCCAAGCGCTGCAAACAAACAAAAAATGTGAAAATGTGAAAAGAAAAAGCAAAAGGCGCATGTGAAAATGTGAAAAGAAAAAGCAAAAGGCAGCGTTGTGTCTTGAACCCGTGACCTTGAGGTTACCAGCGCGCTGCCTTACCACTGGGGTGGTTGTACATCCATTAACATTGGTGAAATAATAAACATATAACACAAATCAAGTTCTGAATGTAACTTCATCTTCAACCTCCAGCCATGGTTCCTGTAACTTGCTCATTTCTCAACAAAAATGAAATATGCAAACATGAAAGTTGCTCTATTTTTTCGTACGAATTCAACCATATAAAAATCATAAGCTATGAATTAAAGATGAATGAGAATTTCTAAAAGTACCAAATTCTTACCTAAATATTTCAGAAAGTTCAAACTCAAAATTCTCCTAGCTTAATCAAAATAAATGAAATCTATGGACATGTATAGTTTCAGGGCAATGATGTCTACATTTTATCTTCACAAATGCAAGCCTAACAATGCCTAAATATGAAGGTAGAAGTTCAATAAAAATACCTCAAAACTGGAAATCGTGAAATGGATTTGAGCTTGTTTCAGGCAGTGGTGATGATCAGGCTAGCTTCCTCAAGTCCCTAGGAAGCTAATGCAATGGTTTGCTTGAGTTGAGAGTGGCTGAAATGGCCTGGAGAAGTCAAGTTGCACACTTTGTTTTTTGGTTATGGAGGTTATGGTAAATGGTGTTACAGTTCTGGAATAAGGATGGGGATGAGTTGTATTTGATGTAAGGAAGCTTTAGGAATGAATTTGAGGGAAAACGCACGAGGGAAATGGGAGATAAGTTTAAGGTCAGAACTGTGTATCAATGGAGTTTTTTGTGCAATTTCTAGATAGAGGGAATTTGGGAGTGTTTCAGGGTGCTAAAACTCGTCCTTTAGCTCACAAATAGTGACTCTATTTATAAGCAACGAGTTTGGAGTGCTCTAGTTGGTCATAATTCAAATTTACATGTTTAAGTTCAACATGTGATTAATTTTGACAAAACAAGTTTCCATGCCTTGTACTTGGTTCATAGAGTGGTTATGCTTTAAACAAGCTTGCTTCTGACTTTATGGATGTATTATGATCAGAGGGAACAAGTTAGAGGCTCAAGAATGGACTTTATGCAAAAATCTTGCTTTACAAGAATGACAATGTTAACTTTGTGCCATTAATGGAAATGCAACTTGGATAATAGCTTAATTGTTTGGATCAAAGCCCTAACAGTTGTGTAAAAATTTAATTATGGAGTGACAAACAAGTTTGATGCCTGCAAAGCAAAGATTATGCAGCCTAGCATGGATTTGGTTCATGTGTTCAGCAAAAAAATGACTTGTAATTCAAGTGATGAAACCCTAACTTCATCTCTTCGATTCTCCCTACTCAAGAATGATCTCAAGAAGTTCTTGGACATTTTGGAAATATTGAAATGTGCTCCATAACCCATATTTGAATTGATTTTGAAGATTCCCCTTATAACTATATGAAAAAGTGCCATGAAATTGGGTCAAAATCCTGACCAAATTAGGGCAAAATTTCACTAAGTGTTTAGTTTCATGACCACATGTTCATAAAATTACAACTTGAGATCCAAGCATTTTTGGTAGGAATTGTGAAAAGAAAAGTTTTAGATTTCATGGAGATCTACAACTTTCATGTTGGAAGTTTCTCTTGAATCATCTTGTATCATGGTGAAAATTTTGCTCAAAGTTATGAAAAACATGAAATTTCCAACACTTAGAAAATTTTCTAAGTTTAGAAATTTTGACTTTTTCAAAATGAAATCTTGACTTTTGATTTCTTGATGAATAAGTTTCATATTTTGACATGTTTTGATGAATTGTGATCTTTGGCACTTGAATTGTGATCTTTTCAGTATACAGTTGACTTTTGATCAATTGACTGCAAAATTCATCTGTCAACCCAATGGACTTGCAATGTTTTGAACCATGTTGTTGTACCCCAAAATTTTCCCTCTCATTTATCAAGACTTTTCTCACAAGACTTCTTGGACTCAAGACAAGTTTAGGGTTTGGTCAGCTCAAGACACCTCATCTTGCACTGATAACCCAAAATTAGGGTTTGAGTTTGCACAAGGATTTTTGGACCACCAATGCTTCATGTGACTTTCATACACCATTTTGGGCCCTTGAGATTGCTCATGTTGAGTTTCAAGCCTTGAACCATATTTTTTATCAGTCAATTGGATAGTTGACCTAAAAATCAGATGTATTAGGGAAAAAGTCAACCATTGCCAATTTACAGTCAAACTTCATAATATTTTATCCACAGCAACATTTTAGACTCATATGTACCATTTGATCAAGTTTGGATCATAACTCCTCAAAAAATTTGATCAAATCATCAAAAGGGCAAAATGGTCAAAATTAGGGTTTTGACTGAGAAAGGGCAATTTCTGATTTTTAACCTAGCCAATGACCAATTGAGTTCAAGCATGATTTCAAGGGTTCAATGGCATCACCTTTACCTAATTACATGGTTCAAAAGATCTCAAGTCCATTAGATTGACAGATGAATTTTGCAGTCAACTGATCAAAAGTCAACTGTACACTGAAAAGTCAAACTTTGACTTTTTGGTCAAAGTCAAGTGCCAAGGGTCATAATTCATCAAGATATGTCAAAATATGAAACTTTTTCACCAAGAAAACCAATTTTGAAAATTAGGGTTTTGAATTTGAAAAATTTTCATAACTTAGAATTTTTCTAAGTATGGAAATTTTCTTATTTTTTCCCAACTTTTCACCATGATGCATTTTGATTCAAAGAAAACTTCCAACGTGAAAGTTGTAGTCCTCCATGTAATCTACAACTTTGATTCACAAACTTTTCCAAAAAGATGCTTATATCTCAAGATATAAATTTGTGAACATAGGTCCATGAACTAAATAACTTAGTGAAATTTTGCCCTAATTTAGGCAGGTTTTGAACCCAACTTCATGGACATTTTTCACCTAGTTCCAAGAGGTATCTCAAAATGCATTTCAAATATGGATTATAGATCACATTTCAAGATTTCCAAAATGTCCAAGAACTCCCCAAGATCATTTTTTGTTAGGGAGAATCAAAGAAGGGAAGTTGGCATTTTATCACTTTTGATCAAGCCATTTTTACAAAGCATCAAGTTGCAAATCAGATCTTTGATGTTTGAATCTTGTTTTACAGGTCCTAAACTCATTCTAAACTCCATAATTAAATGCAAACTCAGAAGATAAAGGCTTTATCTTTGCTTTTGAGGCTTTGTACAAGTTACATTTCCATTTTAAGCATAAAAGTTACAATGCCATTTTCATAAAGTGAGCTTTTGTAACTTTATCAATCTTGAGCCTTGGACTTGTCCCTTTGGTGCAAGCAACTTCCACAGGTCTTAAGCAATTTGTACAAGCCCTTTGCAGCCCTCAAACTAGCCAGTACAAGCATGTTAGCATTGGTCACTTCACTTTACTTAAAAAGCAAGAAAGTTGGTGAAAAGAAAAAAGCTTGCACATCTGTTGAGAAGCTGACTTTGTATCCATTTTATACAAGTATACACACTTGTCACAATGCAGAACACGCTTGCTTGACATCCAGAACTCACTCAAACTCAAAAACTCCATTTTTCTGTCCAAACATCCAGAATCAGCAAAACCAAAGCCAACTAATTTTTGGCTCGTGCGTTTTGTATTTTAACACTTCAAACACCTTCTTCATATCAAACCAAAGCAATCCAAGCCTTTACACTGTTTCTGTAACCCCTGTTTCAGCCATTGCCATTTTCACTTTGGAAGCTTGCAACTTGACTTGTGCAAATAGTTTCAGCCATCCTCAGAGCAAGCTAAGCATTGAAATAGCTTGAAGAAAGTTCAAGGAAGCTCACACTATCCTCAGGCGTCTATTAAAGTCCCTACATTGCTCTATCCAAATCCAGCTGAAGGAGGTAATTTCTTGAACTCTATCTCTCTGAATAAGCATCCTCAAGCCACGATTTGTGAATAAAAAATGTAGTCTATATCATGGTGAAGTTGTACATATGCATACTTTCCATTTATATTAACTGTGCTATAAGAATTTGAAGCTTGAAGTTGTTGAAAAAATTAGGTCACGAATTAGGGCTACAAAACTTCTCCTTGATCTTTTAGAGTTAGATTACAAAATTTATATTGTTGGAATCGTGGTCTCAAATGCTACATGTTTCATGTTATGAGATTTTGTTTTTGTGCAAGCATGTGAAAGTTACAGTTTGAAGGGAAAAGCGCGCGCATAAGAGATGGCTGGAGGACATGGATGAAGCCTTGGGCTTTTTTAGCGCCTTGGGGCTTTTTGTTTTTGCTATTCACACCCTCCTGACCCACTATTTGCACCCCCTGGCTTTATTTGTTATATTTTTCATATTTCTTCATATTTTTTACATTTATGGCTTTTGATTATTTTTCTGAACATTAAAAAAATCCTAAAAATAATTAAATAATTTTTTTCAATTTTTTTCACATAAAAAATAGTTTATAGAACTTATTTTCTTAAAAAAATTGTAAATACATTTAAAAATACTATACATTTTTATTATATTATTTATACACATAAAATATTTATTTTCATGCATATTTAATTTTTAATATTTACATATAATATTATTTATTATTTTCTTGTACAAAAATGGACAAAATAATAATAGGAAACATTATTTTCTTTTAATCAAAAAATTAGGGTTTCATCCCTTCAAAAAATAAATAATATTTTTTCTCTTTTTCTAGGGTTTAATTAATTTATTTTCTCATACATTAAACAAATACCAAAACATTTTTTTACATAAATACATTTGCATTGCATTTTAATACTTGTATATTTATTTAATGCGCACAATATTCGATTGGGTTGTAATAATATTTTTAGGTTTATATTTGTGCAAAATCCCCATTCAAAAACTTGTATCCCCCCTCCCATAATAATTGTTGTAATAGTTTAGTTTACATTTACGCAATTTATTTCTTTCATATACCATGTTTAGTAAATTAGGGTTTGCATGACAAGAACAAAAACCAAGCAAAATAGAAAAGACCTAATACAAGACAAGACAAATGCATGAAAAATGACACACATTGCACACAAGCACCCGTAGGGTTTCACCCACTTGGTTGCCTAAAAACAAAATGGCCATGTTTCGCATGCGAAGCATCTTGGCAAAACAAAACAAAAATAAGATCATAGTCCCTCGATGACGCTAATCAAAGGTTGCCTAAAACAGAATGATCTTGGTCCCTCAAAAATGCTAAGATACTTGGCAATATTGCTATCATGGTCATACGATGACCCACGCCCGTCCCGTTTACATCCAAAGATATGGTTGATTACCAAATCAATGGTAAGTCAACAATGTCAAAGGAATGAAAATGCACAAGAAAGACATTTGAGTAGGTAGATAGCTTCTAAATTACTTGCTCCCTTTCAAAACAATCCTTGCTATTTTCAAAAACCCACACACACACATTTCAAAACATCTTACAAAACATTGAAACATTTTTCAAAAAAACAAACATCTTTGTATACATTTTTACGAACGAGAATCATTACAAAGATTGCCTAAACGAATGGCCTCTTTTCAAAATACTTTCAAAATCACACCAAACACCATTTCAAAGCAAAGCAAAGCAAAGCAAGTGATCTAAGCAAGTAACTAAGAGCCCATGGAAAACCATGGATGAAAGGGGTGCTAGCACCTTCCCTTTTCATAATCTATCCCCCGAACTCAAGAAAACATCTCAAAGGTCTTTCCTGTGCTTTTTTACCTTTCCTTTTGGATAAAATAAAAGTCAGTGGCGACTCTTGCTAACCGCGACATTTGCGACAAAATGCAAAACCTCAAGTCAGTTCTCCCACTGTATCACACATGTCATTAGGTAAAAATGATGCAATTGGACTATTGAGATCATGCCTTAAACCAATTTACCATTTGCTAGGTCAAAAAATCAGAAATTGCCCTTTCCCAGTCAAAACCCTAATTTTGACCATTTTGCCCTTTTGGAGATTTGATCAAATTTCTTGAGGAGTTGTGGTCCAAACTTGATCAAATGATACATATGAGTTTAAAATGTTGGTGTGGATAAAAAATTATGAAGTTTGACTATAAATTGGCCATGGTTGACTTTTTCCCCAATACAATTGATTTTTAGGTCAACTGCTCAATTGACTGATAAAAAAGGTGATCCAAGGCTTGAAATTTGACATGTGTAATCTTGGGGTCCATAATGATCCATTAAAATCATATGGGGAATAGAAAGTTCAATAATCCTTGTGCAAACTTAAACCCTAATTTTGGTCATCAGTGCTTGAGGAGGTGTCTTGAGCTGATCAAACCCTAGTGCAGTCTTGAGCCCAAGGAGATCTTGTGAGCAAATTCTTGATAAGTGAGAAGGCAAATTTTGGGGAACAATAGTGTGCTACTTGTGTATGGTTTGTTTAAAACCCTACCTTTAATTATGTATTCTGCAGGTGTGTTTATATTTGTGCCTGCATTATATTACAGATGATAAGTCCTCAAAAAGAGGCGAGCGGGGAGGGTCTGTAATCGACCCCCACATATTCTAGTCCATGTCATCCTTAGCTCACATGGTACGTCGATGCTTAGGAGTCGTGTAGATCATATGTATCAAGTTTGTTAAGTGGGGAAGGGTTTTGCAATCAAACCCCCATGCTCTGTCAGGAGTTTGCATTAGCCGATGCTGACACTCTGTGATCGTTCATATTGTCTTCTCTCGCCTATATCGATCTTCTATATCTTGGTTAGGTGTTCAGTCGCTTTGGATGTCACATTTTTCTTATTTCATTTGTCTCCTGCTTGTTTGCTTCAGGTGATCCGCTCCCCTTGGTAAAGCATTTTCTCTTTATACACCCCTCCCATGAGTCAGTATACCCATATCGTATGCTTTTTCCAAAGCATTTATTTGCTCACTTGTTTGGTATTTACCATGCTCCCTCGAGATCACTCGATTAGAATAGCTTGCGAGCTAGACATTAGGATAGGAATCCATGTATGCTCACTAGGATAAGAATTTCCCTTTTTAAAACTCAACCTTAGAATCAATCATTGTATGATAACATTAGGGCTAGAGATCAGGATAGTCTCCCTTATTTATTTTCTTTTCTTTGCATATTGCATCTTTAAACTAAAACTTCTCCTTGGAAAATCATAAAACCTCTCTAATGAATTTAAATCCTTCTTCAAGGTAAAAAATAAAAACCAATATTAATTGTTTGTGCGCCTTTTGGCTTTGTTTTAAACCTTGTCAAATTGATGTTTTTCCATCTTTACCATGTTACCTTGCTATCTTTTCGCTGATGTTTCGCCATCGCATATGTTTGTTGCCAATGTTTCGCCATCGCATGTGTTTGTTATCCTACTTTAATTCTCAATATCATTGTTAGGTGTGATGTTTTATCATCCGAATTGTTGACGTGTCACCATCTTTTCCATGTTATCTTGCTATCTTTTAGCTGATGTTTCGCGGTCGCAGATGTTTGTTGTCGATGTTTCACCATCGCATATGTTTGTTATCCTACTTTGATTCTCAATATCATTGTTAGGTGTGATGTTTTATCATCTGAATTGTTGATGTCTCACCATCCTTGCCATGATATTTTGTTATCTTTTCGCTGATGTTTCGCCATCGCATATGTTTGTTATTCTACTTTGATTCTCAATATCATTATTAGGTGTGATGTTTTATCATCTGAATTGTTGATGTCTCGCCATCTTTGCCATGTTATCTTTCTATCTTTTTGCCGATGTTTCTCCATCGTATATGTTTGTTTCCGATGTTTCTCCATCGCGTATGTTTGTCATCCTACTTTGATTTTCAATATCATTGTTAGGTGTAATGTTTCATCGTCTTGTCTAATATTTTGATTATCATGCTGACGTTTTATCATCTTATCTGAGTTTGTGTTGCCATTGTTATTCCTTTTTTGTTGTTTTATCATCGTTGTTGATGTTTTGTCATTTTATCTGATGTTTTTCCATCTTGACTATTGTTTTTGTCTTCTTAACTAAAAAATACAAATCAACCCAAATATGTGAGCCGAACTACGGCTGCTCTGATTCCTTAAAAGGGATACGTAGGTAGAGGCTTTTGTGGGGCCTAATCGAGCATATCTTTGTAAATATTCCTTTCTTTTCCCCACACTTTATTTTCCTTTTTCTTTGCATGCATTCCCTTTTCATCTTTAAGCCTTAGATATAGATTTTATACACCCTTAGATTAGAACAACATGAGTGGATACCCGTAGAGTACTACATGCGTGTAGGGTGCTAATACCTTCCCCTCGCGTAACAGAGACCCTTACCTGATCTCTCGGTAGCAAGACTGTGACTTCTCCCTTCTCAAGTTTTCTCGATTTTTACCTTTCCCTTCATGTGGGATAAAAGAAGTTCCATGGCAACTTCATTGTTTGATGATTTTTAGCCGGTTGTTTCAAAGGTCATGCCTTCTAGTCTCAAAAATGTTGGCGCAACATATCAATATGTTATGGTGACACTCTTTTATGAAATGATTCATAAGGAGATTGAAGTATATGTTTATGATATGATTGCAAAATCACAAACTAGAGAGGAACATTTGGTTCATCTGCAAAAGTTGTTTGTGCATCTGTAAAAGTTCAGGCTAAGGCTTAATCCGAACAAGTGTACCTTTGGGGTGCGATCTGGTAAACTACTTGGTTTCATCGTGAGTCAACGAGGAATTGAAGTAGATCCCGACAAAGTAAAATCAATACTGAACATGCTGGCACCAAAAAATGAAAAAGAAGTAAGAGGGTTCCTTGGGAGATTAAACTACATAGCTAGGTTCATTTCTCATCTCACAACTACTTGTGAACCCATCTTTAAATTGTTGCGCAAGAATCAAAATGTCCAATGGGATGATAATTGCCAGGAAGCCTTTGAAAAGATCAAACAATATCTCCAGGAGCCACCAATCCTTATTCCTTCAGTGCCCGGAAATCCACTCATCATGTACTTGACGGTGCTGGAAGAATCTATGGGTTATGTGCTTAGAAAACATGATGAAACAGGACGTAAAGATCATGCCATCTATTATCTTAGTGAAAATTTTATCGATTGTGAATCCAGGTATTATTTTATTAAAAATACTTGTTGTGCACTTGCTTGGGCAGCTCGACGTCTAAGGCAGTACATGCTGACATACACAACGCTTTTGATATTGAAGATGGACCCGATAAAGTATATCTTTGAAAAACCAACACTCACATGAAGACTTACCCAATGGCAGATGCTTTTATCTGAATATGACATTTAGTATGTTACACAAAAGGCTATCAAGGGTAGAATTCTTGCAGATCATCTCTCTCATCAGCCGTTGGAAGGGTACCAATCGATGAAATTTGACTTTCCTGACGAAGATGCTATGAAGCTTGATGATTATGATGGGGTAGATCCGAAAGAGCGATGGACGCTTACGTTCAATGGTGCATAGAACACTGCAGGTCATGGCATTGGGGAAATACTGACTTCTCCATATAATACTCATACACCATTTACATCCCGGTTATGTTTCGATTGTACAAACAATGTGGCAGAATATGAAGCCTACGTGATGGGTCTTGAAGTAGCCATCGACCTTAAAATCAAAATCCTTGAAGTCTTTAGAGTCCACTTTGGTCATACACCAGATTCGGGGTGATTGGGAAACGAAGCACCCCAGTTTGATTCCATACAGAGACTACATCCTGCAGTTGATACCCACTTTTTATGAGATCACCTTTGAATATATTCCCAGAGACAAAAATCAGTTGGCCGATTCTTTAGCTACTTTAGCATCGATGTTCACGGTGAGCTTCCGGAATCAGGCGCCTAATATACATATTCTCCGTTACAAGGAGCTAGCACATGTATTTCCTGCTCACTGTCTCTCGATCGAGGATGTGTCTGATGAAAATTCGTGGTATAACGACATCAAAAGTACCTTGAGAAGCAAGAGTATCCCGAGAATGCTAATATTTATGATAAGTGTATGCTTAGAAGGTTAGCATCCAAGTTCTTCTAATCGGGAGACGTCATGTATAAGAGAAATTATGACTTGGTTCTGCTCATATGTGTGGATAGACATAAAGCAGAGTAGATCATAAAGTAAATCCATAAGGGTTCTTTCGGGACTCATTCAAGCGGGCATTCTATGGTGAAGAAAATCTTACACGCAAGGTATTTTTGGATGACAATGGAGAGTGACTATTGTGTATATGCAAAGTTGTGCCACAAATGCCAGGTGTATGTAGACAAAGTTCATGTTCCTCTAACTCCTTTGAATGTTATGACTTCACCATCACCATGGTCGTTTGCAATATGGGGTATTGACATGATTGGAAGGATTGAACCGAGTGTTTCAAATGGTCATAGGTTCATTCTTGTGGCTATTGACTATTTCACCAAATGGGTGGAAGCAACTTCTTACAAGAATGTAACTAAGCAGGTCGTTACCAACTTCATCAAGAAGGAAATCATATGTCGTTATGGAACTCCTCACAGAATCATCACTAATGATGGTTATAATCTCAACAACAACAACATGATGAAGGAGTTATGTGAAGAGTTCAAAATTGAAAATCACAATTCATCGACATATCGACCAAAGATGAATTGTGCAGTCAGAACTGCTAACTAGAACATAAAGAAGATCATCCAGAAGATGGTCAGAACATACAAAGATTGGCATGAAATGTTGCCTTTTTATCTGCATGGCTACAGAACATCTGTGTGTACTTCAACGGGAGCAACTCCATTTTATCTTGTCCAATGTTACAGACGCAATGCTTCTCGTTGAAGTGGAGATTTCTTCATTAAGGGTTCTGATGGAAACCAAGCTTGATGAGGCAGAATGGGTTCAGACAAGACTTGACCAGCTCAATTTGATTGACGAAAAACGCCTGGAGGCCATCTGTCATGGCCAATTGTACCAATAGAGGATGAAAAGAGTATTTTACAAGAAGATCTGTCCTTGGAAGTTTTATCCTGGTGATCTGGTCTTGAGAAAGGTTATCATGCAAAGCCATTTCGATCCAAGGGGCAAATGGACTCCCAACCACGAGGGACCATATATCGTTAAGAGATCATTTTCAGGAGGTGCTCTAATTCTGACAAGCATGGATGGGGAAGACGTTCCACTTCCAGTTAATTCAAACTCAGTCAAAAAATACTACGCATAAAGAGACCCGCTAAGTCAAAAACCTGAAAAGGAGACTTAGGCAAAAATGGGAATCCCGATGGACATAAAAATAAAGTCCGAGCAAAAATTAGGGATAAAATGAAAAATAGATAATAACCCACTAAGCCGAAAACCCGAAAGGGAGACTTAGGCAAAAATGGGTATCACGTTGGATCGAAAACCTGAAAGGGTGGTCCAAGCAAAAGTTAGGGATCATGAACGAGAAGTTGTAGTCTGGACACTCTTCACGAATAATACATGCACATCTATAACACCTTGGTAGTGAACTGATCGGTCCAACTACTACTCTTCAGAGGTAAGGCATTGCGACTACTAAGGATATGGGAACTATCGCAATACCGGTTTTAATGGAAACTCGAGCATCTCTCATTACCATTTTTACCTATTGTATTTTTCGTTTCTTTTTCGTAACTACCTCATATAGGAGTTGCATCCTTGTACAAATGTGTGTTTATAGGCCAATTGTCAATCAATAAAGTTTGTTTTCATCAAAAAGCTGTCTTTTATTATCATAAAATGTTTTTCGTATGAGAAATGTGTTTTATTTGTTATTAAACATTGCATTAGAAACATGGGGAATAAAAATTTCCAAGCTAAGATAAAACTTGACTTTATGTTGATGTATAATCACGAGGGAGTGTCGTATGCATTCCAAGCGTTATTTTTCTTTGCAGGTAGCAACTGATAACAGTCACCCTGACCTAGCCAATGCGCAAAGCCGCCTTCATTTGCTACAAACAATTTCAAACCTGATTCCCCAAGTGAATTCGAAAAGTTTGGAGTCGTTGTTTGACTTGGCACACGCAAGTGCACTCCAACCGAGAGCTAAACTGGGGCATTCGAGAGCTAAACCGGGGCACTCACAAAGCTAAACCGGGGCATTCGCAAGTGTTCATGTTCATATTTTTATCCCCAAGTGATTTAAGTGGCAATTCCCCAGCAAAGTAAACTTGGGGGAGTCGAGGGGTTTCGTGTGGTTCAACATGTGATCTCCACAAAATTGTCCTATAAACCTTCCCTAGTGGAGTAAACCAAGGCATTGGAAAGTGCCCATGTCCATCTTTTTATCCCCAAGTGATTTAGGAGGTAATTCCCTAGCGTGGCGTAAACTTGGGGCATGTATTTGAAGAGGTCCATATGGTGTTCAGTATCCGTTCCTCGACATATTCAGTCCTATCATCCTATCAACGATTTAGGGTGTAAGGAAGTCGGGCCAAATTATCTCTTCCCCGACAATATAATTTGGAATTTAGTGGCGTACCTAAAAACTCGCTTCATCAGCAATTTAATCTCCAGCGGAGTCACCAATAATCTTTGGTATCATGAGCTCCCCAATGAAGATTCTTATCAATATCCCTAGGGATCTTTGGTACTACAGGTTTCCAACACTGATATGTATTGGCATCCTAGGTGATGAGCAATAGTTCCCAATGAGATGTCACTTATCCCCGTGAAGTCTATTCCATTGCATTACATATAGTTATCACTGCATAACATTGCATCTTCAAAAGCGCATAGCCGATCCATCAAAATGGATCTTTACGGCAGAAGAAATTCAAACATGCATATGGAGCATAAGCCAGATCGGGTACCTTACATGAAAGACCTGAATCATTTAAAGACAACAATACATCCCCGCAAGAGGATATCACTCCCAAACCCTCGGCTGATGTCCTTCATTAGATCATGATATCAGGCTAGCAGTTCCAATACATTGTACTTCCGAACATTCTTCTGTATCAGTTTTCCAAACATTCGTCTGTGTCAGTTTCCCAAACACTCGTCCATGTCAGTTTTCCAAACACTTGTCTGTGTCAGTCTCCCAAACACTTGTCAGTGTCAGTTTCCCAAATACTCATCTCTGTTAGTTTCCTAAACACTCAATTATGTCAGTTTCCCAAACACTCATCCATGTCTGTTTTCTAAACACTCATTCATGTCAGCTTTTCCAAATACTCGTTCGTGTCTATTTTCCCTCTAGATCCCAATAAGATCAATATAGTCATTTGTCCCTTGTACCTTCACTCGTCATGTCATAACCAATGTTCTCATCTTAGAACCCTAAGGTCGCCCATAGGCCTAGTTCTCCAGTATATGAGGTTTCATCTTACAACCTTGAGATTACCCATAGGCCAGGTTCTCCCTATAGATCCTGTTTTAGAATTCTAAGGTCGCCCTTAGGCCTAGTTCTTCAGCAAATCCCCCATAGGTCTCTTCGTAGAATTCTGAGGTCGCCCATAGGCCTAGTTCTCCGAGAGATCGCCTTGATGTCTCATCGTAAAATTCTGAGGCCAACCATAGGCCTAGTTCTCCAGTAGATGGGGTTCCATCTTATAACCTTGAGATCTCCTGTAGGCTAGGTTCTCCCTATAGATCTTGTTTAGAATTCTAAGGCCGCCCTTAGGCCTAGTTCTTCAGTAGATCCCCCATAGATCTCTTCGTAGAATTATGAGGTCGCCCATAGGCCTAGTTCTCCGAGAGATCGCCTTGATGTCTCATCATAGAATTTTTAGGTCGGCCATAGACCCAGTTCTCCAGTAGATGAAGTTTCATCTTAGAACCTTGAGATCGCCCGTAGGCCAAGTTCTCCCTATAGATCTTGTTTTAGAATTCAGAGGTCACCCTTAGGCCTAGTTCTTTAGCAGATCCCCTATAGGTCTCTTTGTAGAATTCTTAGGTCGCCCATAGGCCTAGTTCTCCGAGAGATCACCTTGATGTCTCATTGTAGAATTCTGAGGTCTCTTATAGGCCCAATTCTCCAGTAGATAAGGTTTCATCTTAGAACCTTGAGATCGCCCGTAGGCCAGGTTCTTCCTATAGATCTTGTTTTGGAATTTTGAGGTTACCCTTAGGCTTAGTTCTTCAATAGATCGTCCATAGGTATCTTCATAGAACCCTGAGATCGCCCATAAGCCTAGTTCTCTGATAGATCGCTCGTAGGTCTCCCCTAGAAGATCGCCCATAGGTCTCATTGTAGGATCATAGGTCGTCTGTAAATCTTATCCGTCGTCTGTTCGTACCAATCTATGTCTTGTATTGGAATCATGCCACGTTACGAGTCTATCCTTTACTTGTATTGGCATTGTTGCCACGTTACAAGTCCAAGCTTTATCTTGTATTGGCTTTGTTGCCACGTTACGAGTCTATATTTTCCTTGTATTGGCATCTCTGGCACGTTACAAGTCTTTCTTTCTCTTGTATTAGCATCACCTCCAGATTACAAGTCCAACCTTTATCTTGTATTAGCATTGTCGCTACGTTGTAAGTTATCCTTAAATATTTCTCACCGGAAAACCAAAATTTTCTTTCCCCGACGGATATCACAAAAATAAATAACACTCACGCATTCTTTCAGAACAAATTTTTGGCATTGGTATTTAATCATCTTCTACCTCGAGCGCCCGAAAGGTACGTGCCAATCGTACTTTCAGGTTTAAGACAGTTAAATAGAGGCAACTTACATACCCTAAATTTGTCCTACCCTTTAACAAGGATCATCTGTCATATCCTTCTCATAATAATTTGCATTATCCTCCATCAGGTCATACAATAAATCATGCATCATCAATAAATTAGGCGTGGATCAAGGATTTCGAGGAATTAGGGTTTCTTTGTGCTTTTAGGATTTCGTCTTCACTCAAGCTACAAAATCATATTCATCAAGATTTCTCAAGTGCATCAAGTGTTTGGGGTTTCATCAAGGTCATCAGAGGTTGCTTTGAAAGAAGATTTTGTTCTCTTTGGCATATCAACTCACTTCCTCATCAGTGTGCATTCATGGAAAGGAGATTAAGGTTTTGGTTCATTTCTTAAGTTCATTGGTTCATAAATTGAATATTTGACTTAAGGTTTTATTTTCTTTTATACTTCAAGTCATATTTGTCTTCAAGGTAGTGTGTTGAGGCAACCATTTGAAAAGACTTTGTCAAGTCAATGTATTTTATGGATTAAATTGCAAGAGTGAGACATGGCATAAGAGGTGAAGTTATGGATTGGTTTCGATCAAGAAAATTTTGTTCTCTTCATTGTTACATGTTGCTTGGAAATGCAAGTTAAATGGGATTAGTAAAGGCGAGTTGATTTGTCCGTTGAAAAATGAAAGGGAATTCATTCATTCGAGTGATTCCATGAATTCAATCTATTCAAGGGCATAAGTTTGAATTTGGTTCATGACTAAATTTGGAAATGGTATATCCATATTAATTTCATGGGATTCAAGTGACAAAGGCAGTGGCCATAGTTCTTTCAAGGCAAGTTACATGGAAAAGTCAATGGGAGGCATACAAGTCAACCATACAATTCAAATTGCCAAAATTCTTTACGAGAAATAAGAATTTGAAGCTACTTGAAAAATCATACTATTTTGGCTATAATTTTTATATAGTGTTTGACTTTCATAACTCCCGTTCAAGTTTATTTGCAATAAGTGGAAGAAAAGTTCGGATATTTGAATGGAAACAATGGCGATAAAAGAATTTCAAATCTCATTACAAAAGAAACCATTACAATTTAAAAGTGATGTAACATGGTTCAAACATGAAAAATATTATATTTGAAATTGATTTAACATAGTTCAAATATGAAAAATAAATGTTCCAATGCATGATAAAAAAATACTTGGAGCACTAAGAAATGTATATGATATGGAATTCATATACCTAAGATGATGAACAAAATATTGTGAACCAAGTCATATCTTCATAGATCTTTTTCTCCTTCTTTGATAAGGTAGTGATGAGTTTGTCTTCATCAAAACATGTTAGAAACTTGTCTTCACATATTCAACCATATATGTTGGGACATTCAGCTCAAGAAGACTTATGATGCCCAAATTCAACAAAAGAAAGGAGAAGTTACTGGAAAGAGGGATCTGAGTGAAACATTTGAAACTCAAGTCGATAAACTTGAGGCCAAATTTCAAGAGCAACAAGATAAAATGACTTCTTTCGATAATCATATCTTGAACTATCGTTCCCAAAATTCTGAACTAAACAAGAAGATTGCCGATTTGGAAAAACAAAAAGTCGAACTTAGCAAGTCTGAATCGGCTCTTACCAGAGAGAAAATCAATGAAGAAGCAGACAAGGGAGTTTAACATGCTAAGGTTGCGCTTTAATTAAAGGATGAACTGGACGAAAATGAGTAGTATTTTTTTCCTCCTTAGTAGATGTTCGACAAGCCCATAAGACTTGGTTCAATGTTTTATGCCAATTCTTTGACTTATTTCCCACATGCTTCTTGATTAAACCAATTATAATTTTATTGGCCGCTTCGACCTGACCATTTTCTTTGGATGTTAATAATTTAATCCCTACTTCAAAAGCAAAATCTTGTATCTTTCGACCAGTGAACACCAATCATTGATCATTCATAACGATCTCAGGAATTTCGAATAAGTAAACAATGTGTTTTTTGATAAAGTCTATTACAGCCTCTTGGTCAATGTAGACCAAAGGTATTACTTATATCCATTTAGTAAAGTAATCAATACCAACTAAGATATACTTTTGAATTTTAGATGATGTTGGTTGATGTGATACGGTGGAAAGAACTGACTATTTTTTGGAATGCTGGTTTGCGTTTTGTGTTTGTTTTTGCAAAATGTCGCGGTAAGCAAGAGTCGCCACCGACTTTTGTTTTATCCAACAAGGAAAGGGAAAAAGCATAAAAAAATTCCTTTTTCGAGATATTTCTCGGGTTCGGGGCGTAGATTATAGAAAGGGAAGGTGTTAGCACCCTTTCTATCCATGGTTATCCATGGGCTCTTAGGTACTTGCTCATATTGTTTTCAAAATTGCTTTTCTTTATGCTTGTGGGTTTGAAAAAAGTTTTTGTTTTGAAACTTCATTTTAACTCTTGCTTCTGTCCTCAAGAGCGTATGAAGTGTTTTGGAAAACTTTGTTCGAAAAGTGTAAGTGTGAAGAGTTTTTGTTTTTAAAAGAGCAAGTATCTAAGAACCATCTACCTACTCGAAAAAGGAATCGTTCTATGCTATCTTCCTTTAGACAATGTTATCCTACTATTGATGAGTAGGTAGCACCGTCGTTGGTGTTTAAGGGTCAATTCGAATGCAGGACTTACGGTCACCAAAGCAATGTTAGGACGCCTTAGCGGTAACCCTAATGTCTTAGATCATTTGTTTTGAGGCAACTGTATCCGAGGCAACCGTTTCGAGGCAACTGTGATCTTTGGACAAGAGGGCGACCTCTAAAACTACCTATACTCAATGATCGCGTACAAAGGCAACCAAGTGGGGTGTACCCTAAAAGTGCGCATGTGCGAGTGTGTTGTTTTTCAGCTATTTTTATCTTTGTACATGTTAATGGTTATCTAAGTTGATTTTAGGTTAAAACATTCAATCTTGTCATGCATCCCTATTATCAAACATCTAACAGTTATATTTTGCGGAAAATAAATTACAGAAATTAAATCACAATGCGTCGGGTATTTACATCGCCAAAAGCAACTCTTTGAAATTTAAATGCGGAAAAATAAATAAAGCGATAAAAATAATTAAATGGTCCTAATTATCTATTACATTCCGGGAGCAAGTATAATATTGAATAAAAGAAAGTAAATCGCATGCGAGAAATTAAATCAAGCGCATTTAGGGTTTTGACCCTTTTTTGTTAAAGAAAAGATTTTTTTTGTTGTTTTGAGAAATATGAGAGGGAAAATTTTGGGGTACAATAGCTGCCCCTGTTCAATCTTCTTAAACCTGAGGATGTAGATTGGCTTTCGTGCCTTTCGTGATCCGAAGGTGGAAGATGATTGAACACTAGAGTGCCCATAAATTTGCACTCGCATGAAGTGGTATCAGCCTGGTGATGTTGGGAATGGGCTTACAGATGCCATTTGGAGATTGTTGGTAGGAGGATAGGCTTAAAGATGCCATCTGCAGGAGCGTTGATTGCATAAGAGATTACTTAGAGAGAACTTGCATACCTGTTGTTGTAGAAGATTCCGCTGGGGAAGTCTATCTTTTATTGAGATTTAGGAACTGTTTGGTCTTCAACGGAGTATAATTCTGTTGAGATTGTAGAACTCGTCCACACCATGACGGAGGAAAACATCTTCATCAAGATCTAGGAACTGTCTGGTCTTCAACGTAGTATACTGTTGAGATTGTAGAACTCGTCCACACTATGATGGAGGGAAACATCTTCATCAAGATCTAGGAACTGTCTGGTCTTCAACGTAGTATACTATTGAGATTGTAGAACTCGTCCACACTATAACGGAGGAAAACATCTTCATCAAGATCTAGGAACTGTCTGGTCTTCAACGTAGTATACCATTGAGATTGTAGAACTCGTCCATACTATGACGGAGGAAAACATCTTCATCAAGATCTAGGAACTGTCTGGTCTTCAATGTAGTATACAGTTGAGATTATAGAACTCGCCTACACTATGATGGAGGAAAACATCTTCATCAAGATCTAGGAACTGTCTGGTCTTCAACGTAGTATACTGTTGAGATTATAGAACTCGTCCACACTATGACGGAGGAAAACATCTTCATCAAGATCTAGGAATTGTCTGGTCTTCAACGTAGTATACCGTTGAGATTGTAGAACTCGTCCACACTATGACAGAGGAAACCATCTTCATCAAGATCTAGGAACTGTTTGGTCTTCAACGTAGTATATCGTTGAGATTGTAGAACTCGTCCATACTATGACGGAGGAAAACATCTTCATCAAGATCTAGGAACTGTCTGGTCTTCAACGTAGTATACCATTGAGATTGTAGAACTCGTCCACACTATGACGGAGGAAAACATCTTCATCAAGATCTAGGAACTGTCTGGTCTTCAATGTAGTATATCGTTGATATTGTAGAACTCGTCCACACTATGACGGAGGAAAACATCTTCATCAAGATCTAGGAACTGTCTGGTCTTCAACGTAGTATACCGTTGAGATTGTAGAACTCGTCCACACTATGACGGAGGAAAACATCTTCATCAAGATCTAGGAACTGTCTGGTCTTCAACGTAGTATACCGTTGAGATTGTAGAACTCGTCCACACTATGACGGAGGAAAATTGTCCAGATTGAGAACCTTATCTAAAATTCAACCGAGGATAATTCAGTTGGTATTTAAGAACCGGTCCAGTTCTTCGACATAGCTGAGAACTTAACTGCCTCCTTTCCTGAAAGGTAAAGGTCAGTCATATGCAATGCATGATATAGATCAAGCAATGATGTTCTCAAAATAAATGAGATTGTGTTGTATGATGCGTATATGTATGTATCATGATATATGGAAATGTAATGTTTTAGCTGGGGAAAATAAATCCCAGATAGCTGCTGGAGAATAGAGTTGGATTATTCGTTTCCGCTGGGGATAACGAACGAAGATGATGGCGAGAATAAACCTGCAGGAGAAGATAACTCCGTTGGGGGATAAACTGATGAGGAGATTACTCTGTGGGGAAGAGATGTTCTGCTGAGGATTCTACTGATAACTTCCGTTGGGGACGAATTAACGTTGCTGGTGATACTGAATCCTGTTGGGGATTGAATTCCTGTTTGTGAAAGGAAAGAACTCCATTGGGGATGATCTTTCAGTTGCGACTTCACTGGGGATAACCTTTTAGGCTCTAATGGGGATAATCCTTTAAGCTTTGCTGGGGACAATCTTCCTTTGAACTCGGCTGGGGATATTTATTTTTAAACTCTGCCGGGGACGAACTCCCGGAGTCTACTGGGGATGATTCTTCAACTCCATTAGGGAAGCTTTTTCAGACTGCGCTGGGAAAATTTTAACTCCACTGGGGATATCTTGTATTCTGCCGGGGAATATTCTTATACTCCGTTGGGGAATATTAAGACTGCCGGGGATATTAAGCCTTCTTAGTGTTGATGGTAGATAAACTCTGCTTGGGGGAGAATATTACCGACTCATTCATTCACAGTTGCAAGTCTCAGCTGGGGAGAGCCAATCATTATTGTCTTACTCTGCGGGGAGTGAAAGTACCTTAACCATGCTCTTCAGCTGAATTTACCTTGTACCTGGTGGACAGAGCAACTATACAACTTGGACAATTCTCATTTGCCCCTGTTTCTGATATTACCAGTAATCATCTTTTTGTTTCGCATGCAAATATTTATGAGTGGCAATTAATGTCAAGTGCATATATCAAAAATGAACATTGGACGTTGTTGTACCCCAAAATTTGCCCTCCCATATTCTTCAAGAAATTGCCAAGTCAAGCTTCAAAGTTCCCCAAGGGTTGCACAGTGCAAAAGCCTCCTGAACAGTCAAAACTAGGGTTTTTGTTTTGATCAAGAAAATGAAATTTTCAAAGGTCCAATCAAGTCTTACATGCCTACAAATATGGTCAAGCATCCTCATATCAAGTTTCAAGGCATTCAGCATAAAATTGCACAGTCAAAAACCTTAATTGCACTACAGTCAACTGTAGGGGCAAAATGGTCATTTGACAGTCAAAAGTTCAAATTTTTGGTCAACATATCATTTTGAAGCCACAAACATCATTTTATCAATGCTTGATCATGATTCTCAAAATTTGGCTCAGAAATCATCAAGATGCAAAAGTTTCCTTATTTGGACAGCTGAAAAAGTCAACTGAAATTGACCAGGGCATAACTTTCACATGGATTATCAGAAAAATTACATCCAAAGCTCATTTTGAAGAGAAAGAAATTTCCTACAACTCATCTTCATACTTCAAGTCCAAGAAATGCTCTCACAAAAAGTTATCAATTTCAACATTATAGGTCATTTTTAAAAGTCAACAAAAAGGGACTTTAAGTCAAAGGCCATAACTTGAGATTGGTAAATCAAAATGACATGGGACCAAAGACATTGGTTAGAGGACTCAAAGACCTTTCCAAAATGTCCAAGAACATGAGAAAAGCTTAAAAATTGAGCAAGTTATTCCTTGTGGAAGTTGGGAAATTTTTGGATATTTTGAAAAGTCAACATTACTTCAAATGACCTAAAATTGCTAATGGGCCCATTTTTCTTCCATAATTCATCATCCATGACATATGCACGACTACTTGGCCCAAAGGGAGGTCTTTATTCATTTTTTATTTATTTATTTGAATTTTTATTTATAATAATTCATTTAAATCAAAATAAATGTATGAAAAATGCTAACCTAAAGTTTTAAATCTTTTTGTGCATGTTTTACTCTCAAGATTTCGTGCTTGTACCAATATGGAAAGAATTGGAGCAATTGGAGCTGATTTGTATCAAAAAGCACATGGAAAAAGATTGAGAAAATCTTAGAAAATCAAATTTTCAAAAACCATCATTGCATTGGATTTGTTCTACTTTTCTTGACCTAATGGACTCACTACATAAGCCTAAAGGAAACCCTAATGAGAATACACACGCAGCTGCTCAACAAAGCCATAACCAAACTTGAAATTTTTCTCAAAAAAGTCAATTCTGAAAACTCACTTCCAGGGCGATTCAAGCCTAAATATTGATTCTACTAGCTTGCTGAGGATTAAAAGAAGATATTTGGATCAAAACCAAAGACTTTGACATCAAGAAACGTGAGAACACAGACGCCCTGTACAGAAAATTCATCACTTTCTTGCATCATGATTCATGCATCTTTTACAATTTTTGATGTTTAATTTATGTTCTATGTTCAATTCTGAAGCTAACCCATGCATTTGATTGTATTTTTGTGCATTACACGCGATTATGCCATTGTTGATATTTAGGGTTCTTCAACCTTCAAATTGGGGTTTTTGAGATAAGGCAAAATTGGAGGCTGAGACCAAGGTCATTGAATTCAACGCATTGGGACGAACAAGAACCAGCCCTCGCGCTCAATTTATGAGCGTCATAGGGCTAATCGCTATTTTCTAGTAGCATGCCTAAGAGAACATATAAGAAACCGTTGCCTAATGTTTTTGTATTTCAGGGATGATGAAGAAGATGAGTCTGTGGCAAGACGTGATAGGTTGATTTGAAATTCGCGCGCTTTAACCCACTAACGCCTTGACTTTCTTTTATATTATTTGTTCGTTATTAATATATCAAATGTGCAAAGTGGTTCAGCTGGCAAGCGTTGTGTGTGTTAACGTCCAAGACCTGGGTTCGAGCCCCAGGTCTGTATTATTTCCCATATTATTTTGCAATCCACGTTCCCATGCAGTGCCAACATCAAGACGCACCATATGCCTTCCAGAATCCCACATCCACGTGCCCCTGGAGATCAAATCAAAGGCATAGATTGGAAGCGCATCATAAGCCTGGTCAAAGCGCTAGCACGCTACCTGGAAAAGGTCAAACGGACCAAGGTTGTTGGGCCAGAATTCTTGGATTAAACCTCCTATTTGGGGACTACCACCCCCCCCCCCCTGGTTTGCAATTCTCTATATTTTCCTTATATTTTATTTTCAATTATTATTTTATTTTCTTTATTGTTTTGAATTAATCAATTATTTTCACAAAATATAAAAATACACATAAAAATCAGAAAAGAGAAAAAAATAATAAAATATTATTTATTTTAAATTTGCATGTAAATAAAATTAGTCTTAAATTAGGAGTTAATTTTAATTCTTTTGATAATAAATTAAAAAAACATAGAATTAGGTTTGATTAAATTTTATTCCTTCTTATTTTTTTCTTTTATAATAATTAAAATAACTAGATATTTATTTTCATAAATTAAACTGCATATGAAAATTAGGTTTAAATTAGGTTAAAATTCAATATTTTTCTTAATAAACTAAAAATAAATTAGAATTAGGGTTTGCGTCTTATCTTAATTTTAATTAATTTTTTTATATTAAATCATAAATACTAAAAATACCAAAAACAAGTTACTTTCTTTAACTAATTAATTCAGCGTTAATTCAATTTTTGCAAAAGGGTCCAACGCCCTCGTTTCGTTCTTAATTTCTCATTAATTCGCATTTATTTTATTTCTCGTAAATATTAATGTATCTCTCCCAAAGCCATGTAACTCGGACATTTTATATTTCTCGCACTTTAGTTCTTTATTTTTTGTCAAATCGGGTCCTGGATTTTAAATTTGGCGATATGGACCCGCGCCTTTGTAATAGTTTAGGAACTTTAATTTCCGCAACTTTTTTAACTGTTAATAATTGCATGCAAGAATGAATGTCTAAATAAAAACAAACGCATAGATCACCTTGACATGAATAAGACAAAATAACTGAACATGACACACAAATCACACACCACCCCTAGGGTACGCCTCACTGTTGCCTTGCCTCGAAAGGTGATCGTCGAGTAGAGGATGTCTTAGTAAGTCCTCATGATCCGGGAACCTGGCATGAGGGTAGCTTCTAAGGTATCTTCCCATTGCTCTGGTGATCACCATGTCCCGAACCTCGAATTGACCCGAACACCTCCAACGGTGGTGCTACCTACCTCTCAATGGTGGGATGACACTACTTTAAAGGACATTTACACAGACGAATTCCTTAGGGTAGGTAGACAACTCTAAGATACTTGCTCTAAATTCAAAATAAATTCAAAAATACTTTTCACACCGACACCTTTTCAAAAAGCTTTCGAAAGCAATTTTTCAAACACTCTTGAGGACTGATACAAGAGTCGAACTGGAATTTTCAAAGAAACTTTTTTAAAACCCACAGTTGAAAAGCAAACAAACAATTTTGAAAACACAAATGAGCAAGTATCTAAGAGCCCATGGATAACCATGGATAGAAAGGGTGCTAACACCTTCCCTTTCTATAACCTACCTCCCGAACCGAGAGCAATCTCTATAAGGAATTTTTCTGTGCTTTTGTCCTTTCCATTTGGAGAAAATAAAAGACGGTGGCGACTCTTGCTTCCGCGACATTTCGCGAACCAGCTTTAAAACAGTCAGTTCCAGATCCACCGATCACAGAACTGGCGACTCTGCTGGGGAATATTACTTTTAAAGTGAGGTGTACCTTAGGGCTAGTTCATAATTGTGTTTTCAATTGTTTTCCTTGTGTGCTTTAAATTGTGGGTCTCGGGAGTTCTATAGATCCTAACCCGGATCTGGGGATACCTTCTTAGAAAGTAGCAACAAGGCTGTGAGGGAACTGTGCGGGGTATACCGACATGGTTGAAACAGTCTGCTACGTTGATGTGGCACTTTGGTGTGTACCGGTAACCCTTGAGTTCAGTCAAGGAGAGTACGGGGCCTCCGCGTGGTGTCGTGAAGCATCAACAGACCTTAGGAACCTTAATTGAACTATCTTGGCCTCTTTAGGGTAGTGAGATAACTGACTTTGGTGCAGTCCGAGGTTGGTTGATACTCGATACTACGCTCAATTGAGGGTTGCTTTCCTGGAATATTTCGGTCGCCAGTTCAGTGGCTAAATCGAAACGATGAACAATGAAAGTAATCTCGTGATATTGGGATCCTTAGAACCCGGTTACTTTGATTAGGACAGGTTGAACCCACCAACTTCAAGAGGGTACTACCCAGACCCCATGCTGGCCTTAAACCTTAAGGGCCTGTCTTGTGTGCCTTGTGTGCCTTACATGTTTGTCTTTGTAAATATATGTGGTGTGTTTAATCATAGCATCATGACATCATCCAGCATCATATGCATTGACTAACCATTTCAGGGGTTCGAATTTTCATCTTTGTTCTTGTTTTATAGGACATGGAAACTGTTCGTAGAAAGACAATTCAAATCAGTCTTGTAAGGGTACCTCCTCAGCTTAAGGAGCTTATATCCAGGATTCCCGAGAACTCGTCCTTCAGTGAAAGACATGGAAGCCTCATCAGCTTGGTCAATACCAATATTGAGGAAGATATGATAAAGGTCATGTTCCAGTTCTTTGATCCTCTGCATCACTGTTTCACCTTCTTGGACTATCAGTTGGTACCTACATTGGAGGAGTTCTCCCGGCTCCTGAAGATCCCTATCCTTGATCAACTACCCTTCAACGGTACAGAAAAGGAACCTAAGCTTGAAGAGATTGCTAAAGCCTTGCACCTGCAGTCATCTGATCTCAAGGGACATTGGGAAGTTAGAAGTGGTATCAAAGGGTTCTTAGCCAGGTTTCTGTTTGAAAAGGCCCATGAATGTTGGAACTCCCTTGACTTGCAAGCTTTTGAAGAGGTTGTGGCCCTCCTTGTTTATGGTTTGGTGTTGTTCCCTAACCCAGATCAGCTTATTGATATCAGTGCTGTTCAGATCTTTATGTCTAGGAATCCTATACCTACGTTGTTGGGGGACATCCTTCACTCATGTTACACTCGAACCATGAGAAAAAGAGGTGTCCTTATGTGTTGCACTCCTCTCCTGGAAAGGTGGTTTATTTCGCACCTTCCACAATCAGTCCTGAAGAATGAGCGGGGCTTGAGATGGTCACAACGGTTGATGACCCTTACACATGCAGATATACATTGGTGCCCTAGGTCCAGAGAAGATGTCACTATCATTAATCGTTGCGGGGAGTACCCTAATGTTCCTTTACTTGGAATCAGAGGAGGTATTACTTACAGCCCATGCCTGGCTTGGAGACAGTTTGGTTATGCTCGGAGGGATGGTCCTCATGACATGTTAATTCCTGACATAGTTTTTGACTTCGACAACGATACTCAAGGACTTCGCCAGAGATTTATCAGAGCAAGACACTGGGGCACAGGAACTCCATCCTGTTGGAACCTTATCTCAAGTGGGTACGAGCCCGCTCCCAGAAGTTAGTAATGCCTTATCCTCATATGCTCCCAGTAATCAAAGAACCAGTCTTGGAAGGGGAAGTGCCCTACACTATTCAGCACCCTGATATGCCCACATCCTGGGAAGAGATGCAGAAGAGTTGGATCCAGCTTAAGGAAGAACGGAATTCTCTTGAGACTAGTCTACATGCCAGTGAAAAGAAGGTCTTGGAGCTCACCCGCCTGTTGCATGAGGAGAGGAATCTCAACACTTACATAGCTCCAAAGAGGATGCGCAGTGTATTTTGGGATTGATTTGATTTTTGTACTTTTGCCCATGAGGCCTTAATGTATTAAACAATGATTTCCTTAATGGTAACGTGTGTTCCTTTTTGTCTACAACAAAGTTGAATTTTCGAACCCTTGAATGCATTGCATAAACACATCTCATTCATCATATGCATAGCAGGTTTTTCCTCTTTTCAGGTTGCTTACAGTTCTTCGCTGTTTATTTCAGCATCATGAATCTCGAATCTTCATCAACTGAGACTTCCATCAAGGCTCTTCAGGCGCAGAATGCGCAGTTTCAGGAATTAATCAAGGGTTTGGCTCAAGGCCAAGAAGAGCTGAAGGCTATGCTCCTGAAGAAGGAGAATAAGAAGAAGAGAAGAACTGTTCTGTTCAACTCGGGCCGAAGGTTTGGTAATGCTCTGCAGCAGGAAGAGGCTGGTTCTTCTGTTGGCAAGAGTAGTCCTCAGGCAGAAGCAAGGGTTCCTAGTCCGGTAGTCTCCGACAACGAGACTGATTTTGATGAAGAGCAGTACCCTCCTGCAGAAGACAGATACAAGCAACTGGAGGATAGGTTGAAAGCTATGGAGGTTCAACAGGTACCTGGGCTGGATTTCGGAGATCTGGGTTTGTCAACTGGTGTGATCATCCCTCACAAGTTCAAAGCACCATCCTTCTCTAAGTATGACGGGGCGTCTTGTCCCAAGCTGCATCTAAGGTCCTATGTTCGGAAAATTCAACCGTACTCTGCGGATAAGAATTTGTGGATCCACTTCTTCCAGGAGAGTCTTTCAGGGACTCATCTCGAATGGTTCTATCAGCTGGATGGGACCAAGGTTCGTAACTGGGAGGAGTTGGCTACTGCTTTCTACAAGCAGTATCAATATAATGCCGACCTTGCCCCCACACGTACCCAACTCCAGGGTATGTCGTTAGGTGCAAGTGAAGGTTTTAAAGAGTACGCTCAGAAGTGGAGAGACCTGGCTGGCAGGGTGCAGCCACCATTGACTGATCGGGAATTGGTAGACATGTTCTTGGGGACCCTATTTGGGCCATTTTTCAACCATCTCATTGGGAATTCGTCTGCAGGGTTCACTGATCTGATTCTGACTGGAGAGAGAATTGAGGCTGGGTTAAAATCTGGGAAGATTCCGAAGGGTGCATCATCTAGTTCTGAAAAGAAACCCTTCAAGAAGGAGGCTAGTGCCGTGTATGGTTCCAAGAGATCAGAGAGACTTGAGCGCCGCCAATCTGTCAGTGCGGTAATGATTGCTAAGCCTGCTGCCGCTCCTCGGCCGACCAATCCTCAAAGGGCTGAAAGACCCCGGAGGGAGTTTACCCGGTTAAGCATGACCCTATCGCAGATCCTGCCACAGTTGCTATCCACCAATTTGGTGACTGTCAGGGAGGCTCCGAAGTTCCCCAATACTGCATCTCCTAAGTATAACCCTAATGCTCGTTGTGCTTACCATTCAGATAGCCCGAGGCACTCTACCGATGACTGTTGGACGTTAAAGAATAAGGTGCAAGACCTTATCGACGCGAAGGAGATACAGTTCGAAGCGCCCGAGAGGCCGAATGTAGTTACTGCTCATATGCCTCAACATGGGGTAAATGCTGTTGACGAAGACGTTTATGTTGTTTCTGTGGATGATCTAGCCACTCCTCTGAAGACTGTCAAGAGGAACCTGCTGCTGGCCGGCTTATTTCCGGGTTGCAGTGAGGGTTGCCTGTTCTATGCTGTGTCCCTATCTGGTTGTCCCTTGCTGAAATTAGGCATCCAAAGCCTAATGGATAGCAAGGAGATTCTGTTTAAGAAGTCTGTTGTTCAGTTGGTTCCGGTGGAAGAAGTTTCTGTGGTGACTATCTTCAATAACCCTATCCCGGCTCTCCCGAAGAAGCCTATTCAAATCATGACCGTCGCACCTGTGGTTATCACTGTTCCGGGGCCCCTGCCCTATGTCTCTGATAAAGCTGTCCCTTGGCATTATGGGGCAGATGTGTATGTGAATGGGATTAAACAAGAGTTCAACGCTGGTGCCAGCATCTGTGATATCACTGGCCCAGCCAAGGTTACCCGCAGTGGCAGGCTCTTCTCGCCTGACATTGCACCTCCCGCTACTCGAAGACCGCTTCTCATAACTCCTACAAGTGTACCTGTTCCTGCTGCTGATCCAATTGTTTCTCCTGCTGCCGAGTCATCCAATGCTCGGGGCAAAGGAGTTGAAGTTGAGCCTGCCCAGATGGAGGCACCTATACCTGTAACTGCTGAGGCCTCCTAACAAGAGATGGAGGAGATTCTGAAAATTATAAAGAAGAGTGACTTCAATGTCGTGGAACAGCTGGGGCACACTCCCTCTAAAATCTCCATGCTCTCTTTATTGCTGTGCTCCGAGGCCCATGCTAAGGCCTTAATCTCTTTCCTCAAGACGGCCCATGTGCCACATGAGACATCTGCAGTCCAGTTCACTGATTGCGTAGCAAATCTGACAGCAGATAATGGCTTGGGTTTTTCAGATGCTGACCTGACCGCGAAGGGAAGAGACCATAATGATGCTCTGCATGTCTCTATCGAATGCAGGGGCACTACCTTGGCACATGTGTTAGTGGATACTGGTTCTTCTTTGAATGTGTTGCCCAAGAAGGCTTTGGACCGTTTAGATTGTGAAGGCCTGGAATTGAAACCCAGCAATATCATCGTCAGGGCCTTTGATGGTTCAAAGAGGATGGTTCATGGAGAGGTCGACATTCCGATTCGTGTGGGCTCTCAGGTGTTTGACTCTACATTTTATGTGATGGATATCCGTCCATCTTACTCTTGTCTACTGGGTCGACCTTGGATACATAAGGCTGGGGCAGTGACCTCTACCTTGCACCAGAAGCTGAAGTACCCCGTCAGAGGGAAGATCGTCACTGTGCAAGGAGAGGAAGAATATATGGTAAGCCACCTGAATTCCTTCAGATACATTGAGATGGATGGGGAGTTTATTGAAACCCCTTTTCAGCATTTCGAGGAGGTGCTTCCTATCTCAGCAGCAACAGAAACAACAGCAGAAGAAGTTGTTCCTTTGAAGATGGCGTCCCTGAAGGATGCCCGGGCTGTGGTTCAAAAGGGTGAATGTGCTAACTGGGGCAGGCTTCCAGACTTTACTCAGAAGACTGATAAATTTGGGCTGGGTTTTACTACAGAGGGTCAGAAAGCTATGAGGAAAGCGAAGATCGGAAGACCTCCTGTATTCATTACAAGTCTAGGAGTGAATGTTGTTGGGGAAGACAACGAAGTGGACGAAGCCGAATTCAATAGCTGGATCTATCCAATGGCTGAAGGCGGGTTGAACAATTGGATTGCTAAGGACCATACCCCTGTTACCTTTGTGACGCAGTAATAAATTTCTTTGTTTCGTTATTTTGTAATAAACAATAAATTGAACTCTATGGCCCGGTGTCTTACCCGAGGCACCGTGGTTCTATTGGTGAGGGCATATAAATTGTCATTTCATATATCATGAATGAAAATCTTGGACGTATTTTCGCATTGCAAATATTGTGCTCCTTTTCTGTCTTTCTTTCCTTTATATATATATTTCAAAACAGTTGTATTTACACACACACTCACTCATACAGGTTTCAATCCACTCTGGATCTCACTGATAACAACTCTGCTACTGCCAATTATGACTTTGAAAATCCGATCAACTTAGCCGAAGACGAAGGTGAAGATGATTGCGAAGTGCCTGGCGAGCTTGCAAGACTGTTACTTCAGGAAGAGAGGGCAATTCAACCCCACGAAGAGCCAATGGAAACCATAAACTTGGGTACAGAGACAGACAAGAAAGAGGTAAAGATTGGTGCCAACCTAGAGCTCAGCGTGAAGCAACGGTTGACTCAAATGCTGCATGATTATGCGGAGATATTTGCCTGGTCCTACGAAGACATGCCAGGGTTGGACACCGATATTGTGGTCCATCACTTGCCAACTAAGGAAGACTGCCCTCCAATTAAGCAAAAGGTCCGTCGGATGCGTCCAGAGATGTCTGAGAAGATTAAGGCCGAGGTTATGAAGCAGTTTGATGCTGGGTTCCTTGCAGTGACTTCTTACCCTCAGTGGGTTGCTAATGTAGTGCCGGTACCTAAGAAAGACTGTAAGGTCAGAATATGTGTCGACTACAGGGATTTGAACAGGGCCAGCCCCAAAGATGACTTCCCTTTACCTCACATCGATGTCCTTGTTGATAATACGGCTCAGCACAAGGTATTCTCTTTCATGGATGGCTTTTCAGGTTACAATCAGATCAAGATGGCACCTGAAGACATGGAAAAGACTACATTTGTTACTCAGTGGGGCACCTTCTGCTACAAGGTCATGCCTTTTGGACTAAAGAACGCTGGGGCAACCTACCAACGCGCCATGTTTGCTTTATTCCATGACATGATCCATCATGAGATAGAAGTGTATGTGGACGACATGATCGCAAGGTCCCAGACTGAGGAAGAGCACCTAGATCATCTGCAGAAGTTATTTGACCGGTTGAGACTGTACAAGCTGAGATTGAACCCGAACAAGTGTACCTTCGGGGTAAGATCTGGAAAGTTGCTAGGCTTCGTGGTCAGTAATAAGGGCATTCAAGTGGACCCCGCCAAGGTCAAAGCTATTCAAGAGATGCCAGTCCCTAAGACAGAGAAGGAAGTCAGAGGCTTTTTAGGACGCCTGAATTACATTGCTCGGTTCATCTCACACCTGACTGCTACCTGTGAGCCAATCTTCAAGCTGCTAAAGAAAGATCAGGTAGTACGTTGGAACGATGAATGTCAGGCTGCTTTCGACAGAATCAAAGAGTATCTCCAAGAACCACCTATCCTTATGCCGCCGGTTGAAGGGAGACCTCTGATACTATATCTAACAGTGCTTGACAACTCAATGGGGTGTGTGTTAGGGCAGCATGACGAGTCTGGCCGAAAAGAGCATGCCATTTACTACCTTAGCAAAAAGTTTACCGACTGTGAGACCCGATACTCACTGCTTGAGAAAACTTGCTGCGCTTTGGTATGGGCTGCTCGCCGGCTGAGACAGTATATGCTGACTCACACTACCTTGTTGATCTCAAAAATGGATCCTATAAAGTACATATTCGAAAAGCCTGCTCTGTCTGGAAGAATTGCAAGATGGCAAATGATCTTGACGGAATACGACATTCAATATACAACCCAGAAAGTCATCAAGGGAAGTGTATTGGCAGACCACTTGGCACATCAGGCCGTAGATGATTATCAATCAATGAACTTCGAGGTTCCGGATGAAAGCATTATGATAGTGACTGATTGTGAAGTACCTGGACCGGATGAAGGACCTGAACCAGGATCCCGATGGTCTATGCACTTTGACGGAGCCTCCAATGCTTTGGGAAATGGTATCGGCGCCATAATCATATCTCCACAAGGTACTCATACTCCACTCACTGCCCGGCTATGTTTCAACTGTACCAACAACATGGCAGAGTATGAGGCGTGCATCATGGGTCTTCAAGCTGCGATTGACCTAAGGATTAAGTTTCTGAGTGTTTTCGGAGATTCCGCTCTTGTGATCAATCAGATCAAAGGAGAGTGGGATACGAAACATCCAAACCTGATTCCTTACAGAGAATGTGTGTTGACCCTGATCCCCCACTTCAGAGATAACCTTTGAGCACTTCCCAAGAGAAGAAAATCAGTTGGCGGACGCGTTAGCTACAATGTCTTCTATGTTCAAGGTCAAATGGGATAATGAGGCTCCCCGGATCATCATCTGAAAACTGGACGAACCGGCATACTGTTGTGATCTCGAGACTGAACTGGTGACTGAGAAGCCTTGGTACCATGAGGTGAAGAGATATCTGGAAACTCAGGAATACCCTGAAGGTGCCTCTGTCAATGATAAGAAATTCCTGAGGAGGTTCGCAGCAAAGTTCTTCCTTAGCAACGGCATCTTATATAAGCGAAACCATGATTCAACCTTACTGCGTTGTGTGGATAAAACTGAAGCAGAAAGAATCATGGAAGAGCTACATGAAGGGACCTTTGGTACACATTCCAGTGGGCACACTATGGCTAAGAAAATCCTACGGGCAGGATATTACTGGTCCACAATGGAAGCTGACTGCTACCAACATTCCAGGACATGCCATAAGTGCCCGATTTATGCAGACAAGGTGCATGTTCCTCCAGTTCCGTTGAATGTTCTGACTGCGCCTTGGCCGTTTGCAATGTGGGGCATAGACATGATCGGCGAGATTAAACCTACGGCATCCAATGGGCATCGCTTCATCCTAGTGGCGATTGATTATTTTACGAAATGGGTTGAGGCAGCATCCTATGCTACGGTAACCAAAACTGTTGTGGCACAGTTCATTCGGCACAACCTGATCTGTCGGTACGGTGTCCCTGAGCGGATTATTACAGACAATGGTACCAATCTGAATAATAAGATGATCGCTGAGCTCTGCGAACAGTTCAAGATACAGCACCACAATTCTTCTCCTTACAGACCGAAGATGAATGGGGCTGTAGAAGCAGCAAATAAGAACATCAAGAAAATCGTGCAGAAGATGACAGTGACTTATAAAGATTGGCACGAGATGTTACCGTTCGCTCTACATGGGTACCGTACCTCAGCTAGGACGTCAACCGGGGCAACTCCTTTCTCTCTGGTTTATGGTATGGAGGCAGTCTTACCGATTGAAGTGCAAATACCCTCTCTCCGGATAATGAAGGATGCAAATCTGAACGAAGATGATTGGATCCAGACACGACTTGATCAGCTCAACCTCATTGATGAAAAGAGACTTGCTGCTATCTGTCATGGTCAGACGTATCAGAAACGGATGATCAGGGCATTTAATAAAAAGGTCAGACCGCAGGAATATCAAGTTGGGGATCTGGTAATCAAGAGAATCATACTTCCTCAGAGTGATCCAAGGGGCAAATGGATCCCTACGTACGAAGGGCCATTTGTGGTTAAACATGTGTTCTCAGGAGGAGCCATGATTCTAACCAATATGGATGGTGACGACCTTCCTCACCCCGCCAATGCAGACATAGTAAAAAAATACTACGCATGAAAAAAGACCCGCTAGGCTGACATGCCTAGGCAAAAATTAGGGCTTCCCGTCGAACCAAAAGGGTTCGGGCAAAATGAAGGGATGAAAATGAAAAAATCTGTACACCCGGCAAGTCGAAAACCTGAAAAGGCGGCTTGGGCAAAAATGGGTATCCCGGTGGACTGAAAACCCGAAAGGGCGGTCCAGGCAAAAGTTAGGGATTTAAGCGTAATACTATGTCTCATTGGATCACTTTGCATCCAGAATCCGATATCTACATCAAGTTCAGACGGCATCGATCAGTCAGCTTCACCTTCAACCAAGGTCATCAAGTGATGAGACGCTCGGAGTTATAAAGGCAATAGCAGAGTTGAAACCCAGTGGGATCATTCATTTCACACAGCTGTTTTATTTTCTCTTGTACAAAATTTGTATAAACCCTTTTGTTCGGCAGCGTTCCTCTTACTAGGACGTTAGCCTCTTGTACACAAAACGCCTATTCACAGGCCATTCAAAATCAATACAAATATACTTTTCAGTTAAACGTGCCAAGTGTTTTCTTTTTCTGTTTTGTTTTGCGAAGAACGTCCAAGGTTCAATTTGTGATATATGCATTGACAATAGTTTGCTAACTCATAAATATTTGCATACGAAACAAAGGAATTAATTGCAGGTGACACTAGAAACAGGGGCAATAAAAGAGTTGTCCAAGCAATCTAATTGTTCTATCCTCCCAGGTGCCAAGGTAGGTTCAGCTAAAGAATATAACCAGTACATCTTAATTCCCCAAAGAGTAAGTCAGCAGTCAGTGCATTCTTCTCCAAGCAGAGTTCTCAAATCTCAAGGAAGTTGGGTATCCTCCAGCAAATCCCAACATTCCCCAGCAGCATGTATATCTTTAACAAGCATCCCCGGCAGTCTTGACCTAAAGATTGTTCCCCGGCGGCGTCTCAACATTCAAAGGAATCACTTCCCCAGCATATCAAAACTCCCCCAAGAGAGTCCAATTCAGTCCCCCAGGAATTTGGAATTCACATCCCCAAGCAGTAAGCTTGTCCCCAGTAGATTCTGGAAGCTTATTATCGCAGAGCACGAACGCGTCTCCCGGCTTGATTCAAAGAGTTATTTCCTTAACAGGATATAACTGGGTTATCCTCAGCCAAGAGCCACGGAAAGAGCGTCCTCGACAGAATCTGCTTATCCCCAGCGAAGTCTATTCGGACCTTCGATACAGCAAAGATATCCTCAGCAAATTATTATCAACACTCAGCAAGGCATCCCTCTTCCCACAGAGTAATGTTTCCCAGCATGGTCGCTAGAGTATTTTTCTCCCCGCAGAATCTTCCATTTGCCAAGTTTATTCCGCAACAGGAGTCATCTTCTCCTACCGGTATTCTTGCAGTTATCATCCCCAGCGGAAGCAAAATCTAGTCTCCAATAGCAGCCCAGGAGTGACTTCCCGACACCCGTCAAAGATTTACTTTCCTAGACGAAAACATACATTCATAAAACATCACATACATCATTACAGCATGCATAGACGCATTATATCATGCAAATCTCATTTATGTTGAGAACATCATTGCTTGATCCATATCATGCATTGCATATGACTGACCTCTACCTTTCAGGAAAGATGCAGTTGAAATTCTCAATCATATTTCAAGACCTAGACCGGTTTAGTTAATCGACTCCAAAGATTTCTCATCCAGTCCCAGGCCTTCTCTAGTCCAGCTAAATCGACTCCCAACAGATTTTTCTGATGAAGACTCAGTAGAAGTTATCCCAGGTTATATTTTCCTATTGGTTCCCCCTCCAACGGTGAGTGAGGTAATAATTCTTTTCCTATGGTTCCCTCTCCGACGGTGAGTGAGGTGATAATTCCTTTTCCTATGGTTCCCTCTCCGACGGTGAGTGAGGTGATAATTCCTTTTCAGATGGTTCCCTCTCCGACGGTGAGTGAGGTGATAATTCCTTTTCAGATGGTTCCCTCTCCGACGGTGAGTGAGGTGATAATTCCTTTTCCTATGGTTCCCTCTCCGACGGTGAGTGAGGTGATAATTCCTTTTCCTATGGTTCCCTCTCCGACGGTGAGTGAGGTGATAATTCCTTTTCCTATGGTTCCCTCTCCGACGGTGAGTGAGGTGATAATTCCTTTTCAGATGGTTCCCTCTCCGATGGTGAGTGAGGTGATAATTCCTTTTCCTATGGTTCCCTCTCCGATGGTGAGTGAGGTGATAATTCCTTTTCCTATGGTTCCCTCTCCGACGGTGAGTGAGATGATAATTCCTTTTCCTATGGTTCCCTCTCCGACGGTGAGTGAGGTGATAATTCCTTTTCCTATGGTTCCCTCTCCGACGGTGAGTGAGGTGATAATTCCTTTTCCTATGGTTCCCTCTCCGACGGTGAGTGAGGTGATAATTCCTTTTCCTATGGTTCCCTCTCCGACGGCGAGTGAGGTGATAATTCCTTTTCAGATGGTTCCCTCTCCGACGGTGAGTGAGGTGATAATTCCTTTTCAGATGGTTCCCTCTCCGACGGTGAGTGAGGTGATAATTCCTTTTCAGATGGTTCCCTCTCCGACAGTGAGTGAGGTGATAATTCCTTTTCAGATGGTTCCCTCTCCGACGGTGAGTGAGGTGATAATTCCCTTTCAGATTATAATTGACTATGGTTCTCTTCCCGATACTGCGAAGATGGTAATTCCCACCAAGATCTTTATCAACGAGCGTTGTTGAAGTTAAAGTCACCCAAGGTTCTCTTACTGTTCATGCTAAGGTAGTAACCATCCCTGGTTCATTCATCACTGTTTGACAGAGGAAACCATCTTCATCAAGATCTAGGAACTGTTTGGTCTTCAACGTAGTATATCGTTGAGATTGTAGAACTCGTCCATACTATGACGGAGGAAAACATCTTCATCAAGATCTAGGAACTGTCTGGTCTTCAACGTAGTATACCATTGAGATTTTAGAACTCGTCCACACTATGACGGAGGAAAACATCTTCATCAAGATCTAGGAACTGTCTGGTCTTCAATGTAGTATATCGTTGATATTGTAGAACTCGTCCACACTATGACGGAGGAAAACATCTTCATCAAGATCTAGGAACTGTCTGGTCTTCAACGTAGTATACCGTTGAGATTGTAGAACTCGTCCACACTATGACGGAGGAAAACATCTTCATCAAGATCTAGGAACTGTCTGGTCTTCAACGTAGTATACCGTTGAGATTGTAGAACTCGTCCACACTATGACGGAGGAAAATTGTCCAGATTGAGAACCTTATCTAAAATTCAACCGAGGATAATTCAGTTGGTATTTAAGAACCGGTCCAGTTCTTCGACATAGCTGAGAACTTAACTGCCTCCTTTCCTGAAAGGTAAAGGTCAGTCATATGCAATGCATGATATAGATCAAGCAATGATGTTCTCAAAATAAATGAGATTGTGTTGTATGATGCGTATATGTATGTATCATGATATATGGAAATGTAATGTTTTAGCTGGGGAAAATAAATCCCAGATAGCTGCTGGAGAATAGAGTTGGATTATTCGTTTCCGCTGGGGATAACGAACGAAGATGATGGCGAGAATAAACCTGCAGGAGAAGATAACTCCGTTGGGGGATAAACTGATGAGGAGATTACTCTGTGGGGAAGAGATGTTCTGCTGAGGATTCCACTGATAACTTCCGTTGGGGACGAATTAACATTGCTGGTGATACTGAATCCTGTTGGGGATTGAATTCCTGTTTGTGAAAGGAAAGAACTCCATTGGGGATGATCTTTCAGTTGCGACTTCACTGGGGATAACCTTTTAGGCTCTAATGGGGATAATCCTTTAAGCTTTGCTGGGGACAATCTTCCTTTGAACTCGGCTGGGGATATTTATTTTTAAACTCTGCCGGGGACGAACTCCCGGAGTCTACTGGGGATGATTCTTCAACTCCATTAGGGAAGCTTTTTCAGACTGCGCTGGGAAAATTTTAACTCCACTGGGGATATCTTGTATTCTGCCGGGGAATATTCTTATACTCCGTTGGGGAATATTAAGACTGCCGGGGATATTAAGCCTTCTTAGTGTTGATGGTAGATAAACTCTGCTTGGGGGAGAATATTACCGACTCATTCATTCACAGTTGCAAGTCTCAGCTGGGGAGAGCCAATCATTATTGTCTTACTCTGCGGGGAGTGAAAGTACCTTAACCATGCTCTTCAGCTGAATTTACCTTGTACCTGGTGGACAGAGCAACTATACAACTTGGACAATTCTCATTTGCCCCTGTTTCTGATATTACCAGTAATCATCTTTTTGTTTCGCATGCAAATATTTATGAGTGGCAATTAATGTCAAGTGCATATATCAAAAATGAACATTGGACGTTGTTGTACCCCAAAATTTGCCCTCCCATATTCTTCAAGAAATTGCCAAGTCAAGCTTCAAAGTTCCCCAAGGGTTGCACAGTGCAAAAGCCTCCTGAACAGTCAAAACTAGGGTTTTTGTTTTGATCAAGAAAATGAAATTTTCAAAGGTCCAATCAAGTCTTACATGCCTACAAATATGGTCAAGCATCCTCATATCAAGTTTCAAGGCATTCAGCATAAAATTGCACAGTCAAAAACCCTAATTGCACTACAGTCAACTGTAGGAGCAAAATGGTCATTTGACAGTCAAAAGTTCAAATTTTTGGTCAACATATCATTTTGAAGCCACAAACATCATTTGATCAATGCTTGATCATGATTCTCAAAATTTGGCTCATAAATCATCAAGATGCAAAAGTTTCCTTATTTGGACAGTTGAAAAAGTCAACTGAAATTGACCAGGGCATAACTTTCACATGGATTATCAGAAAAATTCCATCCAAAGCTCATTTTGAAGAGAAAGACATTTCCTACAACTCATCTTCATACTTCAAGTCCAAGAAATGCTCTCACAAAAAGTTATCAATTTCAACATTATAGGTCATTTTTAAAAGTCAACAAAAAGGGACTTTAAGTCAAAGGCCATAACTTGAGATTGGTAAATCAAAATGACATGGGACCAAAAACATTGGTTAGAGGACGCAAAGACCTTTCCAAAATGTCCAAGAACATGAGAAAAGCTTAAAAATTGAGCAAGTTATGCCTTGTGGAAGTTGGGAAATTTTTGGATATTTTGAAAAGTCAACATTACTTCAAATGACCTAAAATTGCTAATGGGCCCATTTTTCTTCCATAATTCATCATCCATGACATATGCACGACTACTTGGCCCAAAGGGAGGTCTTTATTCATTTTTTATTTATTTATTTGAATTTTTATTTATAATAATTCATTTAAATCAAAATAAATGTATGAAAAATGCTAACCTAAAGTTTTAAATCTTTTTGTGCATGTTTTACTCTCAAGATTTCGTGCTTGTACCAATATGGAAAGAATTGGAGCAATTGGAGCTGATTTGTATCAAAAAGCACATGGAAAAAGATTGAGAAAATCTTAGAAAATCAAATTTTCAAAAACCATCATTGCATTGGATTTGTTCTACTTTTCTTGACCTAATGGACTCACTACATAAGCCTAAAGGAAACCCTAATGAGAATACACACGCAGCTGCTCAACAAAGCCATAACCAAACTTGAAATTTTTCTCAAAAAAGTCAATTCTGAAAACTCACTTCCAGGGCGATTCAAGCCTAAATATTGATTCTACTAGCTTGCTGAGGATTAAAAGAAGATATTTGGATCAAAACCAAAGACTTTGACATCAAGAAACGTGAGAACACAGACACCCTGTACAGAAAATTCATCACTTTCTTGCATCATGATTCATGCATCTTTTACAATTTTTGATGTTTAATTTATGTTCTATGTTCAATTCTGAAGCTAACCCATGCATTTGATTGTATTTTTGTGCATTACACGCGATTATGCCATTGTTGATATTTAGGGTTCTTCAACCTTCAAATTGGGGTTTTTGAGATAAGGCAAAATTGGAGGCTGAGACCAAGGTCATTGAATTCAACGCATTGGGACGAACAAGAACCAGCCCTCGCGCTCAATTTATGAGCGTCATAGGGCTAATCGCTATTTTCTAGTAGCATGCCTAAGAGAACATATAAGAAACCGTTGCCTAATGTTTTTGTATTTCAGGGATGATGAAGAAGATGAGTCTGTGGCAAGACGTGATAGGTTGATTTGAAATTCGCGCGCTTTAACCCACTAACGCCTTGACTTTCTTTTATATTATTTGTTCGTTATTAATATATCAAATGTGCAAAGTGGTTCAGCTGGCAAGCGTTGTGTGTGTTAACGTCCAAGACCTGGGTTCGAGCCCCAGGTCTGTATTATTTCCCATATTATTTTGCAATCCACGTTCCCATGCAGTGCCAACATCAAGACGCACCATATGCCTTCCAGAATCCCACATCCACGTGCCCCTGGAGATCAAATCAAAGGCATAGATTGGAAGCGCATCATAAGCCTGGTCAAAGCGCTAGCACGCTACCCGGAAAAGGTCAAACGGACCAAGGTTGTTGGGCCAGAATTCTTGGATTAAACCTCCTATTTGGGGACTACCACCCCCCCCCCCCTGGTTTGCAATTCTCTATATTTTCCTTATATTTTATTTTCAATTATTATTTTATTTTCTTTATTGTTTTGAATTAATCAATTATTTTCACAAAATATAAAAATACACATAAAAATCAGAAAAGAGAAAAAAATAATAAAATATTATTTATTTTAAATTTGCATGTAAATAAAATTAGTCTTAAATTAGGAGTTAATTTTAATTCTTTTGATAATAAATTAAAAAAACATAGAATTAGGTTTGATTAAATTTTATTCCTTCTTATTTTTTTCTTTTATAATAATTAAAATAACTAGATATTTATTTTCATAAATTAAACTGCATATGAAAATTAGGTTTAAATTAGGTTAAAATTCAATATTTTTCTTAATAAACTAAAAATAAATTAGAATTAGGGTTTGCGTCTTATCTTAATTTTAATTAATTTTTTTATATTAAATCATAAATACTAAAAATACCAAAAACAAGTTACTTTCTTTAATTAATTAATTCAGCGTTAATTCAATTTTTGCAAAAGGGTCCAACGCCCTCGTTTCGTTCTTAATTTCTCATTAATTCGCATTTATTTTATTTCTCGTAAATATTAATGTATCTCTCCCAAAGCCATGTAACTCGGACATTTTATATTTCTCGCACTTTAGTTCTTTATTTTTTGTCAAATCGGGTCCTGGATTTTAAATTTGGCGATGTGGACCCGCGCCTTTGTAATAGTTTAGGAACTTTAATTTCCGCAACTTTTTTAACTGTTAATAATTGCATGCAAGAATGAATGTCTAAATAAAAACAAACGCATAGATCACCTTGACATGAATAAGACAAAATAACTGAACATGACACACAAATCACACACCACCCCTAGGGTACGCCTCACTGTTGCCTTGCCTCGAAAGGTGATCGTCGAGTAGAGGATGTCTTAGTAAGTCCTCATGATCCGGGAACCTGGCATGAGGGTAGCTTCTAAGGTATCTTCCCATTGCTCTGGTGATCACCATGTCCCGAACCTCGAATTGACCCGAACACCTCCAACGGTGGTGCTACCTACCTCTCAATGGTGGGATGGCACTACTTTAAAGGACATTTACACAGACGAATTCCTTAGGGTAGGTAGACAACTCTAAGATACTTGCTCTAAATTCAAAATAAATTCAAAAATACTTTTCACACCGACACCTTTTCAAAAAGCTTTCGAAAGCAATTTTTCAAACACTCTTGAGGACTGATACAAGAGTCGAACTGGAATTTTCAAAGAAACTTTTTTAAAACCCACAGTTGAAAAGCAAACAAACAATTTTGAAAACACAAATGAGCAAGTATCTAAGAGACCATGGATAACCATGGATAGAAAGGGTGCTAACACCTTCCCTTTCTATAACCTACCTCCCGAACCGAGAGCAATCTCTATAAGGAATTTTTCTGTGCTTTTGTCCTTTCCATTTGGAGAAAATAAAAGATGGTGGCGACTCTTGCTTCCGCGACATTTCGCGAACCAGCGTTAAACAGTCAGTTCCAGATCCACCGATCACAGACGTTCTTTGCAAAACAAAACAGATAAAGGAAAAACAGTTTGAAATTTCTTTGAAAATGAATTGTGTTGATTTTGAAGTTTGGCCTGTAAATAGGCGTTTTTGTACAAGAGGCTGACGTCCTAGTAAGAGAACGCTGTTGAATAATAGAATTTACACAATTTGTGAAAAACTAAACAAAACAGCTATGTGAATAATCCCACTGGGTTCCAACTCTGCTATTGCCCTTATGTCCTCGAGCATCTCATCACTTTGCCACTTGGTTGAAGGTAGATCAGATTGATTAATTTCGTCCGAGCTTGATGGTTGATACCGAAGTCTAGATGAAAGGCGATCCAATGAGACATAGTGTTACGCATTAATCCCTAATTTTTTCCAGGACCGCCCTTTCGGGTTTTTAGTCCACCGGGATACCCTTTTTGACCAAGCCGCCTTTTCAGGTTTTCGACTTGCCGGGTGTACAAATTTTTTCATTTTCATCCCTTATTTTTGCCCGAACCCTTTTGGTTCGCCGGGAAGCCCTTATTTTTGCCTAGGCCAGTCAACCTAGCGGGTCTTTGATTATGCGTAGTATCTTTTCACTATGTCTGCATTGACGGTGTGAGGAAGGTCGTCACTATCCATGGTGGTTAGAATCTTAGCTCCTCCTGAGAAAATGTTCTTAACCACAAATGGCCCTTCGTAGGTAGGGGTCCATTTGCCCCTGGGATCACCTTGAGGTAAGATAATACGCTTGATAACCAGGTCCCCAACTTGATACTCTTGTCGTCTAACTTTCTTGTTAAATGCCTTGATCATCCGCTTTTGATACGTCTGACCATGACAAATAGCAGTGAGTTTATTTTCGTCGATTAAGTTCAGCTGATCAAGCCGGGTCTGAATCCAGTCATCCTCGTTCAAACCTGCATCCTTCATAATCCGAAGAGAGGGTATCTGAACTTCAATGGGCAAGACTGCCTCCATGCCATAAACCAAAGAATATGGTGTTGCCCCTGTTGACGTCCGTGCTGAGGTACGGTACCCATGAAGAGCAAATGGTAACATCTCGTGCCAGTCTTTGTATGTCACAGTCATCTTCTACACAACTTTCTTAATATTCTTATTAGCCGCTTCTACAGCCCCATTCATCTTCGGCCGATAGGGAGAAGAATTGTGATGTTGTATCTTGAATTGCTTGCTGATAACGAGAAAACATATCGTATAATTAATGTGCTTTTTACATATTTTATATTTCATTAAGTCGTCTAACCCCCGATTATTCCGAGATTATTTGTCTTTTTGCAGGTATAACACTTTTCGACTCAAACCGATGAAAAAGGACAACATGAAGAAGGCTAGACGATAAACAAAGAGAAAAAGAATAAAAAAATACAAAGTTGGGACTTCTGGATCAGTGACGGTCGTTACGTCCCTGTGACGGGCGTAACACCCCTCAACATAAGGAAACGCTCGTCACACACACCTGACGAGCGTAAGGCACCACTTCAGCATGTGACGACCGTCACCCACCTGTGACGACCGTCACGCGCGTGAAGGTGGACATTATGCATGGATTGAGACGTGAGCATGAAGGGCAGACTCGCTCTCCCTCTTTCTACTGAGTCTCCTATTTTATTGCCACCACTATTAATGCTCCTATATTTTCTCCACGAAGACTTCATCAAGAATTCAAATTAAACTGTTGATTTTTCCTGCTATATATATGAGTACCAGTACACAGTTCAAGGGTCGAAGAAATTTACTCAGAGAAAATATTATTTTATTTTACAGTTATTTTCCAATTTGCTTGTTTTGGAATTCTGTTTTCATTTTCTTGTAATTTTCATTCAAAGCCTTAGTTTCTATTTTTAAGTGTTAATTCTTCTTTCAAGAATTAACACGAATTTTTACTGCAAGTCAAGCTCGAAGATTGGATTACTGTATTACCTCAAGATTACTATAGCATCTTTAATTCCAGGTTTTTTATATTGCAATTATTATTTATTCAGTTTTTATAATATGCCAATTATTGCCATGAATTATATTCTAAATTTTATTGTTGTTAAGTTAATTATGTCTGGCTAAATTATTAATACTGGTATGTGACCGTAAGAACTGAAAGAATTCAATGATACCTTGGCCAAAAATATTTATAAAACAATTTCTGGTTTCCAATTTCCAAGATTAATTTAACTATCCTTGTCACGAGAGTGAGAGGTTAATTAACACGATTTTGCCACGAGAGTGGGAAATTAATTAAGGCAAGAACCTGCATGCGAGAGCTGGGGTTCAACCCAGATAGTGGTAACGAAGCATTGATTTTTAAATACACGAGAGTGTTTTAATAAATTAATTAAATTCAAATTGTTTTCAAAAAGTGTTATTAAATTTAAAGTGCATCCACTAGGTTTAGTAGCATGACTTAATTCATAAACACGAGAGTGTATGTCTCAGGTTTTTAAACAATTAGCTTTTACCGAAATACTTTATAGGCCAGGCGATCCATCGAATTCTCTAAGTCCGATTATCACATACTGGTATAATTAGTACTATTACTTTTAAATTAAACTGTCTCTCCCAAATATCGAATATTCATCGCTTAGTTAGACAAACTGTAGCATTAGATCGTATGCGATTGATCCTCAGTCTCCGTGGGTTCAATAATCTTTTAAAACTAGAATGACTGAACTGTATACTTGCAGTTAGTATCCCGACAGACTTATAAAGTCCCGATCAAGTTTTTGGCACCGTTGTCGGGGACTGGTAGTCAATTAATTACGATTCTTCTGTTGCGCGTTTAGACTAAGCAACAGACACCCCTTTGTCGATTTGTATGCCAAGGACTCGCTCACAAGGCGAACCACTTGACAAATCGACGGACGAACCTGAACACATTCTTTCCGTAAGACGTTCAGTCAGGGATTACTGTTTAAATCACGCTATTCCTTTACCCAAACCAGAAATCAAGATTGATTCTGAAACTGATTCTAATTCTTCCTCTGAAACCGAAACTAATCCAGAATTAGACATGGCCGAAGAACAAAGGACCCGTCCACTGAAGGAGTACGCAGCTCCATCACAACAAGAGCCCCATAACAGCATTGCTGCTCCAGCAATAAACCGAAATGATTTCGAGTTAAAGTCGTCATTGATATCAGCTATCCAACAACGCCAATTCTTTGGAGATCCTTCTGAGGATCCGAATGAACACCTTACAAAATTCATTCAATTTGCCGACACAGTTATAGCAAATGGTGTTAGTAAAGATGCGATAAGATTACGTCTTTTCCCTTTCTCACTAAGAGATAGAGCTTGGGCTTGGTTGCAATCCTTGCCATCAAATTCCCTCACTACGTGGGAAGGACTGAAGATCGTATTCTTAGCACGATACTTTCCCCCAAGCAAGACCGCTGCACTAAGAGCCCAAATCAACGGATTTAGGCAGAAGGATACTGAATCATTATTCGATGCATGGGAGCGCTACAAAGATATGATGCGAATGTGCCCACATCACGGACTAGAAAAATGGCTGATAATCCACACATTTTATAATGGACTCTTGTACAACACAAGACTATCTATAGATGCCGCCGCAGGTGGTACACTGATGGACAAGCCTTATGACGAAGCTAACCAACTCATTGAAGACATGGCTCAAAACCACTATCAGTGGGGAGGAGAAAGAACATCTGTGGAGAAGACTCAAGCCAAAGGCGGGATGTACGAGATTAGTAGCCTAGATAAGGTTGATGCTAAGGTAGATGCTCTTACCCAAAAGATAGAAAGCTTGACCTTACCTCCTGCAGCTACCGTAGCTGCAGTTACCCCAAGCTGCGAAGTTTGTGGAGTACCTAGTCATGTTGGAACCGAATGTCAAATCTTAGCAGGAATAACGGCTGATCAGGTAAATTATGCTCAAGGAAATCCTTATGCCAATACCTATAATCCTGGTTGGAAGAACCATCCTAACTTCTCGTACAAGAACAATAACGCTTTATATGCTCCTGGCCAAGCACCTGCTGTACCTCCAGGTTATCAAAAACCCGCTGGTAATGTTCCTAACATTCCTAAGAAATCTAACCTTGAAATCCTAATGGAAAATTTTATCGCTAATCAAGCCCAACAAAACAAAGAATTCCTCAATCAAAACGTTCACACCGGTGAACAACTAAAGCTATTAGCAAACAAGGTAGATGCCCTAGCTACTCACAACAAAATGTTAGAAACACAGATCTCCCAAGTAGCACAACACCAAGCTAGTTCTGCCGCACCTGCTGGTACATTTCCTGGACAGCCACAGCCCAATCCTAAAGGACATGCAAATGCTATTACATTACGAAGTGGGACAGCCCTTGACGGACCGGTAGATCCTAGACTCCAAAACCCGACCATGTATCAAAAGCCCGAAAAAGAAATAGAGAAGTCGAAAGATCAATCTGAAAATGTAGAGGAAGACGCGAATGAGAACAGAGAGGCCTCAGAAAAAACTTATGTGCCTCCACCACCATACAAACCACCAATTCCATACCCTCAAAGACTTGCAAAATCCAAGAATGAGGGACAATCAAGAAATTTGTAGAACTTCTGAAACAACTAAACGTCATTATTTCGTTTATAGAAGCTATAACCCAAATGTCGTCATATGCTAAATTTCTAAAAGAAATACTGGCTAATAAGAAAAAAATCGTTGAGAACGAAACCGTCATGCTAACTGCCGAATGTAGCGCCATAATTCAAAATAACATGCCTCCCAAGCTAAAAGATCCTGGTAGTTTCTCCATACCATGTGTAATTGGAAAATCTGTCATAGACAAAGCTCTATGCGATTTAGGAGCCAGTGTCAATCTAATGCCCTTATCTATTTGCGAGAAGCTCAAATTAGGCGACATGAGACCTACCAAGATGTCCCTACAACTAGCCGACAGATCAGTCAAATTTCCTGTTGGTATGCTAGAAAACATTCCTGTCCGAATAGGACAATTTTACATATCGACTGATTTTATAATAATGGACATCAAGGAAGATTCAAACATTCCCATCATACTAGGAAGACCATTTTTAGCTACTGCAGGAGCCATCATTGACGTTAAGAAAGGAAAACTTACCTTCGAGGTAGGAGAAGAAAAAGTAGAATTCATTCTTTCCCAATTCTTTAAAGCACCTGCTATAGATGACTCATGTTGTCTCCTAGATATCATTGATGAATGTGTCAAAGAACTTGAGTACCAAGAGGACACCTACTCTGAGATGCTGAAAATTCAGACACCAACTATCCTCAAGAACGAAGACTGGAAACAAGAACACTTAGATGCCAACCTAAGCGAATGTTTAGCCTTAACACCCGATCCTGACTCAACTAATAAGAAACCCGGTATAGAACTTAAAACATTACCTGAAGATCTTAGGTATGAATTCTTAGATAAAGAACTCGAACGACCAGTTATAGTCAATGCCGAATTAGGAGAGATCGAAACCGAAAAACTTCTTAGTGTGTTGAGGAAATATCCAGCCGCATTAGGATATAATATATCAGACCTAAAAGGAATAAGCCCTTCTCTCTGTATGCACCGCATTATGCTGGAGGAGGACTGCAGGACTTCTAGAGAACATCAAAGACGAATAAATCATATGCTAAGTGAAGTCGTTAAGAAGGAAGTGCAAAAACTACTAGAGGCAGGCATCATATACCCAATATCAGATAGCAACTAGGTCAGTCCAGTTCATGTGGTGCCTAAGAAAGGAGGTGTTACAGTTATAATAAATACAAAAGGCGAATCGGTAGCACAACGTACGCAAACAGGATGGAGAATGTGTATCGATTATAGAAAACTAAACAAAGCTACGCGCAAAGACCATTTCCCATTACCATTCATTGATCAACTGCTCGAGCGTTTAGCCAAACATTCCCATTTCTGCTATCTTGATGGATACTCAGGATTCTTTCAAATTCCCATTCATCCTGACGATCAAGAGAAAACTACATTCACATGTCCCTATGGTACCATTGCATACCGGAGAATGCCATTTGGACTATGTAATGCACCTGCAAATTTCCAACGATGCATGATGGCGATCTTCGCAGATTTTTTAGACGGAATCATGGAAGTATTCATGGATGATTTCTCTGTCTGTGGAGAGAGTTTCGACGGATGTTTAACAAATCTTGAATTAGTACTAAAATGCTGTGTTAATGTCAACCTAGTGCTCAACTGGGGAAAATGTCACTTCATGGTGAGACAAGGAATTGTGTTGGGTCACATTGTATCAAACAGAGGGATTGAAGTCGACAAAGCAAAGATCGAAATTATCAAAAACCTTCAACCACCCAAAACAGTTAGAGAAATACGAAGTTTTCTAGGACACGCGGGTTTTTACCGACGTTTCATAAAAGATTTCTCTAAAATCACCAAGCCACTAACTGAGTTATTAATGAAAGAGGCTGAGTTTATTTTCGACGATAAATGCTTGAACGCATTCGAGACACTAAAAGAGGCCTTAATATCAACACCTATTATGCAACCTCCTGATTGGAATTTACCATTTGAAATAATGTGCGATGCGAGCGATTATGTTGTAGGTGCAGTCCTAGGACAACGCAAAGAAAAGAAGCTTCACGCTATCTACTATGCAAGCAGAACTCTCAACCCCGCACAAATGAATTACGCCACTACGGAGAAGGAACTCTTAGCTGTGGTATTCGCATTGGACAAATTTCGTTCCTACTTAGTAGGCGCTAAAATCATTATTTATACGGATCATGCTGCGATCCGATACCTACTAAGCAAGAAGGACGCCAAACCGCGATTACTCAGATGGATCTTACTCCTACAAGAGTTTGACTTAGAAATAAAAGACAAAAGAGGAACTGAAAACATGGTAGCTGACCATTTATCGAGATTAGATGGAATCCAATCCGAGATTGTTCCCATAAACGAAGATTTCCCTTATGAACGCCTCATTGCCAAGCTAGAGACAAACCTTACCGACAGTTTAGATCCACGCAATGAAACTTTCACAACTGTGGTAGTAAAATCCATTTGTACTAATACCACATTACCATGGTACGCTGACTTCGTCAACTATTTAGCTGCCGGTGTTTTACCACCTGATTTGACGTACCAACAGCGGAAGAAATTTTTCCATGACCTTAAACACTACTTTTGGGATGAACCATTACTCTTTAAAAGAGGCGCCGATGGTATCTACCGTCACTGCGTTCCCAATGATGAAATAAACGACGTCATTTCCCATTGCCACTCCGCCCCTTATGGTGGACACGCTAGTACATCGAAAACCTGTGCTAAAATACTTCAAGCTGGCTTCTTTTGGCCTACCTTATGGAAAGACGTCCACGTAGCAATTATGAACTGCGATAGATGTCAACGCACAGGAAATATATCTAGACGTGACGAAATGCCACAAAAAGGAATCCTCGAAGTAGAAGTTTTCGATGTGTGGGGAATTGATTTCATGGAACCTTTCCCCGCATCTTTTGGAAATAAATATATTTTGGTAGCCGTCGACTATGTATCAAAATGGATTGAAGCCATCGCCGCACCCACAAATGATACACGTGTGGTACTAAAACTATTCAAGAATATTATCTCCCCACGATTCGGTGTACCAAGACTAGTTATCAGCGATGGTGGCTCCCATTTTATCTCTAGAATCTTCGAAATATTACTTTCCAAATATGGCGTTAAACATCGCATAGCCACACCATACCATCCTCAAACAAGTGGACAAGTGGAAGTGTCAAATAGGGAGATCAAACAAATACTTGAGAAAACTGTAGCCACATCCAGAAAAGACTGGTCCTCCAAGCTAAACGATGCTCTTTGGGCATATCGGACAGCTTTCAAAACTCCTATCGGAACAACGCCGTTCAAGTTAGTCTATGGAAAATCTTGTCATTTGTCAGTAGAATTAGAACATAAAGCTTATTGGGCCATAAAAACCCTTAACTTAAACTATAAGAGTGCTGGCGAGAAACAAGTGTTAGATATCCATGAACTAGAAGAATTGCGTTTAGACGCTTATGAAAATGCTAAAATCTACAAAGAACGAACAAAAAAATGGCACGATAAGCGTATCTCGTGGAAAGACTTTAAGGAAGGAGACATCGTACTCCTATTCAACTCTAGACTAAAACTTTTCCCGGGAAAATTACGTTCCAGATGGTCCGGACCGTTCGAAATTAACAAGGTTTTCCCAAGTGGTGCGATAGAAATTAAAGGTAGTTCTATCGAACCGTTCATAGTTAATGGCCAGCGCTTAAAGCACTATTTTAATGTTGTAAATATCGACTTCTCGGCTTATCTTCAGTTAAGTGAGCCGCCTACCCCGCTACCTAACTGAATAGGTATTTACTGTCGAGCCGTCGACATAAAATAAAGGCGCTTTGTGGGAGGCAACCCATGTTTTTACTTTAATTATTTTTTCTGCTTTAACATGCTTTTATTTTTCTTTTCTTCTTCTTAATCTTTAAAACATTTTCGTGATTACATTTCTTACTCCTTTCTATTTTTCTTCTGTTTTTATTTCTCCCTTTCATCTTTCTTTTTCTTTTTAATTTAACTTTGGAAATTTCCTAACCCGAAAATACTTACTTAATTCCTTTTCTTTCAAACATTTATCAAATATTTTCAGGGGGTAATTCTTTTACTTTCACATTTCGCGCTATGGATTGTGCAAACTTCATGAATGTCAAATTGCGAAGCCGACACCAGAGAAGACGGTTTACAGACCTGGGTGAACGGGAGATGTGTCCTACTATATACGCAGATGATCATGCTATGGCTGACCTTGGCATTCGTGAGAGTGTCATGTACTTGTTGCATCAGATTAGTTGGGACACTGCTCCTATCCGTCGAAGGTTCTGTACCTACAAAAGGCTGACTCTTGAGTTTCTCAGCACCTTGAGTTTCATTCCAAATCATGGAATGGGATTCAACCTGGGTTGATCATATTCAGAATGTTTAACATGGATTACACTTATAACCTGCAGGAGTTTAGCCAGCTGCTTGGGTTCCCTTTTGGACCCGATGTTATCAGTATGACACAGGAGAACCTTTTGCCCATATCTGAGCTTGATTATTTCTGGGGAAGCATAGCTGGTATTAACCATCCTGAGCCGTCATATTTGTACTCTGAATGCATTCATAACCCGGCTATCAGGTATTTCCACAAGATCATAGCCCACACTATCTTTGGCAAACAGCAAAACGTCACGTCTGTATCCCGCGATGAGCTGTTTATTATGTATTGTGCATCCCAGAACCGTCTGGTGAACGGTGCAGCTTATATGCTCGCTAATATGGAGCGGATCATCCAGACTCCAAATGCACCGATCTTGTTGGGTGGGTTAGTTACCATGCTGTCTAATGCAATTGGACTCCGCCGGCCTATGCTCGGTTCTGCTCCGCTTTATGGAATAAAGCCGATGGATATTGCATTTTGTTTCAACACTAGCATGATCGGAAACCTTGGACCAGATCAGTTTGACCTGCTAGTTAATCATCAGATCATCCACCATTTTAAGCTTCCGGACCCAAGAACCAGTGTGCACAACCGAGATAACTGGCTGTTTGACCTTCACCATCCTGCTTCACCACCCTCCTCACCATCTTCAGTTGACATTTATGAGGTTCCAAACACTGCTAATGCTGATGAAGATCCTGCTACACCGCCAGGATACCATGATCTCCCTGATCCTTGGGAACAACAGGCTACTTCCGCCGAGACCGCGCCCCAGGTTCCTGAGACCACTCCACCTCCACCTGCTATTACCCTGGACTCCCTACACGAGGAAATTACGGACATGCGGGGCGAGCTTACTTCTCTCAGGGTGGACTTCATAACCTTCATGGACTTGGTGACTGATCAGTTGGACTACATGCATCAGCATTTGTTTCCACCTCCCCGTGGCTAGAGTTGCCATTGTTATTCATTTCCTTCTCTCTTGCATTTTTACGTACAGTGAGGACACTGTTAAGTTTCAGTGTGGGAGGGATTTTTAGTTATTATTTTAGCATCATCATTATTTTTAGTTACTTTGAAACAATTTGTCATGAATTTATATTCAATTAAAGTTTATTTTAATTTTCATTTCTTTTCATTCCCAATCTACTGTTTTATTTACTGTCTATGTTTTATCTACTGTTGTTATTTACTGTCTATTTCGTTATATTTAAAAACTCTAATTAATTAATTAACATATTTCAAACAAACCAAAAAAATAAAAATATAAATATAAATTCTTCAAAAAAAACCAATTACCAAGAAAATAATAATTACATCAACTCCCCAACGGTCCTGTAACGGATCTCTTATTTATGACTCTGTCTGCGTTACGACCGTCACACCCTTGTGACGAGCGTAACGCGCCTCTTTACCTCATGACGAGCGTCACACCCTTGTGACGGCCGTCACGCAAACAGAGACCACAACGGCTATTGCAGGGAACCGTTCCAACTTTCTTTTTTATAAACCCATTTCCTTCCTCCATTGTCACCATAACACACGAAAAAACCACCCATTCACTCCATTTTTCTTCTATTTCTAAACTCCCAACACCAAATTACCATCCTTACAATCTCCCATTCTCACATTCCCAAATCAAATCCTACCTCCACTATGGCAAACAACCCACACGCTCAAGCTATCAATTTCAGAATCGGCGAACCAGGGGAGAATCAATGAGAAAAGTTTCAGAAATTTCAACGTCGAGGTCTCCAACCCACAAGGTACGTTGACATCGACTGCGTATGGAGTTTGGGACTACTCGACAGTGTCCGCCGATTATTGCAAAGCGTGGATTTGTGGAACCTCTGTCGCGAACCAAGACCAATCTATGAAACTCTTACTCTTGAGTTCTTGAGTTTGTTTGCTTACCTCACTCCGCCGGGTGTCACAAACCAACTATCAGGCGTGGCAAAATTTCGCATGTTTGGCGTTGAGCACCAGTTGCCTCAATCCGACATCGCGAGACTCCTGGGATTTTGTTCGGACGAAGGTGCTCATTTTCGGGTGCCGGATAGTTTTGGTGAGGAGGCTTTCAACTTGTGGCACAGTTTAACGAACATCCGTGCCGGATCCTACGACCACCTCAACGCCACCCACATTCACAATCCGGCCATCCGCTACTTCCATCGCATCCTTAGTAACACGATCTTCGACCGCGACAGCAACCATAAGCTCAACTCCAAGGAGCTCTTCTTTCTATATTGCGTGTTCACTGGGCAAAAGATAAATGTCGCCCCGTTCCTACTTGCTCACATCCACTCTATTTGTGCTAGAGGTGGAAAACATTTCTATTTCGGAGGGCTGGTTACTTCAATTGCCATTGGTCTGAATTACGGTGCTGCTCTCGCAACCTTGCCTTCTATGGCACGGACTTTGCTAACCTTGGATCACTACAAAGCCACACACCTCATCTACGAGCGGGAAGACGGCAGATTCCACCCCGTAATCAGGAATACTGTCTATCAGAATATCATTTTGCCGAACAGGGACCGAATCGATCCAAGTAACCGAGCAAACTGGTTGTTCGACCCTGAAGTTCCCGAAGAGCCTGCACCTGCCCACGAAGACCAACCTGCAGCCGCCGCAGACGATATACAAGAAGAGTTGGATAGTGCTCCGCCTGTCCATGACATTCCAGGATCCTCATCTGCACCTCCTCCTATCAATCTTGAAGACATCCTCCGTGCCCTCCACATGCAAAATCAAATGAATGTGGCGCTTGAAAGGAGGCAAGCTGAGCAATTTGAGTCTCTGTGCGCCCAAAACGCTCAGATCTTGACTGGGCAGCGCAACATGAATGAGAGGTTAGATGAGGCCCTGTCTGAGCTTAACGCCTTGAGGATAGATATGAACACCTTTGGCTTCCAAGACACTGACACTGAAGCCACTCCTACCAGACGCTCCCGCACCAGGAGCAGAGGACGTGGTCACCAGTAGTCTTTCTTTAATTTCTATGCAATTTGTTATTTTTCTGTTTCTTTTCTTTTCCTTTTGTTTTTGTAATTGTACTTCCCCGCATATATACCGCAACATTGAGGACAATGTTGGATTTTGTGTGGGAGAGGTACCTTTCAATCCTTTATAAAACTAGTAATTTCTCACGATATGTCTCGATTCAAATTCTTCGCTTTATTTTGCCATACCGAAAAAAAATTTATTTGCGCATTAGCCCGACATACCTATTTTAACGAAATCCCTGTTGAGGAAGCTGAAAACGACATAACAAGATCGATACGGTTCTGTCACCGTGGACTTCCTACTTACGCGATCCGTTTCAATAACCATTATACCAATATCTGGAGTTTCAAGTTCTAGAAGTAGCCCCCAGTAGTTTATACTAGCAGTCAGCACCGTCTTGACACAAACCACGTGGAGAATCGATGAATATAAGTGTTTGATGCCTGATTCTAAAAATATCCTTCCTATATCGCTGCTAAAAGAAAAGAAAATTTGTGTACCAAAATATACGGGCACATATAAGAGTTGAGCAAATAACGAAGGAATCCAGTGTTGGTTGGTTCAGAGGTATCTGGTTCTGAACTCGGTAGGGCGTGCTACGGCCCGATCCCCCACAACCTCCAAATTGGATAACATATGTAGGGTTGCCACATTCGTGTACCAGACCCCGTGGTAAAGGATCAAAGTCACTAACCGGTTACTCCACTACGTGCGTGCTAAGGCAAAGGGCTTAATGTGATTGCGCCTGAACGAAACCAGGTGAAATAGATACGAGGAACTCCAGGCAGAGTTATAACGGAACTGTTGGATAGCTCGTTTAAAATGGAAGTCTACGGGTAAGCTTATTGCTTGCGTCATTAGCGTATCTTTAGTGTTTTACTCAAGTATTGGCCGAACCAACGAGGATTTCCCGAAACCACTTTAAAAATCCAAGGTATGTCATGCTTATGCGCTTGACGAAAACTTGTCCGACCTTTCAAATGACTATTTGCTTGAGGACAAGCAAAGGTTTAAGTATGGGGGAATTTGATAACGAGAAAACATATCGTATAATTAACGTGCTTTTTACCGATTTTATATTTCATTAAGTCGTCTAACCCCCGATTATTCCGAGATTATTTGTCTTTTTGCAGGTATAACACTTGTTGACTCAAACCGATGAAAAAGGACAACATGAAGAAGGCTAGACGATAAACAAAGAGAAAAAGAATAAAAAAAATACAAAGTTAGGACTTCTGGATCAGTGACGGTCGTCACGTCCCTGTGACGGGCGTAACACCCCTCAACATAAGGAAACGCTCGTCACACACACCTGACGAGCGTAAGGCACCACTTCAGCGTGTGACGACCGTCACCCACCTGTGACGACCGTCACGCGCGTGAAGGTGGACGTTATGCATGGATTGAGACGTGAGCATGAAGGGCAGACTCGCTCTCCCTCTTTCTACTGAGTCTCCTATTTTATTGCCACCACTATTAATGCTCCTATATTTTCTCCACGAAGACTTCATCAAGAATTCAAATTAAACTGCTGATTTCTCCTGCTATATATATGAGTACCAGTACACAGTTCAAGGGTCGAAGAAATTTACTCAGAGCAAATATTATTTTATTTTACAGTTATTTTCCAATTTGCTTGTTTTGGAATTATGTTTTCATTTTCTTGTAGTTTTCATTCAAAGCCTTAGTTTCTATTTTTAAGTGTTAATTCTTCTTTCAAGAATTAACACGAATTTTTACTGCAAGTCAAGCTCGAAGATTGGATTACTGTATTACCTCAAGATTACTATAGCATCTTTAATTCCAGGTTTTTTATATTGCAATTATTATTTATTCAGTTTTTATAATATGCCAATTATTGCCATGAATTATATTCTAAATTTTATTGCTGTTAAGTTAATTATGTCTGGCTAAATTATTAATACCGGTATGTGACCGTAAGAACTGAAAGAATTCAATGATACCTTGGCCAAAAATATTTATAAAACAATTTCTGGTTTCCAATTTCCAAGATTAATTTAACTATCCTTGTCACGAGAGTGAGAGGTTAATTAACACGATTTTTCCACGAGAGTGGGAAATTAATTAAGGCAAGAACCTGCATGCGAGAGCTGGGGTTCAACCCAGATAGTGGTAACGAAGCATTGATTTTTAAATACACGAGAGTGTTTTAATAAATTAATTAAATTCAAATTGTTTTCAAAAAGTGTTATTAAATTTAAAGTGCATCCACTAGGTTTAGTAGCATGACTTATTTCATAAACACGAGAGTGTATGTCTCAGGTTTTTAAACAATTAGCTTTTACCGAAATACTTTATAGGCCAAGCGATTCATCGAATTCCCTAAGTTCGATTATCACATACCGGTATAATTAGTACTATTACTTTTAAATTAAACTGTCTCCCCCAAATATCGAATATTCATCACTTAGTTAGACAAACTGTAGCATTAGATCGTATGCGATTGATCCTCAATCTCTGTGGGTTCGATAATCTTTTAAAACTAGAACGACTGAACTGTATACTTGCAGTTAGTATCCCGACAGACTTATAAAGTCTCAATCACTTGCAGAGCTCAGTGATCATTTTATTGTTGAGATTTGTACCATTGTCCGTAATGATCCTCTCTGGTACATCGTATCGACAAATCAGATTGTGCCGAATGAACTGTGCTACGACGTTCTTGGTTACTGTAGCAAAAGAAGCTGCTTCAACCCACTTCATAAAGTAATCAATAGCCACCAGGATGAAACGGTTCCCGTTGGATGCTGTAGATCTGATCTCGCCGATCATATCAATTCCCCACATTGCAAAAGGCCAAGGTGTTGTCAAGACGTTCAGAGGTACTGGAGGTATGTGCACTTTATCAGCATAGACTTTGCACTTGTGACAGGTCCAAGAATGCTGATAACAGTCGGCTTCCATTGTGGACCAATAGTATCCTGCCTGTAGGATTTTCTTTGCCATGGTGTGTCCACTGGAATGAGTTCCGAAAGTACCTTCATGTAAATCTGCCATGATCCTTTCTGCCTCGTTCTTATCCTTACATCACAGTAAGGTTGAATCATAGTTACGCTTGTAAAGAATGCCATTGCTGATGAAGAATTTTACCGTGAACCTCCTCAGAAACTTCTTATCATTAACAGATGCACCCTCGGGGTATTCCTGAGCCTCAAGGTACCTCTTTACTTCGTGAAACCAGGGTTTATCTGCTACCTCTTCAGTATCAATATCACAGCAATGTGCAGGTTCGTCTAATCTTTCAATGATAATCCGAGGAGCTTCGTTGTCCCAATTGACTTTGAACATAGAAGACATCGTAGCCAGCGCGTCCGCTAACTGATTCTCCTCTCTAGGGAAGTGTTCAAAGGTTATCTCTTCGAAATGTGGAATCAACGTCAACACATACTCCTTGTAAGGAATAAGATTTGGGTGTTTCGTATCCCATTCGCCTTTGATCTGACTGATCACGAGAGTGGAATCTCCGAAGACACTCAAGAACTTAATCCTTAGGTCGATTGTTGCTTGAAGACCCATGATGCACGCTTCATACTCCGCCATGTTGTTGGTGCAGTTGAAACATAGTCGGGCGGTAAACGGAGTATGAGAGCCTTTAGGAGATATGATCACGGTGCCAATGCCATTACCCAAGGCGTTCGAAGCTCCATCAAAGTACATAGACCATCGGGATCCTTCCTTAGGTCCTTCATCCGGTCCAGGTGTCTCACAGTCAGTTACAAACATGATATTCTCATCCGGAAATTCAAAGCTCATAGACTGGTAATCATCCACTTCCTGATGTGCCAGATGATCTGCCAACACACTTCCTTTGATTGCCTTTTGGGTTGTGTATTAGATGTCATACTCAGTCAAGATCATTTGCCATCTTGCTATTCTTCCGGACAAGGCAGGCTTTTCGAAGATATACTTGATTGGATCCATTTTTGATATCAATAGAGTAGTGTGAGTCAGCATATACTGTCTCAGCCGGCGAGCAGCCCATGCAAAGCGCATCAAGTTTTCTCAAGCAATGAGTATCAGGTCTCTCAGTCGGTAAACTTTTTGCTAAGGTAATAAATAGCATGCTCTTTTCGGCCAGACTCGTCATGCTGCCCCAGCATGCACCCCATCGAGTTGTCGAGTACTGTCAAGTATAAGATCAAAGGTCTCCCCTCAATTGGAGGCATCAGAATAGGTGGCTCTTGGAGATACTCTTTGATCCTTTCGAAAGCGGCCTGACATTCATCGTTCCATCTTACCACTTGATCTTTCTTCAGTAACTTGAAGATTGGTTCATAAGTAGTAGTCAGGTGAGAGATGAATCGGGCAATGTAGTTCAGTCGTCCCAGAAAGCCTCTGACTTCTTTTTCTGTTCGGGGAGCTGGCATTTCCTGTATAGCCTTTACCTTTGTAGGATCCACTTGGATACCTTTATCGCTTACGATGAAACCCAGCAGCTTACCAGATCTCACCCTGAAGGTGCACTTGTTCGGGTTTAACCTCAGCTTGTACAACTTCAACCTGTCAAACAACTTCTGAAGATGGTCGAGATGTTCTTCTTCATTTTGGGATCTCGCAATCATGTCGTCGACGTATACCTCAATCTCATGATGGATCATGTCATGGAACAAAGCGACCATGGCGCGCTGATACGTTGCCCCAGCATTCTTCAATCCAAAAGGCACCCCACTGAGTAACAAAGGTTGTCTTCTCCATGTCTTCGGGAGCCATTTTAATCTGATTATAACCGGAGAAACCATCCATAAAGGAGAACACCTTATGCTTAGCGGTGTTGTCAACCAGAACGTCGATATGAGGTAGAGGGAAATCATCCTTGGGACTTTCCCTGTTCAGATCCCTATAGTCGACACACATTCGAACCTTACCATCCTTTTTCAGCACAGGAACCACATTGGCCACCCACTGAGGGTAAGAAGTAACTGCTAGAAAACCGGCGTCAAACTGTTTCATAACTTCAACCTTGATTTTCTCAGACATATCTGGGCGCATTCGGAGGACCTTCTGTTTCACTGGAGGACAGTCTTCCTTGGTAGGAAAACGGTGAACCACGATATCGGTATCCAACCCAGGCATATCTTCATAAGACCAGGCAAAGATCTCAACATAGTCACGTAGCATCTGAATCAACCGTTGCTTCACACTAAGCTCCAAATTTTCCCCGATCTTGACCTCTTTCTTGTCCTCTTTTGTACCCAGATTTACTGATTCCACCGGCTCTTCGTGCAGCTGAATAACCCTCTCTTCCTGAAGTAACTGTCTAGCAAGTTCACCGGGCACTTCGCAATTATCTTCACCTTCGTCTTCGGCTAAGATGATTGGACTTTCGAAGTCATAACTGGCAGTAGCAGAGTCGTTATCAGTGAGATCCAGAGTGGATGTAGACCTGTATATGTGAGTGTTAGAACATAGTTTGATTCTACAACCCTCAATTAGAGTTTTGATGATAACAAAATACAAGAATAAATAAATTGTAAGATTTATATATAAGACATATATGCTACTCAAAATTATGGTTTGTGTTTACAGAAGTTCTGATGGAATCAGCATCAGAAGATCATATCAGCGTCAGAAGATCAATAACATGTGCTACACGCTGAAGTTACCAGATCATACGCTGAAGCTTGATGAACAGAATCTGCGCATAAAATACTGACTCTGATCAAGATCCTTACCAAGTCATCAACACTCAGAAGCGTCAGCATAAGCAAAGAACACTCTGATTATCATAAAGAAGACTCTGAAGCGTTACTAAGCATTCAAGACAGATTAATTACCAACGGCTTTATTAAAGACAAGATCTTTTCAAAAAGGAAAGAACGTTATTATCATTGAAAGTTCTTTATGGACAACAACGTATCTTTGCCTTGGTTATATATACAAGTCTGTGTGAGAAAAGATACACGCATATACACGCCTACGAAAATGCATGCCCTCATACATTTTTCTAAGCCTTCAAACCACGCCTACGCAAAAGCATTAGCAATTCAGTTTTTATTCCAAGCTTAAATTTGTGTATTATCACAGTTGTGATATATAGTTTTGTTAGAAAACATTAACACACATCATTGTTCAATTATCTGTAAAGAAATTCCCTTGAGATAAACCGGTTTGTGGTTATACTCAAGAAGGCTTTAACAGTTGTTAAAGTGGTTGTTGTATCCCTTTGAATATAGTAGATTAAGACCTTGTTGGAGAGATGCGAAATCACCTTGACGGGTGGACTGGAGTAGTTTGAGATCAAACGAACCAGGATAAAAATGCAGTGTTGTCTAAGCTTCCGTTTTAAGATTTATAATTCAACCCCCCTTCTTGTGTTTTTCACATCTTAAATTGGCATCAGAGCGCCTGGTTCTGAGCTTATAACACTTAACCGTGTCAGTACAAGATCCAGTGTCAGAAAAACACAATGGCAGGACCACATCAAAACATCAGCAATGACAACAATGAAGAAAGAGACAGATTCAGTGGCAAACCTCCAGTCTTTGATGGAGAGAACTTTGACTACTGGAAAGACAGAATTGAAAGTTTTTTTCTGGCCTATGATGTTGATCTGTGGGACATGGTGATTGATGGATACACGCACCCAGTGGATGGAAGTGGTCAGAAGATTGACAGGAAAGCAATGTCTGATCAGCAAAAGCGTGATTTCATAAATCATCACAAGGCCAGAACAATTCTTCTCAGCGCCATCTCTTATTCAGAATATGAAAAGATATCAAACAGAGACACTGCAAAGAATATGTTTGACTCTCTGAGAATGACGCATGAAGGCAACATTCAAGTCAAAGAAACCAAAGCCCTTGCACTCATTCAGAAGTATGAGGCATTCAAGATGTAAGAGAGTGAATTAATAGAAACTATGTTCTCAAGATTTCAAATTCTAGTTGCTGGTCTCAAAGTTCTTGACAAAGGGTATTCTACTGCTGATCACGTTAAGAAGATCATCAGAAGCTTGCCAAAATAATGGAGGCCAATGGTCACAGCGCTTAAGCTAGCCAAGGATCTCAACAAAATCTCTCTGGAGGAACTTGTCAGCTCCCTCAGAAGTCACGAGATAGAGCTAGAAGCAGATGAACCTCAAAAGCAAGGTAAGCCATTAGCTTTAAAATCTAACAGAAAATCTGACTCCAAAGTTTTGCAGGCTGTAGAAGAAACCTCTGATGGCTCTTAATCAGAAGAAGAAGATGAATTATCTCTCCTCTCCAGAAGGGTGAACCAATTATAGAAGCAGAGGCAAAGGAAGTTCAGGAATCCCAGAAGATCAGAGAATCAGAATGAATCTTTCTCCAGATACAGAAGGTCGGAATCCTCCTCTGGACACAGAAGATCTGAAGGTTCTTTAGGAAACAGAAAGGCAAACAACAAAGGCATCATCTGCTATGAATGTAACGAGCAAGGGCACTACAAAAGTGATTTCCCAAAGCTTCAGAAGGAAAAGCCCAAAAAGAAGTTTGGCAAGGAAAAGAAGAAAAGTCTCATGGCTACATGGGATGATTCTGACACATCTGAAGCTGACTCAGAATCAGATGATGAAAGAGCAAACATAACTCTCATGGCAAACATAATAGAAGACAATGAAGCTTCTGAGTCAGACTCTGAATCAGATACAGAAGAGGTATTCCCTGACTTTGCTATAAACTTTACTAAGGTTGAACTAGCTGAAAGCCTTAATGAAATTCTGGAAAGATATCAGCAGATCAGAGTCAAATTCAGAAACCTGAAAAGGAATCTTGCTTATGACTCTAATAAGACTGAGAGTCTCAAATTGGAGAATTCTGAGTTAAAAGATAAAATTTCAAAATTAGAAAATCTATTGCAAAACTCTCAGAAGGAAACAATCCCTGAAACTCCCAGCAGTGCTGATGAGATCATCAAGGAGTATGATCACAGCTTTCAGAAGTTTCTAGCTAAAAACATAGATAGAAGCAAAATGGCTTCAATGATCTATGGAGTTAGCATAAATGGCAGAAAAGGGATAGGATATCAAGGTAAGGTACCTACACCAAAGAATGCCATGGATTTAGTTATAAAACGCACTTCACTTGATTCACACTTTATATATGGGCACACACATGACATCAAATATACAAGTAGTAATTATTCTGTCAAACCAAAATTCAACCAGAGTTTTGGTAAAACTAACAAATCAGGACCCAAGAAAATATGGGTACGTAAGGATAAAATAATACATGTGGCAGATATCTTTAGCAGCAAAGCAGAAACACCAATCATGGTACCTGGACTCTGGCTGCTCACAACACATGACGGGAAGAAGGCATATGTTCCAAAGCCTGGAACTTGAGCCTGGAGGCCACGTAGGTTTTGGAGGCAATCAAAGAGGAAAAATCATTGGCTCTGGAACAGTAGGTAATGGAAATCTTCCCTCTATAAGTAATGTTTTATTAGTAGATAGATTAATGCATAACCTGTTATCCATAAGTCAATTAAGCGATAACGGTTATGATATAATCTTTAATCAAAATTCATGCAAAGCTGTTAGTCAGAAAGATGGGACTATCCTATTTAATGGAAAGAGGAGAAACAACATTTATAAAATAAAACTTTCTGAACTGAAAAGTCAGAATGTAAAGTTTATTCTGTCTGTTAACAACGAGCAATGGATCTGGCACAGAAGATTGGGACATGTTAGTATGAGAAGAATATCTCAGATTAACAAACTCAATCTGGTCAGAGGACTTCCTAACCTGAAGTTTAATTCAGATGCTCTGTGTGAAGCATGTCAGAAAGGCAAGTTTGCAAAACCAGCTTTCAAATCCAAAAACGTTGTTTCCACCTCTAAGCCATTAGAACTTCTGCACATTGACTTATTTGGACCAGTTAAAACTGCTTCAGTCAGTGGCAAGAAGTATGGGTTAGTAATCGTAGATGACTATAGCAGATAGACATGGGTAAAGTTCTTAAGACACAAGGACGAGTCACACTCTGTGTTTGTCACCTTCTGCAACCAAGTTCAGAATGAAAAGGATCTTAGAATCGTCAAAGTCATAAGTGATCATGGTGGAGAATTTGAAAACAAAGATTTTGAGTCATTCTTTAATGACAAAGGCATTCTGCATGATTTCTCTTGTCCTAGAACTCCCCAGCAAAATGGAGTTGTAGAACGAAAGAACAGAACATTGGAAGAAATGGCCAGAACCATGATCAACGAGACTAACGTTGCTAAGATCTTCTGGGCAGAGGCAATAAACACAGCGTGTTACATTCAGAATAGAATCTCCATAAGACCTATTCTGGAAAAGACTCCATATGAATTGCGGAAGAACAGAAAGCCCAACATTTCCTATTTTCATCCATTTGGATGTACATGCTTTATTTTGAACACAAAAAATTATTTGAACAAGTTTGACTCTAAAGCACAAAAGTGTATTATGTTAGGATAGTCTGAACGCTCAAGAGGGTACAGAGTATACAATACAGAAACACAGATTGTGGAAGAATCAATCAGTGTTCGTTTTGATGATAAGCTTGACTCTCAAAAGTCAAAGCAGAATGAATTCCTTGCAGGTATGGAAGTTAAACTTACAGGTACTAAAGACAATTCATCAGAAACTCTTAACAGAGACACTCCCTCAACATCAGAAAGAGGCACTGCATGCAATCCAGCACCTTCTGTTGATCAACTCCAGAAAAGACTATCCAGAAGCAGCTTGGATCACCCAGAAGAAACAATCTTAGGAAGAAAGGAAGATCCAATCAGAACAAGATCCAGCTTCAGAAACTCTGAAGAATCCCTCATGGGACTTATTTCTCTAATTGAACCATCAACAATTGATGAAGCACTTCTGGACAATGACTGGATTCTAGCAATGCAAGAGGAGCTAAATCAATTCACAAGAAATGACGTATGGGATCTAGTTCCCAAACCAAAAGGATTCAACGTTATTGGAACAAAATGGGTGTTTAGAAACAAACTGAATGAACAAGGTGAAATCATCAGAAACAAGGCATGACTGGTAGCACAAGGTTATAGTTAGCAAGAGGGGATAGACTATACAGAAACCTTTGCTCCAGTCGCCAGGTTAGAATCTATCAGACTCTTAATTTCATTTGCTGTTAATAAAGGCATCACTCTGTATCATATGGATGTCAAGAGTGCATTCTTAAATGGCTATATAGAAGAAGAGATATATGTGCACCAACCCCCTGGTTTTGAAAGTTCCAAAAATCCAGAATATGTTTTCAAACTAAAGAAGTCACTCTATGGTCTGAAACAAGCTCCCAGAGCTTGGTATGAAAGACTAAGTAACTTCCTGTTAGAAAAGGAATTCACCAGAGGGAAAGTGGACACAACCTTGTTCTGTAAGACAGTTAAGAATGACATTTTAGTATGTCAGATTTATGTTGATAACATCATATTTGGATCTACTAAACCCTCTCTGGGAAGAAAGTTTGCTAAATGTATGCAGGCAGAATTTGAGATGAGCCTAATGGGGGAACTAAAATTCTTTCTGGGCATTCAGATCAATCAAACCCCAGAAGGAACTTACATTCATCAGAGCAAATATATCAGAGAACTTCTGAAGAAATTTGATCTATCAGAATGTAAGCCATCAAAGATTCCAATGCATCTCACGTGCATTCTGGAAAGAGAAGAGGTAAGTAAAAAGGTAGAACAGAAGGTCTACAGAGGTATGATTGGTTCTCTTCTATATCTGACAGCTTCAAGGCCTGACATTTTGTTCAGTGTTTGCATTTGTGCTAGATTCCAATCAGATCCTAGAGAATCTCACTTAACAGCAGTTAAGCGAATTTTCAAGTATCTGAAAGGTACTACTAATCTGGGTTTGTTTTATAGAAAATCAAGTGATTACAGCTTAGTAGGTTACTGTGATGCTGATTTCGCTGGAGACAGAGTAGAACGTAAAAGTACTTCTGGAAGCTGCCAGTTTCTAGGAGAAAATATGATCTCATGGTCCAGCAAAAGACAATCCACAATTGCTCTATCAACAGCAGAAGCTGAATACATAGCAGCAGATGGATGCAACACACAAATGCTCTGGATGAAAAGTCAACTTGAGGACTTCCAGATATTTGAGAGTAATATTCCTATCCTCTGTGACAATACTTCTGCTATTTGCTTAAGTAAAAATCCCATTTTGCATTCTAGGGCTAAGCATATAGAAATAAAACATCATTTTATTAGGGACTATATTCAGAAAGGGATTTTAAATTTAAAATTTATTAACACAGACCATCAATGGGCTGATATTTTTACAAAACCTCTTTCTGAAGATAAGTTCAACTTCATTATGAAACATCTCAGCATGAAGCTCTGCCCAGAATAAAATTGTTTTGATTCCATATCTTAACCTTCAGAACTTTGTTTATTTTTCTGTGAACTACTGATCAATCTTTCTTCAGATCTTTAGAAGTGCAAATTGTATCAGAATCTATCCATGAAGATCTGAGCGCTTCATTTCAAGGATAAAAATGTGTTGTTCACTCAAGCAAACAAGTGGCATCCAGTCATCAGCTATTTTCTGAGGCTGAACACATGTTCACGTTTCTGAAAAGGCAAAAGCGCTGATTGGATGCATTGAGACACATGTCATGGGTAACCGTTCCAAATATCTTTCTGAATCCCCTAAAATCAGCTATCATTAAATGCTAATAATCATTATTAATTTCTCTCTCTTAACGTTTATGGTTTCAAAACTTTTTTAGAAATCTATTTAAACACACTTCACACCATTTACACGCTTTACCTTCACTTTCATTTTCTCTCAAACTTACTGATTTCAGCATTCTTACTTTCTCAAGAAACCCTTTCAATCTTTTTCACAAAAACCTTCATGTGAACATGGCTTCCTCCAGCGTTCCTACTTCAAGTTCTCAAAAATCAGTTTCATCTGAACAATATGAAGAACCCTTTAGAACGCTTCTCACACCAATCAAAAATCTAGAGGTTCTGTCATAATTGATCGTGGATTTCAACAGTCTCCAAGAGAATGGGTTTGATTTATCTGAAGAGGTTAAATCTCAAGGCTAGGAAAAGTATTTTGACAGACTAGTGGGTCCAACATTTCCTATTCTGGTAAAGGAATTTTGGATTCACGCTTCTTCTTCCAATCATCAAGTCACATCTTACATCATGGGGAAGAAGATTGTTATCACTGAAGACCCCATTGCACGTTTAATAGGGTACAGTGGTGGTGGTGTTCGTTGCATTGACATGGAAGAAAGGTGTGCAGATGCTGCCCTAATTGCAAGGGAAATCTTCACTCTGGGGCTTCTCTCCAGCAAGATAAGGGATTTGAAAGACAAACACAAAATTTGGGCCAAGATCATTCTGGGGTGCTTCAACCACAGGAAGCTTACCAGCTCTCCTGATTACATTAATATTGATCAGTAGTTTCTGATCTATTTCATCTCTCAGAAGGTTAAGATAAATCTGGCTCATCTGCTGTTCAACCATCTCAGAACAAGTGTTAAGGAAACAAGAGAAGAGGAACGAACAAAAAGGGATTGGATACCCTTAGGAAGACTGATATCAGATATTCTAACAGAGAATAAGTTGATTGATCATCTGACAGAGGCTCAAGAAATCAGCACTCTGGAAGCTACTGTTGGCAAACAGCTGAATGCCAAAAATCTGAAGAAAATGAAGTTGATAGAGAACATCAAGAAGGAGCCCAGCGTCACTCCTTTTGCTGCAATCTCCAGCAGAAGAGTCCCTCTGGATGACTTCCCACTGTTCTCAGAAATTGACTCTAAACCTGATATCATACTCAGATATCTGGATGCTTGCAAGGATGATGGTACAACACCAAATTTGAATATTCAAGATCTTCAGCAGAAGGCTCCAGAGGTTGTTCTGAAGAAGACAAAGAAAAGAAAAGTTGTAGCAGAAGGATCATCTCAGCAGACTCCTAAGAAGAGAGGTAATCCTTCTTCTGTAACTGTTTTAGATTTGATTGTTGTATCAACATCTATCCCAATACCCACTCCATCTGAAAACCCAACACCTCAAACTTTTGATGATTTTGACCTTGACTTTGACCCTTCTGAATCATTAACTCTCATAAGATCTCGCTCCCAACCACAAAATCCAAATACTGAAGCCATACCAGAACAAGAACTTGCAAAAGTTCTTTCTGATATAGACCAACACACTTCTGCTCCCGAAACAGAAAATCCAAATCCAAACACAGAACCACAACCAGAAATTCCCATCTCACCACAACCAGAAATTCCACTCTCTCCAGAACCATAAATCCCACTACCTTCATCTCCTCAACCAGAAATTAATCCACCCTCTCCTCAACATGAACAATCTCCACAACCTGAGATTCAAACCTCTGAGGATCAACCCTCTGAATCCCCTAAACCAGTACCTCTGGCCATTCGTTTGCCCCTTGGTACCATTGTGAATATTCCTCAACTTCCCTCTTCACCAGAATTAACTCCACCTAACTCCCCATCAAGTCCAATCATAATTCCTGACTCTCCCACTCCCTCACCAAAAGACAATTTAGATGACCACAGCAAGACTGTCATTGATTTAACAGTCTTTGAATGCCTTGCTACAATAACCAACAAAACTGCTATCCCAAAACCAAAACATCCAGATGTTGGTTCCATTATATTGAACTTTGAAAAAGAAGTACAGAAGTGGATCACTTCTCTAAAACAAGCAAGTCTGGAACTGGTTGATCCTGCTGCATCAGACTACCTGTGGACAAAATTCAGAAGATGGGTATGCTCTAAAACCTTTAAGTTGCAAGAATAGAGCTACAGACAAGCTCAACAGAACTTCAGCAATCTGCTGAAAGAAATTGAAGGTCCAGTTCTGAGCAAGCTGCTTAAGGAAGAAGTTCTCCCACTGGACAATGCTCCTTGGTCTGAACATCGTCAACCAGAGTCAAAAGAACAGATGATTCCAGCTGAAGAACAGGGTCAAGAAGAAGATATTGCAGAAAGCTCTGAGAAGCATCCTGTTTCTGAAGATCCTCAAGCTTCCTCCCTTGACAGGCAGACCCTAGAGGACTTGAAAAGATCTGATATGCTGATGAATGAAAGAATGGATAAGCAGGACATCAAAATTGATGCAATAGCGAACATGTTAACTCAGTAACAGGAAACCAGCACCCAAATCAAGAGCATGTTGGAAGCTCTGTTCACACGTCTTCCACCTCCCTCTTAAAATTTCCTTGTTGTTTTTATAACTTGTTTGTCTGTAATATTTTTTTCATTGTTCTAAACTTATCATTGCTTCTATTTTTAATATAAACGTATTTTAGCTCTGATCATTTTAGCTCTGATTATTTGTGCTTTTTGATAACTGACAAAAAGGGGGAGAAAGAATGATATTTTTCAATAACGGATTACTGAGACATAAGTCTCAAACATTCTGATTTATTTAAATTTCTCTCTTCTGAAAAGCTTACAGGTACAAAACTCTGATAAATCTGATGAACTCTGATACAGTAAAGTTCTGATGCTCAAAGTCTCATGGAATTAAAGGGAAGTAATCAACTCAGGGGGAGTTTTCTCTTCTTAGCTCTGATACCTTTTATTCTTTATTTTTAATCTCTGATACCTTTTATTCTTTATTTTTAATTGGAAAAAAATCTGGTTTTTGTCATCATCAAAAAGGGGGAGATTATTAGAACATAGTTTGATTCTACAACCCTCAATTAGAGTTTTAATGATAACAAAATACAAGAATAAATAAATTGTAAGATTTATATATAAGACATATATGCTACTCAAAATTATGGTTTGTGTTTACAGAAGTTCTGATGGAATCAGCATCAGAAGATCATATCAGCAACAGAAGATCAATAACATATGCTACACGCTGAAGTTACCAGATCATACGTTGAAGCTTGATGAACAGAATCTGCGCATAAAACACTCTGACTCTGATCAAGATCCTTACCAAGTCATCAACACTCAGAAGCGTCAGCATAAGCAAAGAACACTCTGATTATCATAAAGAAGACTCTGAAGCGTTACTAAGCATTCAAGACAGATTAACTACCAACGGCTTTATTCAAGACAAGATCTTCTCAAAAAGGAAAGAACGTTATTATCATTGAAAGTGCTTTATGGACAATAATGTATCTTTGCCTTGGCTATATATACAAGTCTGTATGAGAAAAGATACACGCATATACACGCCTACAAAAACGCACACACTCATACATTTTGCTAAGCCTTTAAACCACGCCTACGCAAAAGCATTAGCAATTCAGTTTTTATTCCAAGCTTAAATTTATGTATTATCACAGTTGTGATATATAGTTTTGTTAGAAAACATTAACACACATCATTGTTCAATTATCTGTAAAGAAATTCCCTTGAGATAAACCGGTTTGTGGTTATACTCAAGAAGGCTTTAACAATTGTTAAAGTGGTTGTTGTATCCCTTTGAATATAGTGGATTAAGACCTCGTTGGAGAGAGGCGAAATCACCTTGACGGGTGGACTGGAGTAGTTTGAGATCAAACGAACCAGGATAAAAATACAGTGTTGTCTAAGCTTTCATTTTAAGATTTACAATTCAATCCCCCTTCTTGTGTTTTTCACATCTTCAGTGAGTGTGTGTAAAATAGCTGTTTTGTAATATATGATAAAAGAAAAACAAGGAGCGCAGAATTTGAAATGCAAGAAACGTCCAATGCTTTTATTAATGATATATGTAGATGACACACGTAAGGCCCTCACAAATGAAACCACGGTGCCCCGGGTAAGACACCGGGACGTAAAGTTTAAAACATTGTCTGTTACAAATTCAAAACAAAAGTCTCATTACTGGGTGATAACTGAAACAAACATATAATCCTTCGTTGTCCAGTTGCTTAATCCACCATCGGCAGTTGGGTATATCCAGCTGTCAATATCAAACTCTTCATCATTGTCATCCCTGATAGCATTCACCCCTGCATCTTGTTTAGGCTTTTCTGGTGCTCCGAACTCGATCTCCTTAGCATCAATCAGGTCTTTTACTTTGTTCTTCAAGACCCAGTAGTCATCTGTATCATGCCCCGGGCTATCAGAGTGGAAAGCACAGCGGGCATTAGGGTTGTACTTCGGTGATGTTGTGTTAGGATTCTTCAGGGCCTCCCTTGGAATCACTACATTGGTTTTCAATAACTGTGGCAGAATCTGAGATAAAGTCATGTTGAGCTGAGTGAATTGCCTTCGCGGTCTCTCGGCCTTTGGCTGATTGTTGCACTGAGGAGCACCAGCAGGTCTTGAAATAACAACCGCATTAATAGCTTGGCGGCGTTCAGGTCTATTCTGGCTTTTTGAACTGTAAATAGCACTGGACTCCTTCTTAAAAGGCTTCTTCTCGGTGCCTGATGAAGCACCCTTCTGTATTTTACCAGACTTAATACCAACCTCAATCCTTTCCCCGATCATAATCAACTTCGTAAACCCGGACGAAGAACTTCCAATCAGATGGTTGAAATACGGACCAGACAAGGTCCCCATAAACATATCTACTAGCTCCCTATCAGCCAAGGGTGGTTGCACTCTTCCAGCGAGGTCCCTCCACTTCTGAGCATAATCTTTGAAACCTTCGCCCGCACCCATTGACATACCCTGGAGTTGGGTATGCGTGGGAGCGAGGTCGGCATTGTATTGGTACTGCTTGTAGAAAGCAACAGCCAAGTCTTCCCAATTACGGATGCTAGCTCCTTCTAGCTGGTAAAACCATTCAAGTTGAGTCCCTGAGAGACTGTCTTGAAAGAAGTGGATCCATAGGTTCTTGTCAGCGGTGTACAGCTGAATCTTCCTAACATACAAATGGAGGTGCAGTTTCGGACAAGAAACTCCGTCGTACTTAGCAAAGGCTGGTGCTTTGAACTTGTGGGGAATCACCACCCTAGATGATAGACCTAAATCACCAAAGTCCAGACCAGGCACCTTCTGAACTTCCATCGCACTCAACCGGTCTTCCAGTTGCTTGTATCTATCCTCGACCGGAGGATACTGGTCTTCGTCGAAGTTCGTCTCGTTGTTTGAAACCACAGGGCTAGGAGCCATCCTTTCTTCCTGACTATCTTTCCCTCCAGATGAGGTGGTCAAATCAACTTCATCTCGTAGCCTGTTTCCAAACTTGTGGCCCATGTTAAACAAGACCGTCTTCTTCTTCTTCTTCTTCTTCTTCTTCTCTTCCAAGATAAGGGCCTTCAGATCTTGCTGACCCTTAGCCAGATTCATGAACAATTCCTGGAACTGGGCGTTTTGAGCCTGTAGAGCTTTGATTGCTTGTTCAGTTGATGGTTCAGAAGACATAATGCTGAAATAAACAACGAAGAAGATGAGAAAACATGTAAGGGTACCTGTTATGAGGTGCATGGAATGAAATGCATATGATTTGATTTCAAAGACGTCGAGAGATTCGAATTCGTAAACAAGAAATGAAACACACTTTTATTAGATAAACTTGAAATCAATTGTTCAACAGATGCCTTTAAGGTGTTACAAGAAAGGAAATACTGAAAAATAGATCAAAACTAGAAATAATCAAAGGAAATCAGTGCTTCCATGGTCATTTGCCTTTAGTGCTGACATAGTCGTTGATGATCTGCTCATTCTCCAACTACCTTGTCAACTTCTGAATCTTCTGCTCTTGCTCGTGATACTTTTCTCGGTAAGTATCCCGCTCTTCTCTCAGCTGCATCCAGGACCTCTTTAATGCCCCAATGTCAATAGGCATGTAAGGGTGTAAGATAGTAGGAGGAACCCCTTCCTCATTAGCAACTTCAACAATAATAGGCAAGACAGCTTCATAGGGCATTCCCAGCTTTTGGGCACGTATGCGAACCCATCGGAGATATGGTTCCATTGGTAGAGAAGTCTTCGCACCCAACTCGTGTGGATCAGACCTGTGTACTCTATCCCAAGCTCTTATGAATCTGCGACATTGCTCGTCACTATCCCCTTGAAAATCAAAGACTATACTAGGCATTAGCAGTTCATGAGGTCCTTCCCTTCTGGCTCGCCCAAACTGACGTAAGGCCAAGCATGGATTATAAGTAATTCCTCCATTGGTTCCTATCAGTGGAACATTGGGGTATTCCCCACAACGATCAATAATAGCCACCTCGTCCATACCCTTGATAGTCCAAATGATGTCATTGTCAGAGAGAGACATAACCCTATAAGCCTAGCCAATGCCTTCTTTGTTCTTCAGAACTGATTTGGGGAGGTGAGAAATAAACCACCTCGCCAACAATGGAGCACATCACATCAAGGTTCCCTGCTTCCAAGAAGTACGGGCATAAAGCTGATGAAGAATGTCACCCAAGAGAGTGGGTACAAGATTACCAGAGATAAAGATTTTTACCGCATTCACATCAACAAAGGAGTCAGAGTTAGGAAACAATACCAATCCATATATCAGAAGAGCCAGAATATCTTCGAATGCCTGGAAGTCTAGACTATCCCAGAAATGATTAGCCTTACCAACCAAGAACTTAGTCAAAAAGCCCTTTGCTCCACTACGAGTTTCCCAATTAGCCATTACCTCAGCCTTTGTCAGATGAAGGGCTGAAGCAATCTCTTCTGGCCTAAGGATCTTCTCCCAACCTGTAAACGGGGTCTGATCCAGAATAGAGATACCAAGAAGATCGGATAACTCTTCCAAGGTGGGGACCAACTGGTAGTCCTGAAAAGTAAAGCAATTGTACAGTGGATCAAAGAACTGGACTAGGACACTCATCATCTGCTCGTCCAGTTTGGAAGTGACCAAACTAAGAAGATGCCCATGTCTTCTGATGAATGAGGTAGTATCATATATCTTTGCAACCAATTCTTTAAGCAGAGTGGGAACCTGGACAAAGTTGATCCGGATGGTGTTCCTACGCATAGGTGCCATGACCTACAAAACAGAACAAAGATGAATCCCTCTTGTCTTTGAAATAGGTTAGTCCGATGCAAGATGTATGCAATGTTATGATGTCATGATGTCATGATAGAAAGCACACCACAAGTATCCACAAATAGCAAACATGGTAAAGGCACACAAGTAACACAGAGAGCCCTTAGATTTCAGGCTGGCAAGGAGTCTATGTACTACCCTCTTTCAGTTCAGTTGGTTCAAACCTGTCCTAAAAATAGTAACCGGGTTCTAGAGGATCTCAATATCACTGACTACCCTCGATCGGTTATAATTCCAATTTAGCAACCTTTTCTTGCGGCCAGAATCATCGCGAGAGTTTAGTCTCAATAAGTGTAGCATACTGCTACTGTTCTATGGCCAAGTTGGTCAATTTAAAGGTTCTAAGGTCAGTTGGTGCTTAATGACCCCTTAGCAGACCCATATTCTCCTCGCTGCGCCACAAGGGATATCGGTACATACTAAAGTGCCACACCAATGTAGCTACTGCTTCAACCGTATTGGTCAACGTCGTACAGTTCCCTCACAGTTTATTGCTACTTACCTAAAGGGTATCCCCAGATCCGGGTTAGGATCTATAGTAACTCCGATACAAGCCCACAAATATAAAGCATACAAGTCAAGCAATTGAAAACATTATGAACTATTCCTAAGGTACACCCCACTTATTAAGCGTCCCCAGCAGAGTCGCCAGTTCTGTGATACGGTGGAAAGAACTGACTGTTTTTTGGAATGTTGGTTTGCATTTTGCGTTTGTTTTCACAAAATATCGCGGTAAGCAAGAGTCACCACCGACTTTTGTTTTATCCAACAAGGAAAGGAAAAAAGCACAGAAAAATTCCTTTTTCGAGATATTTCTCGGGTTCGGGGGGTAGATTATAGAAAGGGAAGGTGTCATCACCCTTTCTATCCATGGTTATCCATGGGCTCTTAGGTACTTGCTCATATTGTTTTCAAAATTGCTTTTCTTTGTGCTTGTAGGTTTGAAAAAAGTTTTTGTTTTGAAACTTCGTTTTAACTCTTGCTTCTGTCCTCAAGATCGTATGAAGTGTTTTGGAAAACTTTGTTCGAAAAGTGTAAGTGTGAAGAGTTTTTGTTTTTAAAAGAGCAAGTATCTAAGAACCATCTACCTACTCGAAAAAGGAATCGTTCTATGCTATCTTCCTTTAGACAATGCTATCCTACTATTGATGAGTAGGTAGCACCGTCGTTGGAGTTTAAGGGTCAATTCGAATGCAGGACTTACGGTCACCAAAGCAATGTTAGGACGCCTTAGCGGTAACCCTAATGTCTTAGATCATTTATTTTGAGGCAACTGTATCCGAGGCAACTGTTTCGAGGCAACTGTGATCTTTGGACAAGAGGGCGACCTCTAAAACTACCTATACTTAATGACCGCGTACGAAGGCAACCAAGTGGGGTGTACCCTAAGAGTGCACATGTGCGAGTGTGTTGTTTTTCAGCTATTTTTATCTTTGTACATGTTAATGGTTATCTAAGTTGATTTTAGGTTAAAACATTCAATCTTGTCATGCATCCCTATTATCAAACATCTAACAGTTATATTTTGCGGAAAATAAATTGCGGAAATTAAATTACAAGGCGTCGGGTATTTACATCACCAAAAGCAACCCTTTGAAATTTAAATGCAGAAAAATAAATAAAGCGATAAAAATAATTAAATGGTCCTAATTATCTATTACATTCCGGGAGCAAGTACAATATTGAATAAAAGAAAGTAAATCGCATGCGAGAAATTAAATCGAGCGCATTTAGGGTTTTGACCCTTTTTTGTTAAAGAAAATATTTTTTTTATTGTTTTGAGAAATATGAGAGGGCAAATTTTGGGGTACAACAGCTGAATCTCACCAAACAAATCCAAATACCATTATCTGAATGACCAAGGTTTTAAAATTGCATGTAATTTACTTGTAGGTATATGCTGAATGCATGCATGTATTTGACACTTTTGATATCCTTTGGCGAATTCAATATAGTCTTTTAGCATTGTAGGCCAATAAATACCTTGTCGAAATAATAACCATTTCATTTTATGTCCAGCATGATGGGCACCACAAGCTCCACTATGGATATTTGATAAGGCTAAGTTTGCTTTGCCTTCGCTAAGACACTTGAGCAAAACACCTTCAGGTGTCTTTTTGAACAATTTGTTCCCTATGATAACTTATCTTAGAGATTGATACTTGATCTTTCGATCGGTCGACCCTATTGGGTTTTCTAGATAATTAACTATTGGTCTTTGCCAATCAGTATCTATCAAATTGTCAATGGAAAAAATCTCAAAGTTTTCAGGATCTACAGATCCTAATTTCGTTATTGAAAAATCCGAAGGAGATATCTCATCACCATTACCCTTCCTCGAACTTCAATTAATTCTTCCAACTTTCTTTTTGACTCTTTGTATCCTGAAGCAATCTGGGGCAGATCATTTGCCTCTTGATTCTCGAGTCAAGGGACATGCTGAATAACAACAAAATCAAAGCATTTTAAAAGTCGATTTACTATAATAAAGTACATTATCAAGTTCTCCTTAATATATCTATACTCTTTTTTTTGTTATATGCTTGACGACCAACTCAAAGTCTCCTCTTATTTTGACTATTTTTGCCCCCAAATCTAACAAAATTTCAAGGCTAACTACCAAAGCTTTGTATTCGATTTCGTTATTTGAGCAAGAGTCGTTGATCTTGTACTTAAACTTCGTTTGAACCTTATTGGTAGAAATGATCAAACTTCTAATATCAGTTTCATTTTTATGGCTAGAACCATCAAAGTACAACTCCAAGGTTCAGGCTCCAGATAATTTTGAGGTGCCTCAACTATCGCATGATCTACAATGAAGTCAGTGACAACCTGTCCTTTCATATCCTTTAAAGGCACACATGTTAAGGAATATTCAGTAAGGACAAGAGTCCATTTCCAATTCGACTATGCAAAATTGGCTTAGATAACATGTGCTTAATGATATCGAAATGAAAAGAAACATAAACATCAACGAGTTTTATATAATGCTTAAGTTTCATGAAAGAAAAGTACAAACATATGCATAACTTTTCTATCAGGCTATACCTAGTTTCTAAATCATTCAAGACTCGACTGAGGTAATAAATGGGCCTTTCGACACCATCATCGTCCTCTTGAACTAACATACTTCTTATGGTCAAGTCCGAAGAAGAAATATATATAATATCATGCACTTATTTCTAACAATAGGAGCCAATATCAGAGGGTGCATCAAGTATTCCTTTATTTCGTCAAAAGTCCTTTGATTTTCTTGTTTCCATTTGAACCCTTCTTTCTTTAAGCTAAGTAATGGCGAGAATGCTTCAGTCCTGCCACTAAGATTCAATATAAACCTTCTTAAAAAATTGATCTTCCCCAACAAAGATTGGAGCTTTTTCTTAGTCGAAGGAGGTCTAGTTTTTATAATGGCTTTTGTCTTATTTTGGTTTATCTCGATGCCCTTTTTATGAAAAATTAAATCAAGGAAATCTTCAGCCTGCATACAAAAAGCAAGCTTAAGAGGGTTTATTTTCAGTCCATACTTTCTCATTCTTTTGAGCGATTGTCGAAGATGGTCTAGATGACCATATCTTGACACAGACTTAATGACTATATTATCAATGTATATTTGCATAAAAATTTCGATATAATCATGGAAAATCTAATTCATTACCCTTTGGTAAGTTGCCCCGACATCCTTTAAACCAAATGGCATCACTACCCATTCATAGGTGCATAAGGCTCATGGGCATCAAAATTTCATTTTCGATACATCCTCATCTGCAATAAATATTTGATTGTAACCAGAATAACCATCGAACATATTGAGATAATTGAATTCCGCTATTGAATCAACCAACATTTCAACGACAAATATTAGATATACGTCTTTTGTAGTCGCAATGTTCAAGTCTCTAAAATCTATGCAAAGTTATCATATTATTTTTCAGGAATAATCACAGCTTAAAAAAATTATCATATTATTTTTCAGAAATAATCACAAATTTTGTCTCTATCTCTATGTGATTCCTTTAAGTTGTTTTTAAATTTCCTTTTCAATTAAAAGAAATTGAATTATTTTGGATATTATAAATATTTTTTTAGGCAGAAAGGGAGTATTAGAAAAGTGATCATGTAGTAAAGTGAGGCAAGAGAGAATGCAATCAAGTAGGCTTTTGTTGTGTTCCTCTCAATCCTTGTTTGGGCCAGCCGTCACTACTACTCTCCCCCCTTGTCTTAGATTCCCACCACACTCCATAGCAATCGCAAGTTCAACTTCATCTCCGATTCGCTTACGACCCCTGCGCTCCACTACTTCATGTACCATCTCTCTCTCTCTCTCTCTCTCTCTCTCTCTCTCTCTCTCTCTCTCTCACACACACACACACGCAATCTTCTTTTATTGATCAGCGAGTTCCTCTTCGCAAGTTCCAGTAATGGCTTCCAAGGATTCTCTAGTTCAAGACCCGCGTATAGCTGGAATCTCATCCGCGATCCGTATCATCCCCGACTTTCCCAAGCCAGGTCAATACTCTCTTTTTTTTCTCGATCCGTAAATTTTCACTCTTCGTTCTCGCTGTATGATAATTAATATGGTTCATTTTTTCTCCATTGTTAGGGATTATGTTTCAGGATATAACCACACTGCTTCTCGATCCAAAGGCTTTCAAAGATACCATTGATTTGTTTGTTGAAAGATACAGAGATCAAAACATTTCTGTAGTAGCAGGTTTTATTCAATTCTACCCTATTTCTAATGGCAATTTCATGTTTCTGTTTGCTTGGTCTTTTTGAATTTATCATAACTTGAAATGTACAATTTTTCTTCTGTTTATGATGGCTTTATTTATGACATAACGCAGGTGTTGAAGCAAGGGGCTTTATTTTTGGCCCACCCATCGCGTTGGCGATCGGAGCAAAATTTGTTCCAATGAGGAAACCCAAAAAATTGCCAGGTATATGTTTTGCATAAGTTTCTTTAACTTTTATATGCATATACTCTCTTCAGAACTTCCTGCACAGCAAGTTGTTTTGATTTGAGATCTTTGATAGCTCTAGCAGTTTCTGTGATGGGGAAGATCTTTGATTTGTTTGAATGGTTGTGTTTCAATTATCTTTTTTCAGGAGAGGTTATCTCAGAAGAGTATTCTTTGGAGTATGGAACTGACAAAATAGAAATGCACGTAGGGGCCGTACAACCTGGAGAAAGAGCCCTAGTCATAGATGATCTTATAGCCACTGGTGGAACCTTAAATGCGGCGATTAAGCTACTAGGTAACTAGTCAACGCCACTGATTTATTAACAAAGAAAATCCATTACGTGAATGTAGGGGAAGTTAATTTTTCATCTGTTTAACAGCTGTGCATGAGTGGGGTACTTTGTTTAGTTTCATATGAGAGATCTATCTCTTTTACAGTGATTGCTGTGGGCTGGAAGTTTTTTGTATCTTATACTAGAAGATGATTTGCGGTTTTGTTTGTGGAGTAAAGAAAATTTTCAAGTTGTGAAAATAACAGACATGAGCTTAGGTTTTCTTATTGAATTAAAAAAGATCATCCTATCAATGTTCATAGGTTTCACTATTTTCTTCTTTCTATTTGTTTTTACATTCAGACAAATAATGCATGTATAATAATGCATGTATAAAGGTTCCTTTAATGCGGAGACAATTGGATGCCTCACATCTGGTGATGAACCTAATAATATCCTTTGATCTACCACAAACACTGTATTTTCAATTAAGATTTTTACCGGGAGGCACATTTTATATTATGTTTAATGCTTAACTTCAGCCTTTTAATACATTCTCAGCTGTTCTACTTATCTTCTCTCTATTGCAGAACGTGTTGGGGTGAATGTTGTTGAGTGTGCTTGTGTGATTGAACTACCGGAGTTAAAGGTACAACCTTACCTAGTTGTTTGGATCAATTTATTTGTTACATATATGATACTTTTTTTAAGCTTTTAATTTCATATTTTTAAATAATTAAATGAATTCTGGAATTTGGATGGCTGTTATCTTTGTAAGTCAGCTTGCATTTCTGAAACTCAAGCAGCATAAGCAGAACTAAAAAACGGTGGTGGTAAAAATTGAATTATATGTCCAAATTTTGTTTTTTAGGGAGACATCTAAAATATTATTGCAATAGACACAGTCCAGAGTAGTTTGTGCACAGAGCCCAATTTCTAATCTAAGTACCTCCTACTAAGTTTTTACCAAACCAACTAGATTTTATCGGGTGTATTTGGATTGACGGTGGACAAAATTGATTCTAGTAAAATTGAGTTTGGTAGAATTGATTTAATCAGAATTGAGTTTAGCATAATTGATTTATATTTGGATACATTTATGTAAAAATGAGTTAAACAATAAATTTTAGTGTAAAAATAATTTAGAAGCAATTCTGGAGGCAAAAACTACAAATTCTAGCTTCAAGTAGAATCAATTCTGGAGACAAAATCAATTCTACTTTTGCCTAGTCAAACATCTCAAAATCACCTTGAATCAATTTTACACCTCTAGAATTGTTTTTGACCCTTCCAAAAGCCAAACCAAACATGCACTGAATATGCATCATATCTAACCAAGAATGTCTCATCAGTCCATTATGTTCCTCGATTCTGGTGTGGAAAAAAGGCAACAAAGACAAAAATTGTTTGGACTTACGAGTTCAATGCTCATCAGTAGTGGGGGATTGATTGCTGCTTTCCTTTCTTGATCTATATTGTACGAATTAAAAATAGTACAAACACACATTGCCATATAAACTCCTCTCTTCTCTACTGGCAATTGCCTTCCATGGTTTGTTAGAGTTTCGTACCCTTGAAGTGTTGCTCTTATTAGTGATAATATGTGACTAAGTTGGCTTGTCCTCCGACCTTCCACAGTTTGTTAGAGTTTCTTACCCTTGAAGTGTTGTTCTTATTAGTGATAATATGTTTCTAAGTAGGCTTGTTCTTTGATCTTTTGTTTTGATTATAAGAAAGGCGGTAACTTCTGCATTCACGTATTCTGAACTGTTTCAAAGTATGTAACTATGATAGGTTTTAAGTGTTGATAATAGCTTCTCAAGTACATTACATGAATACTAAGTACCAAATCTTGCACGCTGCGACTGAAAATTCATTGTTATGAATAGTTCTCTTGCTTTTGGCTTATTTCAGGGGAGAGAAAAGCTGGGCGGCAGATCATTGTTCGTGTTAGTTGAAGGAGAAGGAGCTTGATATTTGTGGATGTGATCATGTTCTAATTATTTACCGTTTGAGCTGGCTCTTGTTAGGAGCATTATTGATGACTTTAGATGAGATTTATTGCAGAAAACTCAATTGTTTGTGAGCTCAGTTCACATTAAGGGTTATTTTTAAAATAAAAACGTTGTGTTTTTTTAGTAAAGAACCAAAAGAGTGGTCAGGCTCGAGCTTTTCTGTATGCAACATTATCTTATTTTGATATCGAAGACTTGTTTTCCATTTTTGTAGTGCAAGATCCTATGTTACGTAATTTGTTTGCATTATTACTACTTACAAATAGAGCTCTCCTTAGTAAGATTAAGACCGAACAAATCTTAACATCTGAAATGCAAGACGGGGACCTGTGAAGTATAAAATTGAACGGGTTAGGCTGGAACAGGGAAGGGGAACCTTGGTTGTCATGTCGGTATTTGGATTACTTAAGGGCATTGTTCTTCGCACTGTCTAGACCAGTTTGATCAAACCTTCCTTCTTCATTTCAGAAACTCACTCCCACACCCTCCCTCACAAGCCGGAACACTCTCCACACCAAACACATAACACATAACTTTAGTGAAGAGATTTTAAAAGGTGATGTGGGCCAAAAGCAACATACAAGCTCAAAAATAATGAATACAGGAACCTTATCCCAGAGATGGAAGAAGAGATATATAGAGAAACATAGTGTAGTAAATAGAAGATCTTAGAAGCTCAAAATCAGCTAATGTGTCAAAGGTTGTTGAGGTAGAAACGTACAGCAAGGGAGATCTAGAAAAGAAATCATCTTAACAATTCCAGACGCAATATGAACAAAGATCGTAAATTCTGAGCAAGATCAAATTCCAGATCTAATAGGGGAGTCAAAGCAGGTAAATGCCTATGAAGATGATAAGTTACATTATTGGGGGTTGGCTAAGAAAAAAGAAGTGCAAAAATTAATTCTAAAGCAGAAACCTTTTTTGATCAGTATCTAAGAAACAAATATGGAGATTATTGAGAGGTCTCTGTGTTACTCGTTCTGGAGATCAAACGATTTTGATTTCGCGTTTAAACCGTCGGAAGGCAGATCTGGCAAATGGGAGAAGGAAGAAAGTTTGTGTCTAATGGGAGATTTCAATGCAATCATAGAAATATCTGAAAGAAAAGGGGGTGGTGAAAGTGTTAAAAGGGTCGAGATAGAAGATTTTGATGATTTCATATCAATGTCAGAGCTGGTTGATTTTCTGTTGCACGATAGAAGATTTAGCTGGTTTAGACCCAGGGATGTTGTGATGAGATGATTGGAAAAATTCATTATCTCTGACAAGTGGGTTACAACCTGGCCTAATTGTAAACAATGGTGTCTAAATAAGGAATTATCCGACCACTGTCTCACTATGTATGTAGAGCTGATAAAACGGGCTACTCGGTCCGCTTCGGATGGGCTTAAAAGTCTGGAATTTAAATGGGCTATAATTTAGGTGTCTAAATCCCGTTCTTCATAGCTACGGTTATTTGGGCTGGCCCGAATAAATATTTAATATTGATTTTTAAATAAATAAATTAATTAATTAATAGACTATAAACTAAAAAACTAAAAAATATAAGACTATTGATCACTAAAAAATATAAATCAATTACATTCATAACACCTAAGATAAAAACATCATAAAAATAAATTATTTTAATTAAATAATCGAGATTCAAGTTGAGATATTAATAGTATAATATATTATAAAATGGACATTAGTAGTAAAATCTATTATAAAATGAACACTTTTATTTTATTAAAAAATAATGTAGATATTAGTTGTATAATATATTATAGTTTTTATAAAAAAAGTAGAAAAAAAGTTAAATAAGTGGGCAACCCGCAACCTGATTGGACTAGCCTGATTAACATCAAGTTTTTAACGGGCCAGGCTGAAAAGTCTAGATAATAAACGAGTTCAAATTTTTTGGCTGCTTTCGGGTCGGTCCGGCCCATTTTGCCGGCTCTAATGTCATGCGATCCAGTTCAAGATTGGAGACCAAAACCATTCCGCATGCTAAATTGTTGGAAGGAAATGCAAGGGTATCACAACTTCGTCATCGAGAATTGGCGTGACATTAAGGTGGAAGGGTGTGGAATGTTTCCGTTGAAAGAAAAGTTCAAAAGGATTAAGAAAAGACTCAAAGTATGGCTCAAGAGTCACACTCAAACTTGGAAGGAAGAATTCAGTAGGCAAAGGAAACATTTAATCAACTAGAGATTCAAAGGGAAAGCATAACCCTAACAAAGGAGGAGTTGAAAGCCAAAAGAGAGATCTCAATAGATTTACTTAATCTTTCGAGATTAAATTTTAGTATCTAGTAGAAAAAGGCTCGATCAAGATGGTTAAAGGACACATATTCTAACACTAAATACTTCCATAGATGCATAAATAATAGAAAAATAGTTAATTAAATTCTTAGCCTGGACGTGAGCGGAAGAAGGGTTACAGAAGCGAAGGAAATAAGAAATAAGATTTTTGAGCATTTTAGTCGTCAATTTACATCATTGGAAGCAAGAGTGATTCTGAAAAACTTAAACTTTAAAAGTATTGAAAAAAGCTTAATAAAGAATTGGTGCGAGAATTTTTGGAAAGGGGAAGTTAGAAAAGCAGTGTGGGAGTGTGATAGCGACAAAATCCCAGGGTCGGACAAAGTGAATTTTTAATTTGTGAAAGAATTTTGGGAGGAAATCAAACAAAACTGACTTTTTGAGAGTTATGGCCGAATTTCATGAATTTGGAAGGGTGGTTAAGGGTGCTAATAGTTTCTTCGTGGTGTCGATTCCTAAGAAGAGAGTTCCAATGAGTATATCAAACTACAGACCAATTTCTATGATAGGGTTCATATACAAGGTAGTATCTAAAGTCCTCGCTAACAGGTTAAAAAGAGTGATAACAGCTGTTATTTCAAATACACAGTCGACTTTCATATCTGGTAGGAAGATCTTTGACGGGATTCTCATTGCAAATGAAATTGTGGACGAGGCTAGGAGAAATAAAAAAGAGGTTTTAATGTTTAAATTCGAATTCAAGAAAGCCTACGACTCGGTGGATTGGAATTTTCTTAACTATGTGATGACAAAGACGGGGTTTCATGAGAAATGGAGGAGATGGATAACAAAATGTTTGAGAACTTCTTCAGTGTCAGTGCTTGTTAATGATAGCCCGACCAAAGAAATGAGGAAGGAACATGGTTTAAGGTGGGGAGACCCCTTATCACCATTTATCAGTGGTTACAAATTCGAGAATATAGAAGATCAGTTCTCCCACTTAAAATATGCGGATGGCACTCTGATATTAGAGGGAAAAAGGTGGACACATATTCGTATAAAAAGGCTAATCTACTCCTCTTCGAATCTATGTCATGTCTCAAGGTGAACTTTAACAAGAGTTTATTAGTAGAGGTAAATATTCATCATAGGGGGCTCTAAGAAGTAGAAAACATCTTGAATTGTCAATCGGGTTCTTTCCCGTTCAAATATCTCAGACTCCCAATTGAAGCTAATTTGAGTAGAATTAAAACTTGACATTCGGTGATTGAAGCTGTAAGGTTCGGATTGGCTAGATAGAGGAACCGTCATTTATTTATTGGTGTCCGAGTGGCGTTGTTAAAATCAATGCTATATGCACTTCTGGTATACTTCCTTTCATTCTTCAAGGCTCCTTCGGGTATTATTTCTAATATAGAATCTATTTTCAAAACAAATCTGTGGGGTGGGAGTGAGAATAAGAGGAAAATCTATTGGGTCCATTGGGACATGGTGCGAGTTCTTTAGATGAAGGGGACTGTGAATTATTAATTTGAAAATTTTCAACAATGCTCTCCTTGGAAAATGGAAGTGGGAAATTAAAATGGAAAGGGGTGGGTTATGGCCCAATGCTTTGAAGAATAGATACGGGGGAATAAAGGTTAGTAATGGAACAATGAGTAGTAGCAGATCTCATTGGTTGAGAGATTTGTGTGATTTAGGTGTTGGAGTATGGGAAAAATCAAGTTGCTTTACTGTTAAAGAGACTTATAGAGACCTTCTTTCTAGTGTCCCTAATCACTCTAACCTCTTTGTTGGCTAAATCTTGGCATAAATCAATCTCTGTGAAAGTTTCATGTCTAATCTAGAGGTTGTTTTAAAATAGAATAGCTATGAAAGATAACATTTCTAAGAGGTGTGTCATTAGGCTAGGATCTCTTGGCTATGTCGAAGAGCGTGGGGGCGAAGAATCAGTTTCACATTTGTTTTTTTTAGTGTTCTTTTTTGCAGGTTTGTGGCTAAGCGTCTAGAATTGGCTTCTGATACATACTGCTTTTCTAAAAAAGGGATTGGCACATTTATCTCAATTTGCAGGTCTGATTGTAGGTGGAAGGGAAGTATCGTCTAAAGTTAGCGTGGTCTAGTTTGCATGTGTGTGGAGTATTTGGAAAGCTATGAATGAAAAATTATTCAGCAACAAGGATTTGGACGCAGGAAAGTGACCGAGGATGCTAAAGAATTCTCTTGGAGGTGGTTGTCCACAACAGGTAGAAGATTGAATTTTAGCTTTACTTAATGGTGCGTGAATCCAAGGGCATGTATTAGTATTACTGATTTGTAACTCCTAGCTCAGCAGGGTGGTTTCGTGAAGAGGCTCGTTTTCAAAAATGTTTTTGGTGGCAGTAGTGCAGAGTTTTGGCGATGCAAGCCCAATCTTATCTACTTGTTATTTTGATCTTGTGCTTTAGGGTCCCGCTTCCTTTTTATCGTGAAGAAAAATGTATTTGTTATGTTGAAGTTAGTTTGCTCATCTCGATCAATTTTGAATATTTTCTGTAGCAGCATGGGTATGGGAGTTTTTGGTCTTAAGTGTTGGTGTTTGGTGTTTAATTCTGGTTTGGGCAGTATTTTAGTTTTTCTTTCTGCTGGTTGTGGTGGGCTTATTTTATTTAGTGGTGTGGGGGTTTTGTAGGCCTGTTTTTGTGAACTAGTGTATTAGTATTGGCTTGTATTCTTAGGCATTCCTTATGCCTTTATATAATTAAGTTGACCCCTTTTTCTCTTTCAAAAAAACTTTATATTGTTGGATAATGCGAGCTATTGTCTCAGTCGTTTAAAATTCCTTTATAAACTCTTTATATCTGCTATGCATAACGAGGTGACACTCGTTTCCCCTGCAAGGGTAGGGGTTTTAATAAAGTGTCCCAGCTTTGTATTGTTTTAGATTTTGTAGGGTCACATGCTGAAAAGGACCGGTGAAACCTTGAAGTAATTATTGGACCTTCATTGAAGATCTTTTCCGCCTCTTAAGGAAATACATGAATGTTGGACTTCCATAAAAGATCCTTGCCTCCTGATGACATGTTGTCATTGCACGTCATTTAGCATGAAAAATAAGACAAAGCAAACTTAAAATGAGCAAGTTAGAAGAAAAAGTGTGGAAAAAGCATGAAAAAGTAACCAAGGGAGAAGAAAAGGACTTAGTGTGAAAATTTGTGAAAAAAGGAACAAAAACACGCTGAAGCTACTGGAAAAAACATGCCTACACTACTCTAGAACACGGCCATGTTCCCATCATCATTACACAATGCGCCCGTGTTGGTCTTTAGCGCGACCGTGTTAGGACGTGTGCCTGACGGGATTTTGTTGGCTTTAAAAGGAAAAATAGGAGAAGAAAAGGGGTTCAATTATCAAGAGAGAAAGTGACAAACTTGGAAAATTTTGGAAGCTTTTAGAGGCAATTGGAGCCATTGGAGAGCTTTTTCTTCGATGTTTTTTCATGATCTTCGAATCTACACTTATGGCATTTATTTATTTCAACCTGAGTAGCTAGATTCCTCTTAGGTTACATTTTATTTGATGATGAACCTATTTGTATTTGATTGGAACAAATGATTGAATGGTGCTAATGTAATTGTCTTGATGACTCTTTGTTATTATTCAATAATTGATTATGCTCATTTTGTACTGTTTATTATGGAATTCGATTTGATCTTGATAAGTAGTGACTACTGACCCCATGTCTATTTATCTGAACTAATTTAACTGTTGAGTTTTCTAATTGACTAGGGATAGTTTAGTTAGGAATTGTGACTTAGGGACTAACATGCTTTATTACCTAGTTTGACGATACAATTGGTTGGGAGATAAGGGAATTGACGCTTAGGCTAGTAAGTTGCACACCAAGGGATTGAGTGTAGTGGTAGAGTTAGTCTTTTATGTAACTTTGTAGTCATTGCATGTCTGTTAACGTGTGTTTCATCAATCAAGTAGAAATAGAGAATTCTGATAATAAAGACATGGCCGCCTTTATCATCATTGTTATAAAACTTATCTCTTACGCTTTCGACCAAATAACCTGAACCTCCCCCTTCCCCGTTTACTGGTTTTACTTACATCACACAACGTACTTTATTCTAAATGCACAATCTATGTGATGACAAATTTATTTTTATTAATTCGATAATAACGCTTGTACACGTGCTAGTAAATTGTTCATCAAGTTTTTGGTGTCGTTGCCGGGGATTGTTGATATTTTCAACAAGGCATAGTGTGCTACTTGTTTTGTTTTAGTTTGTTTATTTTAATTTCTGGTATTCTATCATTAATTTTTCTATTAATTGGTGTTTTATAATTTTGATTTCTATTTCTACATTGTTCTGCATTGAACAATTCTACTAAGGTGTTGTTTTTTGTGTTTATGCGAGGTTTGACTTCGACGCTTTTACCTTTGGATTTAGAGATAGAAAGAACCACGTGAGCAATTAGTAAAGCAAAGATAGAATATTTGTTAGCAACCAAACAACAAAAAGAGGAACCTGGAATAGAAATTCCACCCTGTTCGCAGGAATTTTCAGCAAACAATCACGAGTTTAGCTCATTTGTTAGATTAACTAAAAAAATATCGAAAACAATCTATGCAAAATAATTTTACAAGGAAAAGTATTTGCGAATTGAATGTAAATGTTTATATAAAGACAAAATAGAGATAAAATTTAATTGGAGAAAGGCTTGGATAAAAGTAATGAACAAAAAGTGCAATAAATGACATTAAACAGAAAATGCAGTAAATCACATTAAAGCAAAAATGCTTCAATTAAGGAAACATGAAAGCAATAAAAGAAAGGGACGCAAACTCATACATGTTCTTCACAAACTATTTTTCTCTTTGACTCAGGTACTCCAGTTCTATAGAGAAATAGATGAGTTTTGCGACATTGATTACACAACACGAGTTTGTTATTTATACTAATCTAAAGATAAATGTTTCCGACAACTCATTCCTAAAAATAGACACGTATCAAGAACATGTAATTTAGTCTTCTAAAGCACCTCCACATTGTCAGAATCTACAAACTGCTGAAAACCAATATCCCACGTTCGTAACTGCTCCAAGGAGATAACCGCCTTCTTGTCGAAGGCGTTTTTGTGAAAACCTCTAGTGTCGAGACAACTTCCTTCAAGTATTTGGATTCCAAAATATCCTAAGTCTTTGATGTTTGTCAAACGCTTTAGCTTCGGCATTGTGTCGAATGATCAATTGACTTTATTCTCGTGATTCTTCCACACCATGTTCATCACGCTAGTCGAAACACTCTAGTCAACATGGTTGTTCCTGTCGAAGCTTGACAATAAATACTCTTAACACTTAGTATTTTCTCAATGTAGCATTATTTGTTGACTTCTACTTAACTATAATTTCCATACTAACAAATGCCCCCAAAAGTGCGACTTTTGATCATATGAGTCAGATGGAAGAAATGTCGCATTTTTTTAACTTTCTGACACTGTTCAAAATAGTCTGTACATGTCACATCGTTTAGAATTTTTTATTCATCATGTCAACTTTCTATCAAACCGTCGTGTCACACATGTGTGCACGACTGGTCATCATCATCTCCAATTTACTAGGAGTTTAATGAGCCACTAACGTGAATGAAACTAAAAAGAAATCATATAATTTCAATATTTCATCTTTTCCCATAACTCTTAAATACAATTTCAAAAACATCTTAAGTCCCATATATGAAATCATAAATTTTAAGAAGAATAGAAGCAAAACAAAAAAATAAGAGTGCTTTGAAGCATTTTAATGAATTAAATCAAATGAAAGGATACATGATGTTCACCATGCACTTGATTGTTCATAATGCAAGTCAATCACAAGGTAACCAAAGTAGCTTTAGACAAAGCTATTTCAAAACACTTAGAATAGATGTTCTATTAAGATACAATTAGATTTATGATACTTCAATAAGATTGATAATCCATATACCTGAGCTTATACATTAAATCTCTATAAGAAAAGTCTAACTTATGTAGCATACAATCAATACAATGATGCAATAGCAAAATAATGAATAATAGAAAAATGAAAGAGGTAAGGGAAGTAGAAAAGACACACACACACACACACGTGTATATATATATATATATATATATATATATATATATATATATATATATATATATATATATATATATATATATATATATATATATATATATATATATATATATATATATATATATATATATATATATATATATATATAATGGGTCGACGTTCTTCCTCACTTTGCCTACTCCACGCTTCAATGGTGTTGAAACCATTGAAAAATAGTCACGATCTTCCACTATTTTAATAAGTTTGATTACAATAATATTGGTACAATGAACTATCAAACAATAATTCTCTCTATTGATGTAGACACTCAACTTCTAACAAAAAAATATCTATAAAAGATCTTGATCCAATAACCTTGCTATCCATAATAATTTTGCTCCAAGTATTCGTATGTGGCAATCCACCTGATCCCACCAATATTTTGTCTGAGAGATTTCTCCAGCCAAGCGTTGCTTGGACAACTCCCAATTTTGTTTACGAACAATATTTCTCCAACTCAACCAAAGATGGATAACTTCCATCCCCGCCTTACGAACAATTGATACTAAATCTCTCCAAAATCTTCTTTGGAGTATAATGGAAACTCTATTCGTGATAGATAACAACAAACACTAAATGAAATTCAAGAAATGATACATGCACATGTTACAATGAACAAACTTCACACAAAAAAATTATATATCCTAATGTACCACTAGTCTCCCTCAACACTCAATCTTTAGAGATGAAGGTACTAAATAATAATAAAATACTTAGGATGAAGATAATGAACAATTCTAGAATATCTCATAATCACTCTAAGGACACATGGTGTTAGTCAAGGGTTTTTAATGAAGGTTGTTATACCCTAATTTTTGCCTCTAAGATCCTCTGTCATCTCATTGCATCACAATGCATCAAGATTGTGCATAGCATATCATCGATTCCATAGTTACGAGATCCAAGCATTTATCCTCAGCAAGCTACAAAAGCAAGTATTCCGTCAGGCAGTACAACAAAGAAGAAACTCAGAGTATTCAGGATTCAAGTGCACTCCATATATTCTTTCAAGCTTCTCGATAAGTGAGTCATCAAGTCATTATCATGCCAAGCTCTCATGTGTTCCATCATGCTTCGAATCAGTATTTCACAATACAACTTCAAAATTTCATAACTTGAGACCTAAAAATGGTTTGGGAATGATTCTTAAAGCAGTAGAACCGTCTCAAGGTCTTCTCCAATTCATTTGTTCAGGTCGAAGGATAATTTTGTAAGGAAGATCTTCAAACGTGCGAAATACCTGAAAACATGTTATATAGTGGATTTACTAGTCAATTGTTATTTCGGTTGTTCAAAAATTCGTAACTTCTGACCGAAAGATTACCTTTGAGTGGATCTTGGAGAATTTGAACAGTCTAGTTATCTTATTTAACTCATATGTTCGGGTCGAGAGCCAATTCCGTACAAAAACTCTCTAAAAGTGCAAAAAACCTGAAGATTGTGTTGAGAAATGGATTGCTGGTCCATTGATTATTAGACGTTCAAAACTTTATAACTTCTGACCGGAAAATTATTTGTGAGAGGTTCTTTGGGCATAAAATCCGTCTTGATATTTTTCTCAATTTGTATGTTCGGATCAGAAGCTAATTCTTTGAAGAAGATCTCCGAAGTGCGATTTACCTGAGAAAATTGCACCCCGAAGTGGTTTTAAACCGGACTGTTTCTTGATATTGCAAAAATCGTAACTTTCACGATTTTTATCAGTTTGGGACGATTCTCAAAGCATGAGATCACCAATTTTGTTAACTATAACTTTGCTTAAGGTCCCGAGTTCGGATTGTGCTCTAAAGGTGTTGGTTTATGGACCACTTTCTAAAGTGTGCATGGAAATAAGCTTAAAAAACAGTGGAGCCCAAAACAACGGGTTTTCTGTCCAATTCCCTCGCTATTCAAAAAATCACAACTCTCCCGATTATTATCATATTAGAGCAATTATTTCAGCACAACATCACAAATTTCGTCATCGATGATTATGTTCAGGTTTTGCGTCAGGATTATGCACTGAAAGTGTTAACCTTGTGGGTTTTCTCGGACTCCATTAAAAAATAAGCTGAAAAATCTGCAGAGAGTTTTCTGTCAATCGTTTCTCGCTATTGAGAAATTTATAACTCACTCGAATTTTATTGTATCAGAGCGATTCTTTCGGCACGACGTCACAAATTTCGTCATCGACGATTTTGTTTCAGGCTTCGCATCAGGATTATGCACCGAAAGTGATGACCTTGTGGATTTTCTTGAACTGCACACAAAAACAAGCTAAAAATCCGAGAGAGTTTTCTATCAATCGTTTCTCGTCATTGCAAAATTCATAACTCACTCAATTTTTATCGTATCGAGATGATTCTTTCAGCACGACGTCACTAATTTCGTCACCGACGATTTTGTTTCAGGTTTCGCATCAGGATTATGCATCGAAGGTCATGAGATTATGGGTTGATCTCGAGCTGTTCATGAAAAAAGTCGAAAATTCTACATTATTCAAAAATTCACTTGTCAAACAAGACTTAGGGGCCTGCCTATATATTTTTGAAATTCAAATCACAATCGCTTTTGCACTCATTATTCAAAAACCACACAAAAGAGTCTCTATTCTCTTCAATTTCTCTCAAGAGTTTGCTCAAGAGCACAACAATTTCTCTCAAGATCTTCATCCTCCTCCCTCCCTCACTCGGATCCGTCTTTCTCTCATCATCGCACAAACTCCTCTCCTTCGTACATCTCCTTTAATTCCGATCGGACTTCTTCTTCCGGTAACCTCTGATTACTTCTCCGATTCATCGATTTCAGTAATATTTCTTGATTTCTTATTTGATTTAGTTGTTTTCATGAATTTTAATCGGTGAATTTCGATGTTAATTGATTAGTTCATGAATTACTTTTTGGATCTTGAAATAAGTGCTTAATTGTTGATGATGATGATAGAAACATGTGGAACCAGATAGATAATTGTTAAATTATTATGGATCTTGAGAACCCGATTACTAATGGTGAATGCATTTTTGTGTCAGAATGTGATTCGATTTGTTTGATTGTGGAGTTTTTTGTTGAGAATTAATGTTGAATTCTTGTGTTGATGTAATTTTGAGTCGATTAAATGAATTTAATTTTTCGACATTGAAAACCTTTGATCTGATTAATTGTACCAACACTTGAATAATGTTGTTTATGCTTAGAAATCAATGCGTTGATGTGAATTAATTGTTTGCAACTTATTTGTAATTTCCTAGCAACATTACTTGAATCAATAAGCATTTTTATGCATCCGATTTTGAATTTTGAATTCGATTTTGATTGATATCGGTTCATGTACATGTTGCAGCACGAAAAGTGCAAATAGATTGTAAATTTCTATTTAAATGTGGCTTAATGCATACTTGAGCATACTTGTGCATTTGTTGGGCATTGATGTTGAGATTTATCGTTTTCGACGCGATTTTTCGAGTAATTTTGAGATTGAGTGTGGTGCTACTCAGAGTCGGTAAGTATGAATAAGCGCATGATTTAATTGTTGTTTAATGCATAGGTAAGCCTGCTTTGGTATTTTTTTTTTGGCATTTTCATCGAGTTTTGACGATTTTTAGATCGACTTTTTGTGCGGTTCATGAGATAATGGTGTTGCTGCCCGGTTTTTAATTTCCATGTCCCGATGCTTATTTGGATTTGATTTCTTTGCAATTCAAAATCACTTTTGAGTTTTGAATTGATTCTCGAGTTTTGCTCATGTTTTCTTGTTGTTTGCTAACTCGTTTTTGTGGTTTATGCAAGTTTCCGAAGGCATTGTTACGCGACATGCGATGTTTGGATTATTTTTGGTTGCATAGACTCGTTTCGTGCAAGACTATTAGCTTGATGCGACGCACTTTCCGCATGTGATTCATTTTTACACGCCGATGCTTTGGTTCTTATATTAGATATATTTTATGATTATTTCTCTTTTTCTTGGTGAAGCTTGCACGAAGACCGTCAGGTTTCTTTTGCTTCGATTGTGCTTTGCTACATACATTATTGTTCGTTTGGTATTGTTTCTGATTATGTTTACATTCCGCATTGTATTTTCAATTCCTTGCCATGAGAAGTAGGAACATAGATGCATGATTGAGAGTCCCTACTTTAGGTGGGCAAATCTATTTAAAGTCCTCAAAGGAGGTAATGTTTGTGTTTGTTCAAAGACCTCAAAATGAGGAAATGTTTGTGTTTGTTTAAAGACCTAAAAAGAGGCAATTTTTCTAAAGACCTCAAAGAAGGCAATTCTTCTCCCCTTTACTTTGTGCTTTCTATGAAGTCAATAACTGGAGAAAGGGATCACAATATACCCCCACACTTTCTAGTCCTTGTCGTTCTTAGCTCGCGTTATACGTTGATACTTCAGACCATGCTTATTATTGTCCATTGAGTCAAATAAAGTGGAAAAGGGATCACAATCATCCCCTACACTTTGTCGTTCGTTTCGACGATGTTAGCTCACGTTTCTTTAAACATTGATGCTTCGAGTTATTACTCAATATCGGTTCTTGAGAAAATCAAGCAGAAATAGTTCCTTACTCCCACTTTGAAATCCATTAGATTAATTGTTTGTTGCTAGATCGCACTTGATTTTTATTTTGGTTTTGGTTTGAATTTGTTCTATTGCACCCTTGCTTGTTCTTTTCTTTAGACCTTTGCATGTTCCCTTAGGACCACTTGTTTCGTTTCTGATGCAATTTAGACATTAGGATTTTTAACTATGCATGCTAACTTAGGTATATATTCCCTTTCATCCTTAACTTTAGGACCACCATTGCATGATAACTTTAGGATTGTTTGTCTCCCTTTAGAATTTTCGTTCCCCTTTTGCACCATTAAAAAAAAACTCCTTTTTCTTAAGAAAACTTCAAAGCACTCTAACATTACTTAAGTCATTTTTCAAGGTAAAAAAACACTAACCAACGCAAACCTTTTTGTCTTCATAACTTTTTCTTTTAAAATCTTTTCACATAAGAACATGTTAATTCCTTTCTACTACAATGATTGAGTCTCAAAGGTCGAGCTGAGGTAGAATGCGAAGTTAGAAATGTTCATAAAAAACATACAACAAACCAAATTTTTTAGGTGAACTACGAGTGTCTTGATCCCTCATTGCACAAAGAGGGTACGTAGGAACAAAGGTTCACAACCAAGGCAGACACAACTAATAAAACCTTTTTCTTTGTATATACACATTACATTCATGCATTTTAGCTCGTAAGCTTTAGATAGAACACACTCTTTAATTAGAACAACAAGAGTGGATCCCGTGGAGTACCACAAATGTGAGGGATGCTAATACCTCCCCCTTGTGTAATCGACTCCCATACCTGATCTCTCGATCATAATATCGCGACTTCTCCCTTCTTAGGTTTTTTTCTTTGATGATTTTCCTTTCCCTTCTGTGGGATAAATAAATACTCGATGGCAACTACATTGATTTTCTCTTTATGATTTACCGCTGGTTCTTTCAGCTGGCGACTTCACTAGGGAGAGATTGGCGAATTTGTTTTCCATCCAGTGAGTCACTCCTAGCTCTTGTTTTTTATTTTCTTTTGGTGTTTATATTTATGCTTTATAGATTGTTCATTTGTATATGTTTGTACATATGTACGCATTTCATTTTTATCGCTTTCCATATACTGTTTATTTCTGCTGTGCGGGATTCAGTGTTTCTTGGTGGGTGGGTGTTACTATTGAGGTAAAAGACCCAGTACCCGGGCTATGAGTTAATTTTAGGAACACATAGGAATAGATTGAAACATGATGGCTGTAGCGGTAGAAATGTTTAAGACTAAGCCATTGGATTGACTAGACTTATACAGATCAAAATAAAAATCGCCACCGCACTTTATTGTTTCCAAAGGAATGGGAAAAGAGCGAATAACCCAAAAAGAGGGGGAAAGATTCTAGGTAAGGGGGTTGGTTATGCAAAGGGAAGGTATTATCACCCTAAACATCTACGGTACTCCGCGGGAACCTCTTTGAAAAAATCTGTATATTTTGGCTATAAAATGTTGTATGTAAAATAGATGGTGGGGGTGAGAAAAGAAATATATATTTTTTATGGTTTTTGCACCCACCGCGGTTGGGAACCTTTAGTGCCTATGTACCACCTGTTGTACCCTAATTTTTGCCCCTAAGATCCTTTCATCATACCATGTTGATTCATTCACAATAAGATCACACTAGGAATCTTGGTTCCCCTCCCTATATGTAGCTTTGCCCTTTTGAGGAATCACCAAGCACCTTGACTTATGTTCTTTTGTGATCATGAATATTGTTTTTGTCTTTATTTCTTCTTTCAACTAAATAAAATGCAATGTTGGTTTGTCTTGCTTGTTATCCATGTTGGTAAAGGCAATGGGATTTAACAAGTTACCCCATGAGTTCATGAGTTTATTTCCATGCCCTAGTCAATAAAGCTTGAGAAGTTCAAACCTCACCATTGGCTTGGTTTTGGAAGAATTGGCATGGCAAGGTTGTTTTGGTTCAACATATTTCAAGGTTATCAAATTTGGTTGAAAAGCACAAGGGATTGATTGGAGAAGTTGTCATGGTTGGACAAGATTTTATTCCATTTGGTCACAAGTGCATATTTATCTCAATGTTCAATATATGGAAGTGGTTTTGGTGGTTATGAGTTCTCATTATCATCCTCGAAAACTTCTATTTACAAATCATGTGTGTTGGTACAAGAAGTTTGTTCAAAATTGTCAAAGTTCCTCAAAGCATTCTCTTGATCTAATGAGCTAGGGTTTTAAACTTCAAAGGAATATATCTTGCTCATCTCTTGGTATTTTTGAGTGATTCTAAAGACATATTTCTCTTCAAAGGGCTATTAACAAACCACTTTAAAAGTTTCAAGGAGTTGTCATGAGGAGGAGACTCAATGAGGAAGAAAGATTACAAGTCCTCCAGATGAATCCTCAATTTTCCATGTGTGACTTCAAATGATCATAACTTGGTAAATTTTTATCACCTTGAGCCCATTCTTTTTCCATAATAATCTTGAAGGTGTGAAATTTATGCCTTCTTTTATGTGCAAAGTGATAAAATGGATGGAAGTTTCCTTAAGGATGCAAAAGATTATAGGTCATTTCATGATTTTTTGCCAACTTCAACAATTCATAACTCTCTCAATTTTTGGAGATTTTGAATGGTTTAAGTTTCAAAATGTCATTCAAGAGATCTAATTCATGCCATATTTTTTGGTCAAGAGAAAATTCCAAGTGGAAGGCCATGTTTGGATGCAAGACATTATAGGTCATTTTTGAAGAAGAACTTGAAATATTTCTAAGTATGGAAAGTCAACTCTTTTTCTCCAACTTTGACTCAACACAACTTTCAGCTCAAGCATCCATTTGATTCCATTCTTTTTCCATTGCAAAGCTTGTAACCTCATCTTTCTAAAGCATCAAGAATCATGACTTAATACCCCTTGAGCCGCGAATGCCATTGTTTCAAAAGTGGTAACTTGGAATTGAAGTTTCATTGCAAGTCAAAATTTGAATTTCATGTTACAACCTCTAAACCTCAAGTTAGCACGCGTTTTGGGTCTAAACATGATTAGCCAACTTTCCCAAGTGGATATGCGCATCAAAACACGCATTTTGGATGCATTTTAACAAAAGAGAAGTCACGTTTTCTTCATGATGCAGACCCACACAAATTCCATCTAAATTGCATTATTCACCCTTCCTTTTGATCCCATTTGCTTCTCCTATAAATACATGAGCAATCCAATTTATTTTCTCAAGCTTGGATAGCCAGAATCACCCTGCCAAACTTGTTCCACAACTCAGAATTCAGTAACTTTAAAATCTATTCTCAAGCCTTTTTCAATCCAATTTTTCCATCAATTCACCTACCTTGATCTTCCCTGAAGCTAACCACATAATTACATTCAAGAATTTTGCCCTATACTGCTCCATTGAAGTCCAATTTCAGAGCTCTGCAACTCAATTTCAATAGGTAGATTCCTTCATCAATTCTTCAAAACTCAGATATCATTGTGTTGCTCTCATTGCCCTGGTTCTAGTCGCAACACTTACCTTTTACTGGAAACACGTTTTGACCATGAAATTTCAAATACCTTTTCAAAACTTTCCTTCTAAATTACTTGAGCTACAGTTTATATAAATTTGGCGCGAGGGTGTGGTTGTCTTCGTCTTGAAGAGACTAAGCGAACGTAATAGGTCTGAGCTTCTGATTTTATACTTTGAGAGACCTGCAAATCATGTTGGTTGGAGGTTGAAGATGACCTACATGTCATCTTCCAACCAATGATGGCACGTCACTTGTTATTTTTGAAAATTTGATTTATATTTGATTCTGTACTTTATTCACTAATGACCATGATATGCACAGCGCGCCAGATCCCTTGGATTTGATTACTAACGCATTTTGACTCTCATCCAATGATCCACATATTTTTACTTTTATTTTATTTTCTGATTTTTATATTTTAATTGTTTTAAATTTCAAAAAATCATAGAAAATTCATTTTAAGTCCAAAAAATCTGAAAAAATTATGAAAAAAATATTTTGATTATTCTCTTTCTGATTTTTATTTTTTCACAATTTAATTTTGTGTTTTGGTATTTATTTTATAAATTTACACTTTATTTGAATTATTTTAAATGTTTAAAAATACTTTTATACATTTTTAAATTCTGAAAAAACTTATGGAGTGACCCAATGATATTGTGACAAATATTGTTGACCTTATTTTATTTTTGTTTCTTACCTTACTATTTTTTATCATTTTTGATTTATTTTACCCATTTCTTTTAATTTTAAAAATAGTTTCTGACTTAAAAAAATTACCAAAAAATTTGTAAAATTATTTGAGCCTTTTTCTGATTTTTCTATGGTTTTACTTTTTATTTCTTGATTAATTTGAACATAGTTGATAATTTTCTCTTTATTTTCTATTTTTAAACATTATTTTTAAACCCTTTTGTATATATTAAAATGTAATATTGTTTTGTGACTATTTTCTGGCTGATCTTGGGTTAAATTTTGAATCATGAACTTTATTAACATCATTGGATCCATGGTGTTGAGTTTAACTCCACAAAAATGGATGAGTGATTTTAATAATAGTTTGATTAAATTTAATTCAAAAACGATTTGTATATTCTCTCCCATCCCTCTTCATCTCATCCCCTTCTTATTGCACTAAATATTGTTGGAGCATGATCTTTATATCATGTCTCAGAACAAATGGTGCATAGATTGCTATTGACCGGCCTCAAAATAGGTGCGACTTCTATATAAGTCCACTTACGATTGCTTAACATAGCGCTAAATTTTGTCCCGATTCGAATAAATAATCATTCGTGGCCCAAACTTATGTTTACAAGCCCAAGTATGTTAATTTGATCTCTTTGATCCAATAACCTTGAGATTTATTGTATGGAGGCTTTGGTTCTACCAATCCTCTAATAGATCTATAACACCTTTGGTCAACGCGGATCACTTAAACATCCTTGATCATTAAATGGCACTTGTGAGAATTCCAAATGGATGATATACTTGACAAAAAGGAAATGCAACTTGTTGTGTGGAGGCTTTGGTTCTACCAATCCTCTAATGAGTTCCAAATGCAAGCTTCAAGATGGTCATCCAACTAACCACTAATTATATACTTGTTTTACGTTATGCTTTTATTTTTTTATGCTTTATATAACATTTACTTTTAGCATTTACATTTCATGCCCTTTCCATCTTTGCTCATTTGAGCATTTACTTTCTTGTCATTTTTACTTTGCTCACTTGAGCTTTTCTTTTTTTTAAGATACTTAATAATCAACATAAACCATAAATATCTTTAATGGTACTTGGACTATTTGGTTACTATCATTGGCATTATGGAGCATGTGACTTTTTTTCTTGGACTTAGGATTAGAAACCTTGGCCTATCTTGGAAGACCTTGTGATCTTATATGATTATTTTGTCTGGAGTTCTTGAGGTTTACCTCAAGACATTGAGTTGCTTATTTGTTTTTATGTGCAGGTTTTTGTGATTACAACCTTTGTTTGTAATCTGGAGTTCACCCGTATACAACCGTTACTCTGCCTAATTTTTGTGAAGACTTAATATACTTGAAGTTTGGTTCTCTCAAGAGGTCTAGTATTTTTTGCTTGATTGGTTTTTAATCCAAGGAATGGGAATTCTATCTTGGCTCATAATGACAAGTGTTGTCTTCTTGTTGGTTAGATGGTTCTTGAAGATGTGAAAAACACAAGAAGGGGGGGTTGAATTGTAAAACTTAAATCAAATGCTTAGACAACACAATATTTTTATCCTGGTTCGTTTGATCTCAAACTACTCCAGTCCACCCGTCAAGGTGATTTCGCCTCTCTCCAACGAGGTCTTAATCCACTATATTCAAAGGATTACAACACCTACTTTAACAACTGTTAAAGCCTTCTTGAGTATAACCACAGACCGGTTTATCTCAAGGAAATCTCTTACAAATAATTGAACAAGAATGTGTTTAACATTTTCTAAATAAAACTATATATCACAACTGTGATAATACACAATTTAAGCTTGGAAAATAAGACTGAATTTGCTAAAGCGTTTGAGTGAGCGTGATTTGAAGGCTTGGCAAAATGTATGAGTGCATGCGTGCGTCTTTTCTCAAGTAGACTTGTTTATATAGGAAAGGCAGAGATACGTTGTCCATAAAGCCTTTTTAATGATAATAACGCACTTTCCTTTTGAAGAAGATCTTGTCTGAATAAAGCCGTTGGTAATTAATTCTGTCTTGAATACTTAATAACGCTTTAGAGTCTTCTTTGCTTATGGTAGCGCTTTAGAGTGTTCTTTGCTTTAACTTATGATAACGCTTCAGAGTGCTGATGACTAGGTAGAGATCTTTGATCAGAGTCAGAGTGTATATGTTTATGCGCAGATTCTGGTCATCAAGCTTCAACGTATGATCTGGTAGCTTCAGCGTGTAGCACATGTTACTGATCTTCTGATGCTGACATATTACTGGTCTTCTGATGCTTCTGATGCTGATGCTGATTCCATCAGAACTTCTGTATATACAAAACATAATTTTAAGAAGCATATTTGTCTTATATATAAATCTTACAATTTAATTATTCTTTGTATTTTGTTATCATCAAAACTCTAATTAAGGATTGTAGAATCAAACTATGTTCTAACAATCTCCCCCTTTTTGATGATGATAAAAACCAGATTTTTTTCAATTAAAAATAAAGAATAAAATGTATAGAATTAAGAAGATAAAACTCCCCCTGAGTTGTTTACTTCCCTTTAATTCCATGAGTCTTTGAGCATCAGAACTTTACTGTATCTTTCCTCAGAGTTTTGTACCTGTTCAAGCTTTTCAGAAGAAAAAATTTAAATAGATCAGAATGTTTGAGACTTATGTCTCAGTAATCCGTTATTGAAAAATATCATTCTTTCTCCCCCTTTTTGTCAGTTATCAAAAAGAACAAATAATCAGAGCCAAAATGCATTTATATTAAAAAAACCAGAAGCAATGATAAGTTCAAAACAATGTAAAAATATTACAGATAAACAAGTTTTAAAGACAAGGAAATTCTAAGAAGGAGGAGGAAGACGTGTGAACAAAGCCTCCAACATGCTCTTGACCTGGATGTTAGTTTCCTGTTGCTGGGTTAACATGCTTGCGATTGCATCAATTTTGTTGTCCTGCTTATCCATTCTTTCCTTCATCAACATATCAGATCTTTTCAGGTCTTCTAGAGTCTTCCTGTCAAGGGAGGAAGCTTGAGGATCTTCAGAAACATGACGCTTCTCAGAGCTTTCTGCAATATCTTCTTTTTGACCCAGTGCTTCAGCAGGAACCATCTGCTCTGGAGTAATAGTCAGATTGAGATCTTTGGATGCCGGACGATGTTCAGACCAGAGAGCAATGTCCAGAGGGAGAACTTCTTCCTTAAGAAGCTTGCTCAAAACTGGACCTTCAATTTCTTTCAGAGATTGCTGAAGTTCTGTTGAGCTTGTCCGTAGCTCTGTTCTTGCAACTTATAAGTTTCAGAGCATACCCATCTTCTGAACTTTGTCCAAAGGTAGTCTGATGCAGCAGGATCAACCAGCTCAAGACTAGCTTGTTTCAGAGAAGTGATCCACTTCTGTACTTCTGTTTCAAATGTCAATAAGCTGGTACCAACATCTGGATGTTTTGGTTTTGGGATAGCTATTTTATGGGTTATGGCAGCAAGACGTTTAAAAACTGTTAAGTCAATGATAGTCTTGATGTTGTCTTCTGGATTGTTCTTTGGTGAGGGAGTGGGAGAGTCAGGAATTATTATTGGACTTGATGGGGAGTTTGGTGGAGTTGATTCTGGTGAAGAGGGAAGTTGGGGAATATTCACAATGGTACCAAGGGGCATGCAAATGGCCAAAGGTTATGTGATTCCAGGAATAGGAATGGTATCAGAATCAACCGTTTGGTTTGATTGATCGTTATGGGGTTCTGGTTCAGAAGGTTGAGCCTCAGAAGTTTGAACTTCTGGTTGAAATGGTTCAGGTTGTGGAGAAGGTGGATGAATTTCTGGTTGAGGAGATGGAGGTAGTGGGATTTCTGGTAGTGGAGAGAGGGGAATTTCTGGTTGTGCTTCTGTGGTGGTTTCAGGGTTTGGATTTTCTGGCATGGGAGCAGTAGTATGTTGGTCTATATCAGATAGAACTTTTGCAAGTTCTTGTTGGGTTGCTTCAATATTTGGATTTTGAGGTTGGGAGCGAGATCTTCTAAGAGTTAAGGTTTCAGAGGGGTCAAGTTCAGTGTCAAAGTCATCAAAAGTTTGTGGTGTGGGGTTTTCTGATTGAGTGGGAATAAGTATAGATGTTGATACAGAAATTGAATCTAAAACAGTTACAGAAGAAGGATTACCTCTCTTTTTAGGAGTCTGCTGGGATGATCCTTCTGCTACAGCTTTCCTTTTCTTGGTTTTCTTCAACACAACTTCTGGAGCCTTCTGCTGCAGATCCTGAATGTTCAGATTAGGTGCTGTACCATCCGCCTTGTAAGCATCCAGATATCTGACTATTATATCTGGTTTAGAATCAATCTCTGAGAACAGAGGAAAGTTATCTAGAGGGACTCTTCTGCTGGAGATTTCTGCAAAAGGAGTGACGTTGGGTTCCTTCTTGATGTTCTCAATCAACTTCATTTTCTTCAGATTCTTTGCATTCAGCTGTTTGCCAACAGTAGCTTCCAAAGAGCTGATTTCCTGAGCCTCTGTAAGATGACCAATCAACTTATTCTCTGTTAGAATATCTGATATAAGTCTTCCTAGGGGTATCCAGTCCCTTTTTGTGCGCTCCTCTTCTCTGGTTTCTTTAACATTTGTCCTTAGATGGTTAAACAACAGATGAGCCAGATTCACCTTAACCTTCTGGGAGATGAAGTAGATCAGAAATTGCTGATCAATATTGATGTAGTCAGGAGAGCTGGTAGGCTTCCTGTGGTTTATGCATCCCAGAATGATCTTGGCCCATATTCTGTGATGATCTTTTAAGTCCCTTATCTTGCTGGAGGGAAGCCCCAGAGTGAAGATTTCTCTAGCAATTAGGGCAACATCAGTGCATCTTTCAGCCATGTCAATGCAACGAACACCACCACCACTATAGCCTATTAATCTTGCAATGAGGTCCTCAGTAATAACTATCTTCTTCCCCATTATGTAAGAAGTAACTTGATGATTGGAAGATGAAGCATGAATCCAAAATTCCTTTACCAGAATTGGGAATGTTGGACCCACCAATCTGTCAAAGTATTTTTCCCAGCCTTGAGCTTTAACTTCTTCAGAGAGATTAAACCCATTCTCTTGAAGACTGTTGAAATCCACGATCAATTCTGACAGAACTTCTAGATTTTTGATTGGTGTGAGAATGTTCTGTAGGGTTCTTCGTACTGTTCGGAGGAGACTGTTTTCTGAGAACTGAAAGTAGGAATGCTTGAGGAAGCCATGTTCACATGAAGGTTTTGAGAAGAAAATGAAAGGGTTTTGAGAAAGTATGCAAACTGAAATCAGTAAGATTGAGAGAAAATGAAAGTGAAGGTAAAAAAGTGTAAGTGGTGAGAAATGTGTTTAAATAGATTTCTAAACAATTTTGAAAACATAAACGGCAAGAGAGAAATTAAATAATGATTATTAGCATTTAATGATAGCTGATTTTGGGGGATTCATAAAGATATTGGAACGATTACCCATGACATGTGTCTCAATGCATCCAATCAGCGCTTTTGATCTTTCAGAAACGTAAACGCGTGTTCAGCCTCAGAAAGTAGCTGATTACTGGATGACACTTGTTTGCTTGAGTGAACTGCACATTTCTATCCTTGAAATGAAGCACTCAGATCTTCATGGATAGATTCTGATACAATCTGTACTTCTAAAGATCTGAAGAAAGATTGATCAGTAGTTCACAGAAAAAATAAACAAAGTTCTGAAGGTTAAGATATGGAATCAAAACAGTTTTATTCTGGGCAGAGCTTCATGCTGAGATGTTTCAGAATGAAGTTGAACCTATCTTCAGAAAGAGGTTTTGTAAAGATATCAGCCCATTGATGTTCTATGTTAATAAATTTTAAATTTAAAATCCCTTTCTGAATATAGTCCCTAATAAAATGATGTTTTATTTCTATATGCTTAGCCCTAGAATGCAAAATAGGATTTTTACTAAGACAAATAGCAGAAGTATTGTCACAGAGGATAGGAATGTTACTCTCAAATATCTGGAAGTCCTCAAGTTGACTTTTCATCCAGAGCATTTGTGTGCTGCATCCAGCTGCTGCTATGTATTCAGCTTCTGCTGTTGATAGAGCAATTATGGATTGTCTTTTGCTGGACCATGAGATCAGATTTTCTCCCAGAAACTGGCAGCTTCCAGAAGTGCTTTTACGTTCTACTCCGTCTCCAGCGAAATCAGCATCACAGTGTCCTATTAAGCTGTAATTACTTGATTTTCTATAAAACAAACCCAGATTAGTAGTACCTTTCAGATACTTGAAAATTCGCTTAACTGCTGTCAAGTGAGATTCTCTAGGATCTGATTAGAATCTAGCACAAATGCAAACACTGAATAGAATTTCAGGCCTTGAAGCCGTCAGATAGAGAAGAGAACCAATCATACCTCTGTAGACCTCATGTTCTACCTTTTTACTTACATCTTCTCTTTCCATAATGCACGTGGGATGCATTGGAATCTTTGATGGCTTACATTTTGAGAGATCAAATTTCTTCAGAAGTTCTCTGACATATTTGCTCTGATGAATGTAAGTTCCTTCTGGGGTTTGATTAATCTGAATGCCCAGAAAGAATTTTAGTTCCCCCATTAGGCTCATCTCAAATTCTGCCTGCATACATTTAGCAAACTTTCTTCCCAGAGAGGGTTTAGTAGATCCAAATATGATGTCATCAACATAAATCTGACATACTAAAATGTCATTCTTAACTGTCTTACAGAACAAGGTTGTGTCCACTTTCCCTCTGGTGAATTCCTTTTCTAACAGGAAGTTACTTAGTCTTTCATACCAAGCTCTGGGAGCTTGTTTCAAACCATAGAGTGTCTTCTTTAGTTTGAAAACATATTCTGGATTTTTGGAACTTTCAAAACCAGGGGGTTGGTGCACATATACCTCTTCTTCTATATAGCCATTTAAGAATGCACTCTTAACATCCATCTGATACAGAGTGATGCCTTATTAACAGCAAATGAGATTAAGAGTCTGATATATTCTAACCTGGCGACTGGAGCAAAGGTTTATGTATAGTCTATCCCCTCTTGCTGACTATAACATTGTGCTACCAGTCGTGCTTTATTTCTGATGACTTCACCTTGTTCGTTCAGTTTGTTTCTGAACACCCATTTTGTACCAATGACGTTGAATCCTTTTGGTTTGGGAACTAGATCCCATACGTCATTTCTTGTGAATTGATTTAGCTCCTCTTGCATTGCTAGAATCCAGTCATTATCTAGAAGTGCTTCATCAATTATTGTTGGTTCAATTAGAGAAACCAGTCCCATGAGGGATTCTTCAGAGTTTCTGAAGCTAGATCTTGTTCTGATTGGATCTTCCTTTCTTCCTAAGATTGTTTCTTCTGGGTGATCCATGCTGCTTCTGGATGGTCTTTTCTGGAGTTGATCAACAAAAGGTGCTGGATTTCTTGCAGTGCCTCTTTCTGATGTTGAGGGAGTGTCTCTGTTGAGAGCTTTTGATGATTTGTCTTCAGTACCTGTGAGTTCAACTTCCATACCTGCAAGGAATTCATTCTGCTTTGACTTTTGAGAGTCAAGCTTATCATCAAAACGAACACTGATTGATTCTTCCACAATCTGTGTTTCTGTATTGTATACTCTGTGCCCTCTTGAGCGTTCAGAATATCCTAACATAATACACTTTTGTGCTTTAGAGTCAAACTTGTTCAAATAATTTTTTGTATTCAAGATAAAACATGTACATCCAAATGGTTGAAAATAGGAAATGTTGGGCTTTCTGTTCTTCCACAATTCATATGGAGTCTTTTCCAGAATAGGTCTTATGGAGATTCTATTCTGAATGTAACACGTTGTGTTTATTGCCTCTGCCTAGAAGATCTTAACAACGTTAGTCTCGTTGATCATGGTTCTGGCCATTTCTTGCAATGTTCTGTTCTTTCGTTCTACAACTCCATTTTGCTGGGGAGTTCTAGGACAAGAGAAATCATGCAGAATGCCTTTGTCATTAAAGAATGACTCAAAATCTTTGTTTTCAAATTCTCCACCATGATCACTTCTGACTTTGACGATTCTAAGATCCTTTTCATTCTGAACTTGGTTGCAGAAGGTAAAAAACACAGAGTGTGACTCGTCCTTGTGCCTTAAGAACTTTATCCATGTCCATCTGCTATAGTCATCTACGATTACTAACCCATACTTCTTGCCACTGACTGAAGCAATTTTAACTGGTCCAAATAAGTCAATGTGCAGAAGTTCTAATGGCTTGGAGGTGGAAACAACGTTTTTGGATTTGAAAGTTGGTTTTGCAAACTTTCCTTTCTGACATGCTTCACACAGAGCATCTGAATTGAACTTCAGGTTAGGAAGTCCTCTGACCATATTGAGTTTGTTAATCTGAGATATTCTTCTCATACTAACATGTCCCAATCTTCTGTGCCAGATCCATTGCTCGTTATTAACAGACAGTAGACATTTTACATTCTGCTTTTTTAGTTCAGAAAGTTTTATTTTATAAATGTTGTTTCTCCTCTTTCCATTAAATAGGATAGTCCCATCTTTCTGACTAACAGCTTTGCATGAATTTTGATTGAAGATTATATCATAACCGTTATCACTTAATTGACTTATGGATAACAGATTATGCATTAATCCATCAACTAGTAAAACATTACTTATAGAGGGAAGATTTCCATTATCTACTGTTCCAGAGCCAATGATCTTTCCTCTCTGATTGCCTCCAAAACCTACGTGGCCTCCAGGCTTAAGTTCCAGGCTTTGGAACATATGCCTTCTTCCCGTCATGTGTCGTGAGCAGCCAGAGTCCAGGTACCATGACTTGTGTTTTTGCTTTGCTGCTAAAGATATCTGCCACATGTATTATTTTATCCTTAGGTACCCATATTTTCTTGGGTCCTGATTTGTTAGTTTTACCAAAACTCTGGTTGAATTTTGGTTTGACAGAGTAATCACTACTTGTATATTTTATGTCATGTGTGTGCCCATATATAAAGTGTGAATCAAGTGGAGTATGTTTTATAACTAAATCCATGGCATTTTTTGGTGTAGGTACCTTACCTTGATATCCTATCCCTTTTCTGCCATTTCTGCTAACTCCATAGATCATTGAAGCCATTTTGCTTCTGTCTATGTTTTTAGCTAGAAACTTCTGAAAGTTGTGATCATACTCCTTGATGATCTCATCAGCATTGCTGGGGCTTTCAGGGATTGTTTCCTTCTGAGAGTTTTGCAATTGGTTTTCTAATTTTGAAATTTTATCTTTTAACTCAGAATTCTCCAATTTGAGACTCTCAGTCTTATCAGAGTCAGAAGCAAGATTCCTTTTCAGGTTTCTGAATTTGACTCTGATCTGCTGATATCTTTCCAGAATTTCATTAAGGCTTTCAGCTAGTTCAGCCTTAGTAAAGTTTATAGTAAAGTCAGGGAATACCTCTTCTGTATCTGATTCAGATTCTGACTCAGAAGCTTCACTGTCTTCTGTTATGTTTGCCATGAGAGTTATGTTTGCTCTTTCATCATCTGATTCTGAGTCAGCTTCAGATGTGTCAGAATCATCCCATGTAGCCATGAGACTTTTCTTCTTTTCCTTGCCAAACTTCTTTTTGGGCTTTTCCTTCTGAAGCTTTGGGCAATCACTTTTGTAGTGCCCTTTCTCGTTACATTCATAGCAGATGATGTCTTTGTTGTTTGGCTTTCTGTTTCCTGAAGATCCTTCAGATCTTCTGTGTCCAGAGGAGGATTCTGACCTTCTGTATCTGGAGAAAGATTCATTCTGATTTTCTGATCTTCTGGGATTCCTGAACTTCCTTTGCCTCTGCTTCCACAATTGGTTCACCCTTCTGGAGAGGAGAGACAGTTCATCTTCTTCTAATGAGGACCCATCAGAGGTTTCTTCCATAGCCTGCAAAACTTTGGAGTCAGATTTTCTGTTAGATTTTAAAGCTAATGGCTTACCTTGCTTTTGAGGTTCATCTGCTTCTAGCTCTATCTCGTGACTTCTGAGGGAGCTGACAAGTTCCTCCAGAGAGATTTTGTTGAGATCCTTGGCTAGCTTAAGCGTTGTGACCATTGGCCTCCATTGTTTCGGCAAGCTTCTGATGATCTTCTTAACGTGATCAGCAGTAGAATACCCTTTGTCAAGAACTTTTAGACCAGCAACAAGAATTTGAAATCTTGAGAACATAGTTTCTATTGATTCACTCTCTTCCATCTTGAATGCCTCATACTTCTGAATGAGTGCAAGGGCTTTGGTTTCTTTGACTTGAATGTTGCCTTCATGCGTCATTCTCAGAGAGTCAAACATATTCTTTGCAGTGTCTCTGTTTGATATCTTCTCATATTCTGAATAAGAGATGGCGCTGAGAAGAATTGTTCTGGCCTTGTGATGATTTCTGAACTCACGCTTTTGCTGATCAGACATTGTTTTCCTGTCAATCTTCTGACCACTTCCATCCACTGAGTGCATGTATCCATCAGTCACCATGTCCCACAGATCAGTATCATGGGCCAGAAAGAAACTCTCAATTTTGTCTTTCCAGTAGTCAAAGTTCTCTCCATCAAAGACTGGAGGTTTGCTACTGAATCTGTCTCTTTCTTCATTGTTGTCATTGCTGATGTTTTGATTTGGTCCTGCCATTTTGTTTTTCTAACGCTGGATCTTGTACTGACACGGTTAAGTGTTATAAGCTCAGAACCAGGCGCTCTGATGCCAATTGAAGATGTGAAAACACAAGAAGGGGGGTTGAATTGTAAAACTTAAATCAAATGCTTAGACAACACAGTATTTTTATCCTGGTTCGTTTGATCTCAAACTACTCCAGTCCACCCGTCAAGGTGATTTCGCCTCTCTCCAACGAGGTCTTAATCCACTATATTCAAAGGATTACAACACCTACTTTAACAACTGTTAAAGCCTTCTTGAGTATAACCACAGACCGGTTTATCTCAAGGAAATCTCTTACAAATAATTGAACAAGAATGTGTTTAACGTTTTCTAAATAAAACTATATATCACAACTGTGATAATACACAATTTAAGCTTGGAAAATAAGACTGAATTTGCTAAAGCGTTTGAGTGAGTGTGATTTGAAGGCTTGGCAAAATGTATGAGTGCATGCGTGCGTCTTTTCTCAAGTAGACTTGTTTATATAGGCAAGGCAGAGATACGTTGTCCATAAAGCCTTTTTAATGATAATAACGCACTTTCCTTTTGAAGAAGATCTTGTCTGAATAAAGCCGTTGGTAATTAATTCTGTCTTGAATACTTAATAACGCTTCAGAGTCTTCTTTGCTTATGGTAGCGCTTCAGAGTGTTCTTTGCTTTAACTTATGATAACGCTTCAGAGTGCTGATGACTAGGTAGAGATCTTTGATCAGAGTCAGGGTGTATATGTTTATGCGCAGATTCTGGTCATCAAGCTTCAGCGTATGATCTGGTAGCTTCAGCGTGTAGCACATGTTACTGATCTTCTGATGCTGACATATTACTGGTCTTTTGATGCTTCTGATGCTGATGCTGATTCCATCAGAACTTCTGTATATACAAAACATAATTTTAAGAAGCATATTTGTCTTATATATAAATCTTACAATTTAATTATTCTTTGTATTTTGTTATCATCAAAACTCTAATTAAGGGTTGTAGAATCAAACTATGTTCTAACAGTTCTTATCCCTAGCTTTTACCTTATGCTTTAGGATAGTCCCTTCTTCTCCTCCCATCTTCTTTAATTTCAAAAATATTCTTCCTCCTTTTGAAAACACTTTTTGTTTTTAAACTTGAACCACTTTCATAATAAACTTGGACTTATGTCCATGCATTTTCAAAACATTTTCATAAATAAACTCCAATCGACTTAATAATACCTTGACATTTTTTGTGAGAAGACTAAAAGTCAATCAATCTCATTTCAAACCATTTTGCCACTTTGGCTTTTAATCTTTAAACTTTTCTGAAAGATTGAACTCTTGTCAATCCTTGTAGTGATGCAAACAACTATACTTCTACAATATGTATAGTTGAGTGAGGCATTATTGATTTTAAGATCCAAGCCATATCCTCCACTTTGAGATGATGCAAATTCTCCTTTCTCATAATTGTGGGTAGTAGGTATGTTTTCCACACGGACAGTGACAATGATGTTTTATCTCATTAAGTTAACCAACACATTTGTGTTTTACATTTTTAAAAGAGGAACTATGTCTACCCTGATCCCCTATTGCCCGAAAAGGTGGTACGTAGGCACTAAAGGTTCGCAACCGCGTCGGATGCAAAAATTATAAAATAAATATATTTCTTTTCTCACCTCCACCATCCATTTTTATACATCATTTTTCATAGCCAAATATACAGATTTCACAAAGAGGTTCTCGAGGAGTACCGTAGATGTTTAGGGTGCTAATACCTTCCCTTTGCATAACCAACCCCCTTACCTTGAATCTTTCCCCTTCTTTTTGGGTTATTCGCTATTTTCCCATTACTTTGGAAACAATAAAGCGCGGTGGCAATTTTTATTTTGATTTGTATAAGTCAAGTCAATCCAATGGCTTAGTCTTAAAACATTTCAACCGCTACAGAAAAATGGCAACTCTGCTGGGGACAGATTAACCTCTTGCTGGTCCATCCCTAAGTGGGTTAAGCCTATCTTTGTTTATATCTGTATATGTGCTATTACTATTTTTTGTGTTATATGTTGTATATATGTTTGTCTGGACTTTCTTGGTTTTCAGGGTGCTTGGTGATTACTCATAAGTCCTATACCCGCACTTGGGCAAACTTTAAGATAGGACGAGCTGTATAGTCATGTTAACTTTGAGGGAGTAATCCCAAAAAAGGAGGCATGAGATCCCCCACTCAGTGGAGGCCCCTTTGACTGTAGTATCGTTTACCGAGTAATCGGGAAGACGTACTGCTTTCGACCTGGGAGCCTGCTGAAACTGACGACCGCAGAGTACCAAAACCATCTTGGCCTTTTAGTTGTAGTGCGGAAGCTATGACGGAGTAATTCGAAAATAGTTATCACGTGATACTACACTTGGAGGAGTCTTTCTTGAGAATATTACTAATTACCGAGTTAATAGGGAAGTTGGTAATATCCAAAGGAAGGATGTATACTCTGGGAACCTCTAGAACCTTGTTTGGCAGGTGATAACTTTTAGACCAACACCTTATGGGTAGTACCTTTGACCTCATGCTCGTAACATTGAACCTATGAACCCTATATGTGTGATCTTGTGTGTGATTGTTGCATCATGTATCCATGCACTCATAAGCATCTTTTGAAGAAACCATATTTCAAGGGATTTAAAGGTTGACCATTTGTGAATATCTCAGGTACTTTCTAACCATGGATTCTGGAAAGAGAAAGACTGGGAAATACAGTTTCAAGGATCCCAAGATAGATGAGTTAATCTGTCTAATTCCTGAGTCGAGTTTTCTGCAGACTTTCGGAAGAAGTATGGATTCATTATTCCTCTCATAAAGCTGAAGATGAAGGAGGGTATTCTCTCGACCTTGGTCCAGTTCTATGATCCGATGTATCATTGCTTTACTTTTCCCGACTATTAGTTAATGCCCACACTAGAGGAGTATTCTTATCTATTGGATTTACCTGTTACCGATCGTGTTCCTTTTACTAGTTTAGAGGGTGAGCAAAAACCACATGAGATTGCTGCTTTGATTCATCTGGGGAAATCCGAGGTGGAAGCCCATATGACTACTAAAGGAGGAATTAGAGGATTAACAGCTTAGTTCTTATTGGAGAAAGCTCGTTACTTTTCCAGAATGAAGAGTACAGTTGCTTTTGAGGCCATCTTTGCTCTACTTGCTTACGGGTTGTTTTTATTTCCTAATGTGGACAAGTTTGTTGACATTAATGCTATCAGGATCTTCATGATTGGAAACCCAGTTCCTAAATTGTTGGGTGATGCTTATTACTCTATTCATCTTCAGAATTCTTATCATGAAGGGATGATTATCTGTTGCACGCCTCTGTTGTACCAGTGGTTTATCTCTCATATGCCATAGTCTGATGCTTTTTGGGATGTCAAGAAGGAACCACGTTGGGCTTCTAAGATCATGGCACTTACTCACTCGGATATTGATTGGTATCATCGAGCTTACCAGGATATAGAGATTATTGACAGTTGTGGTAGTTTCCCCAATGTACCTTTTCTTGGTACAAAGGGAGGAATTAACTATAACCCTGTTCTTGCACGACGACAACTTGGTTATCCGATGAGGGATAAACCGAATAATATTCATTTGAGTAGTTTCTTTATGAAGGAAGGAGAATACCACAGGGAAGCTAGGGAGCAGATTGAGAAGTCCTGGCGTCACATTCATAAGAAGAGTAGGAAGGATTTGGGACCTAGGGGTGTTGTTTCTTTGGAGCCATATCTTCAGTGGGTCCGATTGAGAGCTATTAAGTTATAGATTCCATATACCCGGGAGACACCCATGCCCGATCTATTTGTGAAGACCAATCCTCCCTTATTAGATGATCTAGAAGAGCTGCAACTTGCTTTGGTTAGGATGCAATAGGAAAAGGATGCTTGGAAGAACAAGTTCCAAACTTTAGAGAGTTCCTATAAAGAAGACTTGAAGGAGAAAGACGACTTGATTGAGATCCTTGAGACTCGAGCGATAGAGTCTATGGAGAGGCAAGGGGATTTATTTTCTCCTAAGCCTCAATCAGATGCTGATCACTGACTTCCTGATTCAGGTGATTGAAATGAGGTTGCCATCAGACATGCGGAAGAAAACCAGAGGTTGAAGGCTCAGATTTCCAGGCTCACGAGGAAGCGCCAGCATATAGAGTGATCTTTATTAGTTCTATTTCTCAGGGTTTCAGATTTTATTTTCATCTTGTACTTGGGATCATTGAAACTTGTAATCTATTTTGGAGTTGTTATAATAAATTTTTTCAGTATTTCAAATGCATTATTACTTTGATATTTGCAATATGTCCATAAACTATAGATCCCTTGAAATATTAAATAACAAAGTAAAAATAATCATGTGCATTACATATCATGCATCATATTGCACATTTTTCTTGCATTTTTTATGCATATCCAGTGTCTTACCAAGCTTCTTTACTTCGTTCAGCAAGCTGACTCATCACAACAACACTCGGGCTAATTTCAGAAAGAAGATGGACAACTTAGAACAAGAGAATCGCGAGCTGCGCGAGGAGGTTTCTGCTTTGAAGGCCGGCATGGCCAATCTGACTACTCTGGTGGAAGCTCTTGTGGTTGCTCAGAATCAGCACCGAATGTTCAACCTCAACCAACAAGGGAAACTACTGAAGCTCCGACTGTTCCCGTATCTGCTACTCCAGTTGTGGTTCAGAATCGCATGCTCCAAGGTTATCCATGGGGAATGCCAGAGAATTTTGCACCTGAAGGTTTCAATCTTGGTCCTCAAGATACTCCAATTATTCAGACTATTGTTACTCCTGCACCTCCTGTGGTGCATGTTCCTGCTGTACCTCCTTCGGTGAATATGGTTCCATTTGTTAATGATGATGTATGTCGTTCTTTCCCTCCACTGAGTAAAGAATTGGGTCTTTATGACAGAATGGATGATTTTCAAGAGCAGGTTGACAAGATGCAAAGAGAGATGAAGGCCCTCAGGGGAAAAGAGCTATTTGGGAAGAATGTGAATGAGTTATGCTTGGTCCCGAATGTTAAGATACCTGATAAGTTTAAAGTCCCGGAGTTTGAGAATTATAAGGGAAACAATTGCCCTCGTGCTCATCTGGTGATGTACGGAAGGAGAATGTCTACCCATACTGATGATCAGCGTCTGTTGATTCACTTTTTTCAAGATAGTTTGACCGGTGCTGCGCTGAAGTGGTATATGAGTTTGGACATCACCAATATCCATACTTTTAATGATTTGGGAGAAGCATTCATCAAACAATACAAGTACAACATAGACATGTCGCCTGACCGTGATCAACTCAGGCCCATGGTTCAGAAAGATAGGGAATCATTCAAAGAATATGCGCAGAGATGGCGTGAGGTAGCCGCCCAGGTGATTCCTCCCATGGAAGAGAAGGAGATGACTAAGATTTTCTTGAAGACGCTGGGTGCTTTCTACTACGAGAGGATGGTAGCAAGTGAGCCAAGTGACTTTACTGAAATGGTAGGGATGGGTATTCGCTTAGAAGAGGCTGTAAGAGAAGGCATTTTAACAAAGAATGAAGGATCTGGAGGTGCGAAGAAGCCATCTTATGGGTTTACCAAGAAGAAAGAAGGAGACATAAATGCTGTTATACAAGAGAGGAGGATAAACACTCCTAGAAGGAATTATCAGCGTCATCAGCAAGTCACCTCAGTTACTCCCGTTATGAATGCCGCTCCAACTACCGTTGCTTATCAAAGACCGTCCCAACAGGGGAATCAAGGGTATAATCAAAGAAGGGATAGTTATGACCCTATTCCCATGAGCTATACAGAGTTACTACCGGCATTGATTTAGAAGAAGTTGGTTCAGACCCGACCACCTCCCGCCGTACCATCACCATTGCCTTGGTATTACAAGGCAAACCAAACATGTGCTTTTCATCAGGGAGCACCAGGGCATAATGTTGAGAATTGTTATCCTTTGAAGACTGAGGTGCAGAAGTTGGTAAAGTATGGTGTTCTATCTTTCAAGGATGTGGGACCTAATGTGAAAGACAATCCTCTACCCAAGCATGGGGGAGTAAATGCTGTGAATATGGTGGCCAGTTGTCCAGGCGACTTCTGTATTTTTGATATTAATTTGGTTAGAGGAAATTTGGTGAAAATGCATGCAAACCTCTGTGAATTTAGCTACTATACGCATGACCATTCCAATTGTGCTATTTGTAGTACAAACATACAAGGTTGCGATAAAATAAAGGCGGATTTACAGGAGATGATGGATGAGATCCTGATCCATATAATCAGGCCTAGGGCAGAGTATGAAGAGGAAGTGAATATGATTTCTGGATGTCTTGGAGAATTCATAATTTTTTATGTAGAGTATATGAATGAGGACCTCGTACAGTTGTATGCTACCTTTTTCCATACGGCTGGTCAGGTGGAACACCAATATGGATCTTACCGAGTTTGCTGTCGAGACCCCTGAGGATGTTCAATTGTGAAGAAGGGTGTTCAGTTGTTGTTAGACAATGGAACTATCAAGGTCACAAGTCAGAGGGATGATTACCATGAAGTTGATATGGTTGAGGTTTGTTTGACTGAAGAAGGTTCAGGTGAAGAGTATGCTTCCGCATATGAGTATTTCTCTTCAGACGATGATTTATTTTCCAGAAATGAATTATTAATGACTGATTGTGTTGAAGAAGGGGTAAACGTCATTGTGCCTTATTTTGGTGCACCCGCCCATTTTGAAGTTGAGTATCATAGCAAGCCAGCTGTTACCCCATTGGTGATTAGTTTACCGGGTCCTATCCCCTACAAGTCAGATAAGGTTGTGCCTTACAAATACAACGCTACAATCTTAGAGGATGGAGTGGAAGTTCCCATCCAGCCAATGCCTGATGTTGGAAATATAGCTAAAAATAGCAGGGTGACCCGCAGCGGTCGTGTGTTTGCACCAGTTGTTCGAAGAGATGTTGGTGCTGGAAAGAAAATTATTGAGAATAATGAACCTAAGAAGGCTACAGGTGAGACTAGTGGAGATACGTTAGAGAAAGAAGTGGATGATATTTTGAAGATAATTAAGATGAGCGACTACAGAATTGTAGATCATCTACTACAGACTCCTTCAAAAATATCTATCTTAGCTTTATTGATGAACTCCTCTACTCACAGAGAATCCTTGATGAGGGCACTGGACCAAGTTTTTTGGAGAGTGATATTCCAATAGACCAATTCAGCAGCGTAATAGGAAACATTACTTCATGTAATAACTTGAGTTTCTGCGATGATGAATTACCAGATGAAGGAAGGAATCATAACTTGTCCCTCCACATCTCTATGAACTGCAAGAATGATTCACTATCCAATGTGCTGATCGATAATGGATCCACGTTGAATGTTATACTGAGGAGTACGCTTATGAAGTTGAAATATCAAGGAACGCCTATGCGCCCGAGTGGTAACATTGTGAAAGCGTTTGATGGGTCAAGGAAATCTGTTATTGGTGAAGTGGACTTGCCTATTCATATAGGACCACATTTGTTTCAGATAACTTTCCAGGTCATGGACATTGTTCCCGCTTATAGCTGTTTTCTAGGACGGCCGTGGATACATGAGGCAGGAGCTGTCACTTCAACTTTACACCAGAAGCTGAAGTTTGTACGTGAAAGGAAAGTAGTGATCATAAATGGGGAGCAGGCATTGTTGATATCTCATTTGTCCTCTTTCAACATTGTGGAGGCAGATGAAGCTGCTGTTGGAACCCAGTTCCAAGCCTTATCCATTGACAACATAAGAGAAAATTAGAATTCCATTGTTTCGCTGAAGGACACGCAACAGGTTGTGCGTAATGGTCATAATGAAGTTTGGGGACGAATTGTGGATCCACCAGTGAACAAGAACAGAACTGTTTGGGGTTCTCTTCGAAGAATGAAAAAGGTAAGGGCATGAAGCCGAAGTCTGTTGCAGGCAGGTATCAAGACATTTTCCATAGCGGGGGTTATCTTCATCCGACTGTTTCCAGGATTAACGCCATTGTGGAAGATGAAGCAGAGCAGGAAATTCCGAATTATGTGACGCACAGAGTTAGGGTCCAAAACTGGATCACCATTGATGTTCCCTCTTGCATACATGTTTCAAAGTAATTTGATTTGTTAATCTTTTTGAAAAAGCTTTCACTCTGCCCAAGGTGGAAGTATTAATGTTGTAGGGCTTATCTGTTTGCCGTGACTTTTAAAATCAATAATAAAAGTTGTCTTTGTTTCCCAAATTATGTCTTTATTTTCTGCTTTTTCTTGGAAAATGGTAATCAGAAAAAACCTTTCAAAATAAATAATAACTGAAATTTAATATGCATGATCACTTGTTATATGTGTCAGTTTCTAAATGCAATCACAAATCATATGTGCAGATTAATCAAAAAACCCGTTAAATACAATGACCCTGCACCCTCTCCCAACTTTGAATGCCCTGTGTATGGGACTGAAGAAGAAGATTATGATGAGATTCCAGAAGAGGTCTCACGGTTGCTTGAGCACGAGGAAAATACCATTCAGCCATATAAAAAGCCATTGGAAGTGATCAATTTGGGTTCATAAGAAGATCCGAAGGAAGTCAAGATTGGAGCATTGTTGCATCCTGATGTGAAGAGCAGGTTGATTGAGCTGTTGAAAAAGTATGTGGATATTTTTGCTTGGTCTTATCAAGATATGTATGGTCTAGATACAGATATTGTAGAGCATCGTTTTCCGTTGAAGCCAGAGTGTCCGCCAATTAAACAAAAGTTGAGAAGAACTCACCCATATATGTCAGTAAAAATCAAAGAGGAGGTTCTAAAGCAGATTAATGCTGGTTTTCTTGTGACGTCAGTATATCCTCAATGGATTGCCAATATTGTCCCAGTACCGAAAAAAGACGGAAAAGTCCGCATGTGCGTAGATTAGAGATCTAAATAAAGCTAGTCCAAAAGATGATTTTCCATTGCCACACATTGATATGTTAGTGGATAGCACAACAAAATTCAAAGTATTCTCGTTCATGGACGGATTTTTTGGGTATAATCAAATAAGAATGGCTCCGGAGGACATGGAAAAAACAACATTTATCACACCCTGGGGAACATTCTGTTACAGAGTGATGCCCTTCGGGTTGAAGAACGCTGGTGCAACGTACCAGAGGGCTATGACAACACTATTCCATGATCTGATGCACAAGGAAATAGAATTATATGTTGATGATATGATTTGCAAATCCCAAACTGAAGAAGGGCATGTAGAAGATGTGTTGAATTTTTTCAATGTTTGAGGAAGTATCGTCTTTGCTTGAATCCAAATAAACGTACCTTTGGTGTTCGATCAGGGAAATTGTTGGGTTTCATTGTTAGCCAGAAAGGAATTGAAGTTGACCCTGATAAAGTCAAAGCAATTCAAGATATGCCAGCGCCAAGAACTGAAAAGCAAGTCAGAGGGTTCCTCGGGCGTTTGAATTATATTTCCAGATTCATTTCCCACATGACTGCAACATGTGAATCGGTCTTTAAGTTGTTAAAGAAAGATCAAGGTTGTGTGCGGATGGATGACTGCCAAAGGGCATTTGAAAGTATTAAAGAATATTTTCTTGAACCTCCTATCTTGCTCCCTCCTATCGAAGGAAGACCGTTGATTATGTATCTGACAGTGTTAGATAAATCCATGGGTTGTACTCTGGGACAACATGATGAAACAGGGAAGAAGGAGTTCGCCATTTATTATCTCAGTAAAAAGTTCACTGATTGTGAATCGCGGTATTCCATGCTGGAAAAGACATGTTGTACTTTGGCCTGGGCGGCAAAGCGTTTGCGGTAGTATATGTTGAATCACACTACTTGGTTGATCTCCAAAATGGATCCAATTAAGTACATTTTTGAAAAGCATGCTCTTACTGGGAGAATTTCCCGTTGGTAGATGTTGTCATCTGAATATGATATCGAATACTGCACTTAAAAAGCTATTAAAAGCAGTGTGTTGGCAGATTATCTTGCTCACCAACCAGTGGAGGATCACCAGTCTGTAGAATATGAATTCCCCGATGAGGATGTGATGTTCCTGAAAGTGAAAGATTGTGATGAACCATTGCCCGAGGAAGGTCCTGACCTTGAATCTCGTTGGAGTATGATATTTGATGGAGCTGTGAATGCTTATGGTAAAGGAATTGGTGTTGTGATTGTCACTCCTCATGGATCACACATTCCTTTTACCGCAAGGTTAACATTTGATTGTACTAATAATATGGAAGAATATGAGGCTTGCATCATGTGTCTCGAAGAAGCTATTGATCTCAGAATTAAAATTCTAGATGTGTATGGTGATTCAGCTTTGGTAATAAATCAGATTAAAGGAGAATGGGATACTCACCACCCCGACTTGATCCCTTACAAAGATTATGCTAGAAGATTATTACCCTTCTTTAACAAAGTTGAATTCCATCACATTCCTAGAGATGAAAATCAAATGGCGGATGCTCTGGCAACTCTGGCTTCTATGTGCCAAGTAAATACTTGGAATGATATACCTCGAATTACGGTTCGGCGGATGGATAGGCCCACTCATGTGTTTACAACAGAGGAGGTAGCAGATGAAAAACCTTGGTATCATAACATCAAGTATTTTCTTCAGACTCGGGAATACTCGATTGGTGCTTCGAAGAAATATAGAAAGACATTGAGAAGATTGGCTGGCAGTTTCTTCCTCAGTGAAAATGTGTTGTATAAAATAAATTATGACATGGTCTTGCTCAGATGCGTGGATAGACACGAAGCAGATATGTTGATGCATGAGATTCATGAAGCTTCGTTTGGCACTCATGCCAATGGACATTCGATGGCTAAAATGATGCTAAGGGTAGGTTACTATTGGCTGACAATGGAATCCGATTGTTATAAATTTGCAAAGAAGTGTCATAAATGCCAGATTTATGCAGATAAGGTCCATGTGCATCCGACACTTCTCAATGTGATTTCCTCCCAGTGGCCTTTCTCTATGTGGGGTATTGACATGATTGAGATGATAGAACCTAAATATTCAAATGGACACCATTTCATCTTGGTGGAAATTGATTACTTCACCAAATGGGTGGAGGCTACTTCATATACCAATGTTACTAAGCAGGTGGTTGTGCATTTCATCAAGAATAATCTTATATGTCGGTATGGTGTGCCGAACAGAATTATCACTGACAATGACTCGAATTTGAACAACAAGATGATGACAGAACTTTGTGAGGAATTCAAGATTGTCCATTACAATTCATCTCCGTACAGGCCAAAGATGAATGGGGCTGTTGAAGCTGCTAATAAGAATATCAAGAAAATTATCCAGAAAATGGTTGTTACTTATAAGGATTGGCATGAAATGCTTCCTTTTGCTCTGCATGGATATCGAACATTTGTCCGCACTTCAACAGGAGCAACCCCGTTCTCCCTTGTGTATGGAATGGAAGTTGTGCTCCCAATCGAGGTTGAGAATCCCTCTTTGCGTGTGATAATGGAAACTAAGTTGACAAAGGCTGAATGGATCCAAAACAGATTTGACCAATTGAATTTGATTGAGGAGAAGAGGATGACAACTTTGTGTCATGGCCAGTTATATCAGAAAAGAATGAAGAAAGCTTTTGATAAAAAGGTCAAACCTCGTGAATTTAGAGAAGGCGACCTCATGCTCAGGAAGATCATGTCTTTCAACGCTGATTCTAGGGGCAAGTGGACTCCCAATTTTGAAGGCCCATATGTTGTCAAGAAAGCCTTCTCTGGCGGTGCATTAATTCTTGAAACTATGGATGGCGAGGAGTTCCCACGTCCCATGAATGGTGACGCAGTCAAGAAATACTTCACCTAAAGAAATAAAAGAACAACTCGCTAAGTTGAAAACCCGAAAGGGCAACTTAGGCAAAAAAGAACGTCTCGGTAGGCCGAAAACCCGAAAGGGCGGTCTAGGCAAAAATTAGAGACATAAACAGAATAAGTTTCCCACTAAGCTGAAAACTCGCAAGGGCAGCTTAGGCAAAAGTTAGGGACTTTCTTGGCAAGTAGCTACATCTGACAAGACTTGATAATTGGAGAAACAATCTTCTCGGATTCTAATCACATTTCAACAGAAGTTGCTGCTCAGGATTTCAAAAGTTGTTAGAGGGGATAGTGGTCATTGTATCTAAATGTATCTTTTCCATTATATATTACCATTTTCCTAACTTTGTAATTATCCATGGAGTCTCGCCATTCGCAGACTACCATTCTATTAATGAAATTTGAGCTTTTACCCAATTCTTTATATTTCTTATTTTATTTAACTTGCAAAGACTCCATTTATTATTGATAATAACTTTCAAAGCAAAAAGATTAAATAACAAAATCAATTTTTCAAAAAGAATTTACAATTTGCTTTTACTTTGGAATCTGTGATGAAATAATGACAACAAAAATGGTGATCCCAGGAATGGACAAGCTCCAATTGTTTTAAGAAGTTTTTGTTCCCCTCGGGAAGGTTTACTCAGGATGATTCACCGTATTGGGTTCGTGACTCTGGTGTCCCCTGTCAAGTTTGGATTCATTTCTCCTCTTTTCTGAGTTTTCATGATGTGAAGTTTCAATCCGAGATTTCTCAAGTGAAGTTTTCATTCAGTCTAATGGAAGTTCTTTTTCCCGAGAAGTTGGTACCATAATCACTCTTGAAGAACGCAGGTCCCTGGTTTCTCTAGTGAAGAACATATTGTGGTTTTCCCTTTGAGGATGTGGTGTTAACCTCCCCAATGAAGTAAGCTTGAATTCCCCAGTGAATGTTTTGATGATTTGGTGACCATCTGCTTTACTTGAGATTGGTTTTTCAATCCCCAGTAGAAGTGTTACTTTTAAAAACATTTGTTTCCCCGGTGAAGCCTGGAGAAGGATATTATATCCCTGTATCTGTACTATTCTATCACTTTGTTTTGTTTACTTCCGGATTGTGTTTCTCCCCAGTAAAGCTAAAGTAGGTAGTAGGTTTTGTTTCCTCAGTTGGCATTTACTTTTTCTTGGAATGATCATCTTGGATGTGATTTAGCCGAGTGTTGTTGGTGCCCAAGGTGGTTTTGCCTGGTTACTCCCAGTGTTATATATTTGTTTTGTCAGCATACGCACGATAACACTCATACATTCATACATACATCATGCATAGCTAAAATTGGCAAATCATTGTTCATTAGCATTTGTTAATATTTTTTGTTGACATATTACCCTATTTTAAAGAGTTACGTTGTCCTATCTTCAATAGAGTGTTGGCCTTAAGCAGAAAGCGTATATTCTTTCAATTTCCCCACTGAGTTGTCCCTCGTGGAAGATTTTTGCTTTAGCCTTCCTGTACAACTCCTTGTTTGGATGAATTTGGTTTTTCCTTTTGAGTTTATTTCTCAAAGGATGTATTTTGATTGACTGTTTCATTCCAGTTTATTTCTGGTTTGAATCTTTGGTTCCACAACAATATTATTTACTTTAGATTTCTGAAAGCTTCGAGTTTTGGTTTATGAATTTATTTTGCACGAGAAGACTTTATCTCCTCAGCATGAATATCGTGGCATTTCCCCAGGAAGTCATATTTCTTTCCCCAGGAAGCCATATTTCTATCCCCAGAAAGTCATTTCTTTTTACAATCCTCCATGACAATAAGTAACAGGTCTCTTTATTTGAGCAACTTGTACTTCCCTGCAAAGGTCGGCATAACTTTTTTTGCTATCTCCTCTATGAGAGGATAGTTTGCTGTCCGTCATCAGTTTATGCCAGTGGATGGCAAGACTTTCAAATTCGCAGAAACAGCTCGTTGTGAAATCTTTGCAAGTGGAAGTCTCTTTATTTGAGACAACTTACATATTACCCTTTCCAGGCAAAGTGCCTTAGTTAAAGAAGAAGTTGAGACCCATTCTAGGCGAAATGCCAGAATTTTAGGGAAACTTGTTATCTTTTTGCTACCCTTAGTGAACGTTGGTAGTTCATCATCAGTGAACGGCGGTGCTATGATATTTTCTCTCTACCTTCAGTGAAAGTTGGTAGATCACCATCAGTGGAAGTTGGTGCTTGTTATCTTTTTGCTACCCTCAGTGAACGTTGGTAGTTCATCATTAGTGAATGGCGGTGCTATGATATTTTCTCTCTACCTTCAGTGAAAGTTGGTAGATCACCATCAGTGAAAGTTGGTGCTTGTTATCTTTTTGCTACCCTCAGTGAATGTTGGTAGTTCATCGTCAATGAACGGCGGTGCTATGATATTTTCTCTCTACCTTCAGTGAAAGTTGGTAGATCACCATCAGTGAAAGTTGGTGCTTGTTATCTTTTTGCTACCCTCAGTGAACGTTGGTAGTTCATCGTCAGTAAATGGTGGTGCTATGATATTTTCTCTCTACCTTCAGTGAAAGTTGGTAGGTCACCATCAGTGAAAGTTGGTGCTTGTTATCTTTTTGCTACCCTCAGTGAACGTTGGCAGTTCATCATCAGTGAATGGCGATGCTATGATATTTTCTCTCTACCTTCAGTAAAAGTTGGTAGGTCACCATCAGTGAAACTTGGTGATTGTTATCTTTTTGCTACCCTCAGTGAACGTTGGTAGTTCATCGTCAGTGAACGACAATGATATGATATTTCTTTTCCTTCTACCTTCAGTGAACGTTGGTAGCTCATCGTCAATGAACGTCGGTGTTGTTATTTCTTTCCTCTTTCTACCTTCAGTAAATGTTGGTAGCTTTACATCCAGTAGGAGTTGGTGTATCCTTTGACCATTTTACCATACTCTCTGAGTCGGGTTTTTTGATCCACCAGTGATTTATTTTCCTGGTCGGGTTGCTCTCTTATTTCTTTATTATTGTTACATCTCCAATGGTGTTTTGTGTCTCTTTGGTCTTGTTCATATGCGTTCATGATTATAAACATTTGCATGGCATCTTAGGGCCAAAAATAAGGTTTGTTTTATATCTAAGTATCTTCGATCGCGTCGACATGAAGATTTTTAACCTTCGTATCTCCGGATAGAAGAAACTTAAATAAGGGCAGCTGTTGTACCCCAATTTTTTCCCCTAAGACCCCTTCATCATACCATGTTGATTCCATTACAATAATATCACACTAGGATTCTTCTTTCCACTCCCTATATTTAGCTTTGCACTTTGAGGAATTACCAAGCACCTTGACTTGTGTTCTTTTGTGATCATGAATATTTTTTGTCTTGATTTCTTCTTTTAATTAATAAAATGCAATGTTGGTTTGTCTTGCTTGTTATCCATGTAGGTAAAGACAATGAAATTTAACAAGTTACCCCATGGGTTCATGAGTTTATTTCCATGCCCTAGTAATTAAAGCTTGAGAAGTTCAAACCTCACCATTGAATTTGTTTTGGAGGAAATGGCATGGCAAGCTTATTTTTGTTCACCACATTTCAAGGTTATCAAATTTGATTCAAAAGTACAAGGGGTTGATTGAATAAAATAGTCAAGTTTGGACAAGATTTTATTCCTTTTGGTCACAAGTGCATGTTCCTCTCAATTCTCAAGATATGGAAGTGGTTGTGGTTGCTATGAGTTCCCATTATCATCCTCAACAACTTATATTTACAAAGAATTTGTTTTGGTACAAGAAGTTTGTTCAAAATTGTCAAAGTTCCCCAAGGCATGTTTCTTAATCTAGGAGCTAGGGTTTTGAACTTCAAAGGAGTATATCTTGCTCATCTTTTGGTATTTTTGAGTGATTCCAAATACATCATTCCCCTAAAAGGGTTATTAACAAATCACTTCAAAAGTTCCAAGGAGTTTTCATGTGGAAGAAACTTGATGAGGAAGAAAGATTACAAGTCCTTCAAATGAATCCCGAATTTTCCATGTATGACTTCAAATGATGATAACTTGGTCAATGTTTATCACCTTGAGCCCATTTTTTTTCCACAATGATCTTGAGGATGTGAACTTTATGCCTTCTTTTATGTGCAAAGTGAGAAAATGGATGTAAGATTCCCTAAGAATACAAAATATTATAGGTCACTTCATGATTTATTGCCAACTTCAACAATTCATAACTCTCTCAATTTTTGGATATTTTGCATGGTTCAAGTCCCAAAATTTCATTCAAGAGATATACTCCTTGCCATATTTTTTGGTCAAGAGAAAATTCCAGGTGGAAGGCTATGTTTGGATGCAAGACATTATAGGTCACTTTTGAAGAAAAATTTGAAATATTTCTAAGTATGGAAAGTCAACATTTTTCTCCAACTTTGACTCAACACAACTTTCAGCTCAAGCATCCATTTGATTCCATTATTTTTCCATTGCAAAGCTTGTGACCTCATCTTTATAAAGCATAAAGAATCATGCCCTAAGACCCCTTGAGCTGAGAATGCCATTGGTCAGAAGTTGGCACTTTGAAACTGAATTTTTCACCAAGTCAGAAGTTTGAAATCCTTGATTTGGCTTCTAAACAATTTGTTTATGTGTATTTATTCCTCTAAACATGTTTAATGAAGTTCCGGGAGTGATTAGCATAGAAAAACGCATGTTTTGGATGAGTTTTGATCAAATTAGAAGTCACACTTTTCTTGTTTGCAACTTCACACGATTTTCCTCCAAACTTCATCATTTCACACGCTTAGACATTCCATTTGATTCCCTATAAATAGAGGGTCATCCCTCATTCATTTTTTCAAGCTTGGATAGCCAGAATCACCCTGCCAAACTTGTTCCATAACTCAAAATTCAGCAACTTCCCAATCCATCCTCAAGCCTTTTCCAATCCAATTTTTCCATCAATTCGCCTTCCTTGATCTTCCCTGAAGCTAACCATATAATTACATTCAAGAATCGTGCCCTATATTGCTCTATAGAAGTCCAGTTTCAGAGCTCTGCAACTCAACTTCAATAGGTAGATTCCTTCATCAATTCTTCAAAACTTTGATATCATTATGATGCTCTCATTGCCCTAGTTCTAGTCGCAACACTTACTTTTTTACTGGAAACACGTTTTGACCATGAAATTTCAAATCTCTTTTCAAAACTTTCCTTCCAAATTGCTTGAGCTACAGTTTATATAAATTTGGCGCGAGGGTGTGGTTGTCTTCGTCTTGAAGAGACGAAGTGAATGGCATAGGTCCGAGCTTCTGATTTTACGCCAACGTGTCATCTTCCAACCAATGATGGCGTGCCACTTGTTATTTTTGAATTCTGATTTAATAATTGATTAAGTGCTTTATTCACTAATGACCATGATATGCACAGTGCGCCAGATCCCTTGGATCTGATTACTAACGCGTTTTGACTCTCATCCAATGGTCCACATATTTTTTACTTGTATTTTCTTTTCTGATTTTTTATATTTAATTGTTTTAAACTTCAAAAATTCATAAAAAATCATTTTAAGTCCAAAAAATCTGAAAAAAATTATGGAAAATATTTTTGATTATTCTCATTCTCATTTTTATTTTTTCACAATTTAATTTTGTGTTTTTGTTATTTTTTATAAATTTTCACTTTATTTGAATTGATTTAAATGTTTAAAAATACTTTTATGCATTTTTAAATTCTGAAAAAATTATGGAATGATCCAATGATATTGTGACAAATATTGGTGACCTTATTTTATTTTTGTTTATGACTTTGCTATTTTTTTAATCATTTTTGGTTTAGTTTACCCATTTCTTTTAATTTTAAAAATAGTTTCTGATTTTAAAAAATTACTAAAAAATTTATAAAATTATTTTAGTTCATTTCTGATTTTTCTATGGTCTTACTTTTTATTTCTTGAATAATTTGAATATAGTTGATTTTTTTCTCTTTTATTTCTATTTTTAAACATTATTTTTTAACCTTTTTGTATATATAAAAATGTAATATTATTTTGTGACTATTTTCTGGCTGATCTTGGGTTAAATTTTTGATCATGAAATTTATTAACATCATTGGATCTATGGTGTTGAGTCTAACTCCACAAAAATGGATGAATGATTTTAATAATAGTTTGATTAAATTTAATCCAAAAGTACTTTGTATATTCTCTCCCACCCCTCTTCATCTCATCCCCTTCTTATTGCACTAAATGTTGTTTGAGCATGATCTTTATATCATGTCTCAAAACAAATGGTGTATAGATTGCTATTAACTGACCTCAAAATAGGTGCGACTTATATATAAGTCCACTTACGATTGCTTAACATAGCGCTAAATTTTGTCCTGATTCGAATAAATGATCATTCGTGGCCCAAACTTATGTTTGCAAGCCCAAGTATGTTAATTTGATCTCTTTGATTCAATAACCTTGAGATTCGTTGTGTGGAGGCTTTGGTTTTACCAACCCTCTAATGGATCTACAACACCTTTGGTCAATACAGATCACTTAAACATTGTTGATCATTAAATGATACTCATAAGGATTTCCAAATGGATGATGTACTTGACAAAAAGCAAATGCAACTTGTTGTGTGGAGGCTTTGGTTCTACCAATCCTCTAATGAGTTCCAAATGCAAGTTTCAATATGATCATCCAACTAACCACTAATCACTAATAATTGACTTTATCCTTTATTCTTTTATTATATGCCCCTTTTATTCTTATGCACTATTTACTTTTAGTATTTACATTTCATGCCATTTTTATCTTTTCTCATTTGAGTATTTACTTTCTTGTCATTTTTTATTTTTGCTCACTTGAGTTTTATTTTTATTTTTAAAACACCTAATAATCAACACAAGCCCTAAAAATCTTTAATGGTACTTGGACTATTTGGTTACTATCCTTGGCATTATGGAGTATCAGACTTTTTGGACTTAGGATTAGAAACCTTGGCCTATGATTGGAGACCTTGTGATCTTATCTGATTATTTTGTCTGGAGCTCTTGAGGTTTACCTCAAGACATTGGGTTGTTTGTTTGTTTTGTGTGCAAGTTATTGTGATTACACCCTTTGTTTGTAATCTGGAATTCACCCGTATACAGCCGTTACTCTGCCCAATTTTTGTGAAGACCTAATACACTTGAAGTTTGGTTCTCTCAAGAGGTCTAGTATTTTTGCTTGTTTGGTTTCAATCAAAAGAATGGGAATTCTATCTTGGCTCATAATGTCAAGTATTGGCTTCTTGTTGGTTAGATGGTTCTTATTCTTAGCTTTTATCTTATGCTTTAGGATAGCCTTTTCTTCTCCTCACATCTTCTTTAATTTCAAAAATCTTCTCCCTCCTTTTGAAAACTCTTCTTGTTTTAAACTTGAACCACTTTCATAATAAACTTGGACTTAGGTCCACCCATTTTCAAACTTTTTCATAAATAAACATCAATAAACTTAATAATACTTTGACTTTTTTTTTGTGAGAAGACTAAAAGTCAATCAATCTCATTCAAACCATTTTTTCCACCTTGACTTTCATCTTTAAACTTTTCTCAAAAAGATTGGCCTCTTGTCAATCCTTGTAGTGATGCAAACAAATATACTTCTACAATATATAGTGAAGAGAGATATTTTCCACTTGGGCGTTGAGTGAGGCATTGTTGATTTTAAATTCCAAGACATATCCTCCACTTTGAGATGATGCAAATTCTCCTTTCTCATGATTATGGGTAGTAAGTATGTTTTCCACACGGACAATGACAATGATGTCTTATCTCATAAAATTAACCAACACATTTGTGTTTTAAAATTTTTAAAAGAGGAACTATGTGTACCATGATCCCCTATTGCATGAAAAGGTGGTACGTAGGCACTAAAGGTTCACAACCGTGGCGGGTGCAAAAATCAATATAAATATGTTTCTTTTCTCACCTCCACCATCTATTTTATACAACATTTTTTTCATAGCCAAAATATACAGATTTTACAAAGAGGTTCTTGTGGTGTACCGTATATGTTTAGGGTGCTATTACCTTCCCTTTGCATAACCAACCCCATTACCTTGAATATTTCCCCCTCTTTTTGGGTTATTCGCTCTTTTCCCATTCATTTGGAAACAATAAAGCGGGGGTGGCGATTTTTATTTTGATTTGTATAAGTCTAGTCAATCCAATGGCTTAGTCTTAAACATTTCTACCGCTACAGGGGGATATGAAACATAATCAGGGGGAAAGTCAGCAAAAATAATAAAAGCCCAATGTTTGGGGCCCAGGCGCTGCAAAAAAAACAAAAGAAGTGAAAATATGAGAAAACAACCAAAAGGGTACCACTGGGGCTCGAACCCAGGTCCCTCTAGTTACAGGCGCGCGCTTTAACCACTAGGGTGGTGATACATCCGTTTACTTATATCAAACCATAAATATATATTACAAATCAAGTCAATGGCCTGAACTTCATCTTCAACCTCACACTCAGCCAGACAACCTGCAACTTGTTCATCTCTCAACAAAAATGGAAAGTACAAACATGAAACTTGTAGCATTTCTTCCCACGAATCCAACCATATAAATAATAAAATCTATAAATCCAAGATGAGTGAGAATTTGTCTGGCCCTAATTTAAAACCTAAAAATTTCAGAAACTTCAACTCCAAAATTCTCTAAGCTCAGGTCATATAAATGAAAACTATGGATATGTACAACTTCGTGGCAATGGTATCTAAATTTTATCGTTGAAAATGGAAGCCTAACAATGCCTATATGAATAGTTCAAAAGTCAGAAAACTCACTGTTGTACCCCAAAATTTGCCCTCCCATATTTCTCAAAACATTTCAAGAAAATTCACAAGTCTAACCCGGCGCGTTATATTCAGGTGTTCTTTCGCCAAAATATCTCTGATAACATATTCTCAAATTCAGGTTCGGCTCAAGAGTCAATTCTTTAAAGAAGGTATCCGAATGTGTGAGTTTTCTTGAAGAAATATAGTGAAAAAGTGTGCTGAAAGTGCAGTTTTTACGCGCTAAAAAATTCATAACTTGAAGATCGTGACTCGTTTTAAACCCGTTCCGGTGGCCAAAATTCCGTCTTGACATTATCTACGTTTTCATCTCTCACGGCTGGAAGCCAATTTCGATCAGAAGGTCTTCAAAAATGTGGATTTATCAAGTATTTTCGCACAGAAAATTTGTGACAGAAGTTTATCTGCCTCATGTTCAGAAAATCATAACTTGGTCAATTTTCATCGTATCGAGCTGGTTCTGGCGCCAAAATTTCACAAATTGAGTTGGCTACATTTTCACAGAAGGTATTGAGTTCAAACGGTATTCAAAAGGCCTTCATTTTTTGCTCAGAGTGCGTGACACGCTGAAAATCCTGAATGCTGAATAATATTTCATCTGGGCCGAAACTTCGAAAATTCAAAACTCGGTCAATTTTTATCGGATTGAGCTCATATTTTTACATAAGGTCACTGACTCATAGATCTACAACTTTGCTTCAAAAGTCGAGACCGGATTATGCTCCGATCAATACCAGTTTTTTATTGAAGAACGTGTCAGAGTCGACACTGGAGCCCAAAATAAGTTTGTCTGAGCTGAAACTTCAAAAATTCATAACTAATTCACCGTTTATCCGATTGAGTCGATTTTCGGAAAGGAGTTAGTTCTCGATATCGGCTACATTTTGTTTTCACATTTCAACTTCAAAAATTGCACTTAAGTCCCTGCGATTTAGCCTGGAAAGTGACGAACTCAAGTGAACATTGGAGGCCCAATTGCACATTCAAAGCCCATTTTCTTTACCCTAATTTCCATTATATAATCACATTCTTTTCACACAAACCAGAGAGGAGAAGAGAGGAGGAAGAGGAAAGGAAAAGAGAGAAAAAAAACCTTGCCACAACACTGTTAGAATATCAAACTCTTTCAAGAATCCTAAAACCTTGAAATCCTTATTACAAATCCCTCTCTCACTACAAACAAGCCATCACAGTTACAAACCAACACCTCATTACTTCTTCAGTAAGGGTAAGGCTGGCTTGATCTCCATGATCCTAATTTTCCAGTAAGGCATAAAAGCATTCAGGCCACTGATTTTCCAGTAAGGGTAAGATTGATTTGATCTCCATGATCAAAAGGGTATAATCATTCATACATGCCATATTGTGCCTAAACATTAAATTTCTTCATATATTGGCTTTATTTGCATTTTATGATTTTATTTAATGTGTTCATGAGGTTCAACACTGCAGATTTTAGACAGGATCTCATGCAGTTTCATTAAGGAACGTTGAGGCCAAGACACAAATGGCCAAAAGCCAAAAGCCAAATGGCCAAAACAGAACATTTTACACATGACACCAATACATGGCGAGGCAGACATCCTGAGAAGATTAAGGAACGTTGAGGCCAAAACGCAAATGGCCAAAAGCCAAAAGCCAAATGGCCAAAGTAGAAAAACTTATGCATGACACCAATAAATGGTCAAACCACTCCAATTCACCTCCAAAAGGGCCAGACACCCCATGGTTTGCATCATTTTTATTTTTTATTTGATTTTCCTTTTTCATTCTTTTAATTGTTTTAATTGTTTTCTTTAAATTCATGAATTAATTTTTATAATATAAAACCAGAAAATCAAAAACTAAGAATATGTTAATTAATTTACTTATTAAATATTTTTGTAAATAAATGTTAAATAATTAATTTAGTTAAATTAGGTTTTAAAACTTAAGTCTTTTTCTTAACAAATTAAAATATGTAGAAATTAGGGTTTTTAACTTTTCATCATCTTTTTAATAAATAATTTTTTCTTATTATTATTGTTATTAATTATTAAATATTTTTGTAAATAAACATGTACATTAAATATTTAGTAAATTAGGTTAAACTTTAATATTTTCATTAATAATTAAAAAAACTTAGAATTAGAGTTTCTTTTAATTTTAATTTTCTTTATTTCATAAATACAAAAAAACTAAAAAACATTTCTTTCCTTTTATTAAATAATTAATTAGCTTTTTAATTTCATTTAATTTCTTTAAAGGGTCCAACGCCCTCGAACGTTCTATTTTTATTTCTTTCGCACATTTATTTTCTTTCAAATATTATGTAATTGCTCAAGCCATGTAACTCGGACATTTTATATTTCCCGCATTTTATTTCTTTATTTACTTTCCGTCAAATCGGGTCCTGGATTTTAATTTTGGCGATGTGGACCCGCGCCTTTGTAATAGTTTAGAACTTTCAATTTCCGCATCTTTTTTAACTGTTAAATAAATGCATGCAAGAATGAATGACAAAAAAATAAAAACAAACGCATAGATCACCCATAACCTGACAAGACAAAAATAAATGAATCTGACACACAAATCACACACCACCCCTAGGGTACGCCTCACTGTTGCCTTGCCTCGAAAGGTGATCGTCGAGTAGAGGATGTCTTAGTAAGTCCTCATGATCCGGGAACCTGGCATGAGGGTAGCTTCTAAGGTGTCTTCCCATTGCTCTGGTGATCACCATGTCCCGAACCTCGAATTGACCCGAACACCTCCAACGGTGGTGCTACCTACCTCTCAATGGTGGGATGGCACTACTTTAAAGGACATTTACACAGACGAATTCCTTAGGGTAGGTAGACGACTCTAGATACTTGCTCTAATTTCAAAAACAAATCAAAAATACTTTTCACACCGACACCTTTTCAAAAAGCTTTCGAAAGCAATTTTTCAAACACTCTTGAGGACCGATACAAGAGTCGAACTGGAATTTTCAAAGAAACTTTTTAAAACCCACAGTTGAAAAGAAAACAAACCATTTTTGAAAACACAAATGAGCAAGTATCTAAGAGCCCATGGATAACCATGGATAGAAAGGGTGCTAACACCTTCCCTTTCTATAATCTACCTCCCGAACCGAGAGCAATCTCTATAAGGAATTTTTCTGTGCTTTTGTCCTTTCCATGTTGGAGAAAATAAAAGACGGTGGCGACTCTTGCTTCCGTGATATTTCGCGAACCAGCGTTAAACAGTCAGTTCCAGATCCACCGATCACAGAATTGGCGACTCTGCTGGGGACCTATAAAAGTGAGGTGTACCTTAGGGTTAGTTCATAACTGTGTTTTCAATTGTATTGCTTTGTTTGCTTTAAATTGTGGGACTGTCTTGGGAGTTCTATAGCTCCTAACCCGGATCTAGGGATACATTCTTAGAAAGTAGCAACAAGGCTGTGAGGAAACTGTGCGGGGTATACCGACATGGTTGAAACAGTCTGCTACGTTGATGTGGCACTTTGGTGTGTACCGGTAACCCTTGAGTTCAGTCAAGGAGAGTACGGGGCCTCCGTGTGGTGTCGTGAAGCATCAAAAGACCTTAAAAATCTTAATTGAACTATCTTGGCCTCTTTAGGGTAGTGAGATAACTGACTTTGGTGCAGTCCGAGGTTGGTTGATACTCGATACTACACTCAATTGAGGGTTGCTTTCCTGGAATATTTCGGTCGCCAGTTCAGTGGCTAAATCGAAACGATGAACAATGAAAGCAATCCCGTGATATTGGGACCCTTAGAACCCGGTTACTTCTAATAGGACAGGTTGAGCCCACCAACTTCAAGAGGGTAATACCCAGGCCCCATGCTGGCCTAAACTCTAAGGGTTTCTCTTGTGTGACTTGTGTGCCTTCGTACTTGACTACTTGCATGCTTGTTATCTGACACATGAATTACTTGCAGGTTTTGTTCATAGTCCTTAATTGGGACTCATAACAGGGTTTACTAAGTCTCTTGCAGGTTTTGTTTATAGTCCTTAATTGGGACTCCTAACAGAGTGTACTGAGTTTCTTGCAGGTTTTGGTTTGCAGTCCTTAATTGGGACTCGTAACAGGGTTTACCTACATTACCCCATGCATAGCATGACATCATACCATTGCATACATCCTGCATAAAAAACTAATCCCTTTCAAGGATCTCAAGGGCTTGTGATGCAGGTCATGGTGAATCAATTATCCTAGCAAGGGGCAAAGAGGATTTATTTTCCTCTAGCCAAGGTTGTCAGGGGCTATGACCCACTTGATATGGTGAGCTTTGACTCCTGGAGAAGGTTCCCCTGACCAAGGTTGTTTGGAAACCAGAACTAGACATGATGACTAAAGTCAGGGGCTATGACCCACTAGATATGGTGAGCCTTGACCCTTGAAAAAGAATTCTCAGCAACATAGGGCTCCTCCAATCAAGCTATAGATTCAAATGCTAACAAATCTTCTTGTTTACCCTGCGAGGTCCTTGAAAACATTACATGCATGTCATACTCATCATTGTATAACAGGTATCCTTGTTGCAGGTCACTTACCTTTCTCGCTGTTTATTTCAGCAATGGCTTCACAGTCAGATAACCAGGACCTTCACACTCAAGAGACTCAGTTCAAGGAGATCTTCCTAAGCCTATCCAAGGGGCAGGAAGAGTTGAGGACACTCCTCATGGGGAATCTGATCAGAAAGAGTCCTGAAGAGGACAAGGACGAGCAACTGAAGCGTCTACAAGCTGAGGTAGACACATTGAAAACCCAGATGCTGGGGCAAAGGGCCCTTATTCAATGTTTAGCTCAGGAGCAAGGAGAGTTGAGGGCCATGATCATTCAGCTTCCTCAAGGCATGAAGCAACCAGTCCGAGTCAGGGGCCAGGTCTTTGATCAGCTTCCAAGAGGACAAGAGGCTGGTATGGGGAAACATAGACCTCTTCAAATTGCTACCACTTCACAGGTCCAACCACAACCTCGCCCGGAGCAAAGGGTTGATCAGAGTGAGCCAAACAAGCCCAGGAGGCAATTTACCCAGCTCAACACGTCGCTGTCTCAAGCCCTACAACACTTGTTGAGACTGAATCTGATTACATTAAGGGACCCTCCTAAGAATCAGAATACAGCGTCACCAAAGTATAATCCCAACGCCCGCTGCGCTTATCATTCCGACAGCTTGGGGCATAATACAAACGACTGTTGGTCTCTGAAGAACGAGATTCAGGACCTGATTGACGAAGGAGCAGTGGAATTCACCCAAGATGGTCAAGCCGAGTTCTTCTACTACCCCTGCAAGACTCACCATTTGAAGTGACAAATCCTGAGACTAGAAAACTTTTGTTCATTCGAATGTTCAAGTTGCGGTTTTCTTTTGTTCAAACATTTACTCATGTTAGAACGTTGTTATTTCATTAATGCATCGCATATGTCTGTTTTGAAGCAATATATTCGTATTCACTATATGCAAATTATTTTCATATTTTTTCTGATGATCAACTCTCCATTAATAATTCTAAGCCTCTTGAGGGAGGATGACGAAAACGATACCGCAATCTACAGTATGCTTTTGAACAGACCCCGCTGATGAAGTACAGGCATTGTTTCAAATCCCTAAACACTGGAGTTATAAGGAAGATAATCCCTCGTCAACCCCTCTGAGCCAAAGAAGTAGGAGTTTTTCTTTTCGAAATTTAAAACCCTTAATCATAACCTGGGGCAGGGTAGTCTCTCAGTTGATCCAAGTGCATAACGAATGGCACCAAAGAGGTCCTTACAAAACAAAGAAAGACGGTGATGGTTCCGAATAATCAAGAAGGACAGGCAGTCATTATATCTCTCAAAATAAAAAAGCCCATTAAGTCAAAACCTATGAAGGAGACTTACAAAACGGGGGCATCCCGCTGACTGTAATCACAAAAGAAACAGTTCAGGCAAAATTCAGGGATAGCAAAATAAAAAATAAAGAGGTCTTACAAACCCTCAACAAAAAAGGAAGGACTGCCTATTCAAAATAAGTTATCAATATCCGAATCATCACCGAAAAATCAGAGCAAAGACTCAAACAAGGTCTAACGTATGATCAACTGAGTTTAGGTTTGGAGAACATCACGAAGAGCGGGTGGGTACAAATAATTTGAGCCTTTATCCTTTGTTTCTTGAACCATGAACCAGGCCACGTTATAACCCTTAAAAGTCCTAGCTGAAGCATGGGTTAGTTCGAAAGCATACTGTTACAAAATGTATCTTGACTCCTTAAGGCCTACGGTAAATACGGAGTTGACATCACGTTTTACAAACATTCACTTGTTTTATGAAAAAGAATGCATTTTCAAAATCTTCAAGACAGACATAAGCTTTGCATTTTTGATATAACATTGTTTACATATGACTATTTGTTTGAACAGCAGGGAAATTCGCACGATGAAAGCCTAACGAACAGAAGCACTTCCAATCAAGGGGCAGGTATGACTATTGTCCATCATCTGGGGCAGTTAAGTCAAGATTCGGAGAATCTCTCAAAGGCCAAATAGCCTGGGGCAAATCTCCGCCTGAGTCACTTGGGGCACTCCAACAACGAATCTTGCCTGATCAAACACTTTCTGGTGGCCTGACAAAACACTTCTAACAGGGGCAACTCCCTACATTCTGAGAACATGGACATAGTCGAAAAGATACTACGCAAAATCAAAAACCCGCTAGGTTGACACACCTAGACATAAATAAGGGCTTCCCGGCGAACCAAAAGGGTTCGGGCAAAAATAAGGGATGAAATGAAAAAAATCTGTACACCCGGCAAGTCGAAAACCTGAAAAGGCGGCTTGGGCAAAAATGGGTATCCCGGTGGACTGAAAACCCGAAAGGGCGGTCCAGGCAAAAATAAGGGATAAAGCGTAATACTATGTCTCATTGGATCACTTTGCATCCAGAATCCGGTATCTATATCAAGCTCAGACGGCATCGATCCGTCAGCTTCACCTTCAACCAAGGTCATCAAGTGATGAGACGCTCGGAGATATAATGGCAATAGCAGAGTCGAAACCCAGTGGGATCATTCATTTCACACAGCTGTTTTATTTTCTCTTGTACAAAATTTGTATAAACTCTTTTGTTCGGCGGCATTCTCTTACTAGGACGTCAGCCTCCTGTACACAAAACGCCTATTTTCAGGCCATTCAAAAATCAATACAAATATATTTTCAGTTAAAAGTGCCAATTGTTTTTCTTTTTCTGTTTTGTTTCGCGAAGAACGTCCAAGGTTCAATTTGTGATATATGCATTGACAATAATTTGCTAACTCATGAATATTTGCATACGAAACAAAGGAATAATTGCAGGTAACATTGGAAACAGGGGCAATAAAGAGTTGTCTGAGCAATCTAATTGTTCTGTCCTCCAAGGTACCAAGGTAGGTTCAGCTAAAGAACATGACCAGCACATCTTAATTCCCCAGAGAGTGAGCCAGCAAGTCAGTGCACTCTCCCTAAGCTATATTATCAAACCTTAAGGAAAGTTGGGTACCCTCCAGCAGGTCTCAACATTCCCCAGTACAGTATACGGATATTCTTAACGAGCATCCCCGGCAGTCTTGGTCTAAAGATTGTTCCCCGGTGGCATATCAAATATTCAGTGGAGTCCCTTCCAATACAATTCAAAACTTCCCCAAGAGAGTCCAATCCAGCTTCCCCAGGAAGGTGAGAATCCATCTCCCCAAGCAGTAAGCTTATCCCCAGTAGATTCTGGAAGCTTATCCTCGCTGAGCACGAACGCGTCCTTCGGCTTTATTCAAAGAGTTATTTCCTTACCAGGATATAACTGGGTTATCCTCAGCCAAAAAGCCACGAAAAGATCGTCCCCGACAAAGTCTCCTTATCCCCAACGAAGTCTATTAACACTTCCAACGCAACAATGGTATCCCCAGCGAAGTTACCATCAACACTCCAGCAAAGTATCTCTCTCCCCACAGAGTATTGCTTCCCAGCAAGATCATTAGAGTACTTTTCTCCCCGCTGAGTAATCCATTCGCCAAGCTTATTCCACAACGGAGTTATCTTCTCCTACCGGTATTCTTGCAATTATCATCCCCAGCGGAAGCGAAATCTATTCTTCAACATCAGCCCAGGATATGACTTCCCGGCACCCGTCAAGGATTTACTTTCCTAGACAACAAACATACATTCATAAACATCGCACTTCCATACATTATAGCATGCATATACGCATCATATCTTACAAATCTCATTTATGTTGAGAACATCATTGCTTGATCCATATCATGCATTGCATATGACTGACCTTTACCTTTCAGGAAGAATTCAGTTAAGTTCTCAGCTATATTCAAGACCTAGACCGGTTCAGTTAAATCGACCCTAAGATTTTTCTGTTTCTTATCCAGTCAAAGGCCTTCTCTGGTTCAGTCAGATCGACCCTAAGATCTCCCTGTTTCTTATCCAGTTGAAGATTCAAGACCTAGACCGGTTCAGTTAAATCGACCCTAAGATTTTCCTGTTTCTTATCCAGTCCAAGGCCTTCTCTAGTCCAGTTAAATCGACCCCAAACAGATTTTTCTGATGAAGACTCAGTAGAAGTTATCCAAGATTCTCTCAATTATTGCTGTTGAGGTTGTAGTCGCCTATGGTTCTCTCCCCGATCCTGCGGAGGTGGTAATCCCAGATTTCGCTCAATGATTGCTGTTGAAGTGAAGTTATCCAAGATTCTCTCAATGATTGCTGTTGAGGTTGTAGTCGCCTATGGTTCTCTCCCCGATACTGCGGAGGTGGTAATCCCAGATTTCGCTCAACAATTGTTGTTGAAGTTGAAGTTATCCAAGATTCTCTCAATGATTGCTGTTGAGGTTGTAGTCGCCTATGGTTCTCTCCCCGATCCTGCGGAGGTGGTAATCCCAGATTTCGCTCAACGATTGCTGTTGAAGTTGAAGTTATCCAAGATTCTCTCAATGTTTGCTGTTGAGGTTGTAGTCGCCTATGGTTCTCTCCCCGATCCTGCGGAGGTGGTAATCCCAGATTTCGCTCAACGATTGCTGTTGAAGTTGAAGTTATCCAAGATTCTCTCAATGTTTGCTGTTGAGGTTGTAGTCGCCTATGGTTCTCTCCCCGATCCTGCGGAGGTGGTAATCCCAGATTTCGCTCAACGATTGCTGTTGAAGTTGAAGTTATCCGAGATTCTCTCAATGATTGCTATTGAGGTTGTAGTCGCCTATGGTTCTCTCCCCGATCCTGCGGAGGTGGTAATCCCAGATTTCGCTCAACGATTGCTGTTGAAGTTGAAGTTATCCAAGATTCTCTCAATGTTTGCTGTTGAGATTGTAATCGCCTATGAATCTCTCCCCGATACTGCGGAGGTGGTAATCCCATATTTCGCTCAATGATTGCTGTTGAGGTTGAAATTATTTAAGATTCTCTCAATGATTGCTGTTGAGGTTGTAGTCGTCTATGGTTCTCTCCCCGATACTGCGGAGGTGGTAATCCCAGATTTCGCTCAATGATTGCTGTCGAGGTTGAAATTATCCAAGATTCTCTCAATGATTGCTGTTGAGGTTGTAGTCGTCTATGGTTCTCTCCCCGATACCGCGGAGATGGTAATCCCCACCAAGATTCTCTCAATTTTTGCTGTTGAGGTTGTAGTCGCCTATGGTTCTCTCCCCGATACTGCGGAGGTAGTAATCGCCCCAAGATTCTCTCAGCGTTACTGTTGAAGTAGAAGTTATCCAAGATTCTCTCAATGATTACTGTTGAGGTTGTAGCCGCCTGTGGTTCTCTCCCCGATACTGCGGAGGTAGTAATCGCCCCAAGATTCTCTCAGCGTTACTGTTGAAGTAGAAGTTATCCAAGATTCTCTCAATGATTACTGTTGAAGTTGAAGTCGCCCAAGATTCTCTCAATGATTACTGTTGAGGTTGAAGTCACCCAGATTCTCTCAATGATACTGTTGAGGTAGTAATCATCCAAGGTTCTCTCAGCGTTCCTGTTGAGGTAGTAACTATCCCTGGTTCATTCATCACCGTTTGAAGATCCAGATCCAGCTCCTGTAACCAGTCAGGACACGTCTATACGAAGAATCTGAAGACCAGCTCCTGTAACGGGTCAGGTAATCATTTTTCTTTTGCAGGTACGCAAGTTCTCGCTAAGGAATCTCTTACGCGATCAACACCCAGATGGCATCTATAAGCCCATCCACTCTCCATCATCTCTTAGCATGGCATCTATAAGCCCATCATCCTACCCATTAATCTCCAAATGGCATCCGTAAGCCCATTCCACGATACTGCTACTATGTGAGCGCAAATTTCTGGGCACTCTAGTGTTCAATCATCTTCCACCTTCGGATTACAAAAGGCACGTCAGCCAATCTGCATCCTCAGGTCTAAGAAGATTGAACAGGGGCAACTGTTGTACCCCAAAATTTGCCCTCCCATATTTCTCAAAACATTTCAAGAAAATTCACAAGTCCAACCCGGCGCGTTATATTCAGGTGTTCTTTCGCCAAGATATCTTTGATAACATATTCTCAAATTCAGGTTCGGCTCAAGAGTCAATTCTTTAAAGAAGGTATCCGAATGTGTGAGTTTTCTTGAAGAAATATAGTGAAAAAGTGTGCTGAAAGTGCAGTTTTTACGCGCTAAAAAATTCATAACTTGAAGATCGTGACTCGTTTTGAACCCGTTCCGGTGGCCAAAATTCCGTCTTGACATTATCTACGTTTTCATCTCTCACGGCTGGAAGCCAATTTCGATCAGAAGGTCTTCAAAAATGTGGATTTATCAAGTATTTTCGCACAGAAAATTTGTGACAGAAGTTTATCTGCATCATGTTCAGAAAATCATAACTTGGTCAATTTTCATCGTATCAAGCTGGTTCTGGCGCCAAAATTTCACAAATTGAGTTGGCTACATTTTCACAGAAGGTATTGAGTTCAAACGGTATTCAAAAGGCCTTCATTTTTTGCTCAGAGTGCGTGACACGCTGAAAATCCTGAATGCTGAATATTATTTCATCTGAGCCGAAACTTCGAAAATTCATAACTCGGTCAATTTTTATCGGATTGGGCTCATATTTTTACACAAGGTCACTGACTCATAGATCTACAAATTTGCTTCAAAAGTCGAGACCGGATTATGCTCCGATCAATACCAGTTTTTTATTGAAGAACGTGTCAGAGTCGACACTGGAGCCCAAAATAAGTTTGTCTGAGCTGAAACTTCAAAAATTCATAACTAATTCACCGTTTATCCGATTGAGTCGATTTTCGGACAGGAGTTAGTTCTCGATATCGGCTACATTTTGTTTTCACATTTCAACTTCAAAAATTGCACTTAAGTCCCTGCGATTTAGCCTGGAAAGTGACGAACTCAAGTGAACATTGGAGGCCCAATTGCACATTCAAAGCCCATTTTCTTTACCCTAATTTCCATTATATAATCACATTCTTTTCACACAAACCAGAGAGGAGAAGAGAGGAGGAAGAGGAAAGGAAAAGAGAGAAAAAAAACCTTGCCACAACACTGTTAGAATATCAAACTCTTTCAAGAACTCTAAAACCTTGAAATCCTTATTACAAATCCCTCTCTCACTACAAACAAGCCATCACAGTTACAAACCAACACCTCATTACTTCTTCAGTAAGGGTAAGGCTGGCTTGATCTCCATGATCCTAATTTTCCAGTAAGGCATAAAAGCATTCAGGCCACTGATTTTCCAGTAAGGGTAAGATTGATTTGATCTCCATGATCAAAAGGGTATAATCATTCATACATGCCATATTGTGCCTAAACATTAAATTTCTTCATATATTGGCTTTATTTGCATTTTATGATTTTATTTAATGTGTTCATGAGGTTCAACACTGCAGATTTTAGACAGGATCTCATGCAAGTTCATTAAGGAACATTGAGGCCAAGACACAAATGGCCAAAAGCCAAAAGCCAAATGGCCAAAACAGAACATTTTACACATGACACCAATACATGGCGAGGCAGACATCCTGAGAAGATTAAGGAACGTTGAGGCCAAAACGCAAATGGCCAAAAGCCAAAAGCCAAATGGCCAAAGTAGAAAAACTTATGCATGACACCAATAAATGGTCAAACCACTCCAATTCACCTCCAAAAGGGCCAGACACCCCCATGATTTGCATCATTTTTATTTTTTATTTGATTTTCCTTTTTCATTCTTTTAATTGTTTTAATTGTTTTCTTTAAATTCATGAATTAATTTTTATAATATAAAACCAGAAAATCAAAAACTAAGAATATGTTAATTAATTTACTTATTAAATATTTTTGTAAATAAATGTTAAATAATTAATTTAGTTAAATTAGGTTTTAAAACTTAAGTCTTTTTCTTAACAAATTAAAATATGTAGAAATTAGGGTTTTTAACTTTTCATCATCTTTTTAATAAATAATTTTTTCTTATTATTATTGTTATTAATTATTAAATATTTTTGTAAATAAACATGTACATTAAATATTTAGTAAATTAGGTTAAACTTTAATATTTTCATTAATAATTAAAAAAACTTAGAATTAGAGTTTCTTTTAATTTTAATTTTCTTTATTTCATAAATACAAAAAAACTAAAAAACATTTCTTTCCTTTTATTAAATAATTAATTAGCTTTTTAATTTCATTTAATTTCTTTAAAGGGTCCAACGCCCTCGAACGTTCTATTTTTATTTCTTTCGCACATTTATTTTCTTTCAAATATTATGTAATTGCTCAAGCCATGTAACTCGGACATTTTATATTTCCCGCATTTTATTTCTTTATTTACTTTCCGTCAAATCGGGTCCTGGATTTTAATTTTGGCGATGTGGACCCGCGCCTTTGTAATAGTTTAGAACTTTCAATTTCCGCATCTTTTTTAACTGTTAAATAAATGCATGCAAGAATGAATGACAAAAAAATAAAAACAAACGCATAGATCACCCATAACCTGACAAGACAAAAATAAATGAATCTGACACACAAATCACACACCACCCCTAGGGTACGCCTCACTGTTGCCTTGCCTCGAAAGGTGATCGTCGAGTAGAGGATGTCTTAGTAAGTCCTCATGATCCGGGAACCTGGCATGAGGGTAGCTTCTAAGGTGTCTTCCCATTGCTCTGGTGATCACCATGTCCCGAACCTCGAATTGACCCGAACACCTCCAACGGTGGTGCTACCTACCTCTCAATGGTGGGATGGCACTACTTTAAAGGACATTTACACAGACGAATTCCTTAGGGTAGGTAGACGACTCTAGATACTTGCTCTAATTTCAAAAACAAATCAAAAATACTTTTCACACCGACACCTTTTCAAAAAGCTTTCGAAAGCAATTTTTCAAACACTCTTGAGGACCGATACAAGAGTCGAACTGGAATTTTCAAAGAAACTTTTTAAAACCCACAGTTGAAAAGCAAACAAACCATTTTTGAAAACACAAATGAGCAAGTATCTAAGAGCCCATGGATAACCATGGATAGAAAGGGTGCTAACACCTTCCCTTTCTATAATCTACCTCCCGAACCGAGAGCAATCTCTATAAGGAATTTTTCTGTGCTTTTGTCCTTTCCATGTTGGAGAAAATAAAAGACGGTGGCGACTCTTGCTTCCGCGATATTTCACGAACCAGCGTTAAACAGTCAGTTCCAGATCCACCGATCACAGAACTGGCGACTCTGCTGGGGACCTATAAAAGTGAGGTGTACCTTAGGGTTAGTTCATAACTGTGTTTTCAATTGTATTGCTTTGTTTGCTTTAAATTGTGGGACTGTCTTGGGAGTTCTATAGATCCTAACCCGGATCTAGGGATACATTCTTAGAAAGTAGCAACAAGGCTGTGAGGAAACTGTGCGGGGTATACCGACATGGTTGAAACAGTCTGCTACGTTGATGTGGCACTTTGGTGTGTACCGGTAACCCTTGAGTTCAGTCAAGGAGAGTACGGGGCCTCCGCGTGGTGTCGTGAAGCATCAAAAGACCTTAGAAATCTTAATTGAACTATCTTGGCCTCTTTAGGGTAGTGAGATAACTGACTTTGGTGCAGTCCGAGGTTGGTTGATACTCGATACTACACTCAATTGAGGGTTGCTTTCCTGGAATATTTCGGTCGCCAGTTCAGTGGCTAAATCGAAACGATGAACAATGAAAGCAATCCCGTGATATTGGGACCCTTAGAACCCGGTTACTTCTAATAGGACAGGTTGAGCCCACCAACTTCAAGAGGGTAATACCCAGGCCCCATGCTGGCCTAAACTCTAAGGGTTTCTCTTGTGTGACTTGTGTGCCTTCGTACTTGACTACTTGCATGCTTGTTATCTGACACATGAATTACTTGCAGGTTTTGTTCATAGTCCTTAATTGGGACTCATAACAGGGTTTACTAAGTCTCTTGCAGGTTTTGTTTATAGTCCTTAATTGGGACTCCTAACAGAGTGTACTGAGTTTCTTGCAGGTTTTGGTTTGCAGTCCTTAATTGGGACTCGTAACAGGGTTTACCTACATTACCCCATGCATAGCATGACATCATACCATTGCATACATCCTGCATAAAAAACTAATCCCTTTCAAGGATCTCAAGGGCTTGTGATGCAGGTCATGGTGAATCAATTATCCTAGCAAGGGGCAAAGAGGATTTATTTTCCTCTAGCCAAGGTTGTCAGGGGCTATGACCCACTTGATATGGTGAGCTTTGACTCCTGGAGAAGGTTCCCCTGACCAAGGTTGTTTGGAAACCAGAACTAGACATGATGACTAAAGTCAGGGGCTATGACCCACTAGATATGGTGAGCCTTGACCCTTGAAAAAGAATTCTCAGCAACATAGGGCTCCTCCAATCAAGCTATAGATTCAAATGCTAACAAATCTTCTTGTTTACCCTGCGAGGTCCTTGAAAACATTACATGCATGTCATACTCATCATTGTATAACAGGTATCCTTGTTGCAGGTCACTTACCTTTCTCGCTGTTTATTTCAGCAATGGCTTCACAGTCAGATAACCAGGACCTTCACACTCAAGAGACTCAGTTCAAGGAGATCTTCCTAAGCCTATCCAAGGGGCAGGAAGAGTTGAGGACACTCCTCATGGGGAATCTGATCAGAAAGAGTCCTGAAGAGGACAAGGACGAGCAACTGAAGCGTCTACAAGCTGAGGTAGACACATTGAAAACCCAGATGCTGGGGCAAAGGGCCCTTATTCAATGTTTAGCTCAGGAGCAAGGAGAGTTGAGGGCCATGATCATTCAGCTTCCTCAAGGCATGAAGCAACCAGTCCGAGTCAGGGGCCAGGTCTTTGATCAGCTTCCAAGAGGACAAGAGTCTGGTATGGGGAAACATAGACCTCTTCAAATTGCTACCACTTCACAGGTCCAACCACAACCTCGCCCGGAGCAAAGGGTTGATCAGAGTGAGCCAAACAAGCCCAGGAGGCAATTTACCCAGCTCAACACGTCGCTGTCTCAAGCCCTACAACACTTGTTGAGACTGAATCTGATTACATTAAGGGACCCTCCTAAGAATCAGAATACAGCGTCACCAAAGTATAATCCCAACGCCCGCTGCGCTTATCATTCCGACAGCTTGGGGCATAATACAAACGACTGTTGGTCTCTGAAGAACGAGATTCAGGACCTGATTGACGAAGGAGCAGTGGAATTCACCCAAGATGGTCAAGCCGAGTTCTTCTACTACCCCTGCAAGACTCACCATTTGAAGTGACAAATCCTGAGACTAGAAAACTTTTGTTCATTCGAATGTTCAAGTTGCGGTTTTCTTTTGTTCAAACATTTACTCATGTTAGAACGTTGTTATTTCATTAATGCATCGCATATGTCTGTTTTGAAGCAATATATTCGTATTCACTATATGCAAATTATTTTCATATTTTTTCTGATGATCAACTCTCCATTAATAATTCTAAGCCTCTTGAGGGAGGATGACGAAAACGATACCGCAATCTACAGTATGCTTTTGAACAGACCCCGCTGATGAAGTACAGGCATTGTTTCAAATCCCTAAACACTGGAGTTATAAGGAAGATAATCCCTCGTCAACCCCTCTGAGCCAAAGAAGTAGGAGTTTTTCTTTTCGAAATTTAAAACCCTTAATCATAACCTGGGGCAGGGTAGTCTCTCAGTTGATCCAAGTGCATAACGAATGGCACCAAAGAGGTCCTTACAAAACAAAGAAAGACGGTGATGGTTCCGAATAATCAAGAAGGACAGGCAGTCATTATATCTCTCAAAATAAAAAAGCCCATTAAGTCAAAACCTATGAAGGAGACTTACAAAACGGGGGCATCCCGCTGACTGTAATCACAAAAGAAACAGTTCAGGCAAAATTCAGGGATAGCAAAATAAAAAATAAAGAGGTCTTACAAACCCTCAACAAAAAAGGAAGGACTGCCTATTCAAAATAAGTTATCAATATCCGAATCATCACCGAAAAATCAGAGCAAAGACTCAAACAAGGTCTAACGTATGATCAACTGAGTTTAGGTTTGGAGAACATCACGAAGAGCGGGTGGGTACAAATAATTTGAGCCTTTATCCTTTGTTTCTTGAACCATGAACCAGGCCACGTTATAACCCTTAAAAGTCCTAGCTGAAGCATGGGTTAGTTCGAAAGCATACTGTTACAAAATGTATCTTGACTCCTTAAGGCCTACGGTAAATACGGAGTTGACATCACGTTTTACAAACATTCACTTGTTTTATGAAAAAGAATGCATTTTCAAAATCTTCAAGACAGACATAAGCTTTGCATTTTTGATATAACATTGTTTACATATGACTATTTGTTTGAACAGCAGGGAAATTCGCACGATGAAAGCCTAACGAACAGAAGCACTTCCAATCAAGGGGCAGGTATGACTATTGTCCATCATCTGGGGCAGTTAAGTCAAGATTCGGAGAATCTCTCAAAGGCCAAATAGCCTGGGGCAAATCTCCGCCTGAGTCACTTGGGGCACTCCAACAACGAATCTTGCCTGATCAAACACTTTCTGGTGGCCTGACAAAACACTTCTAACAGGGGCAACTCCCTACATTCTGAGAACATGGACATAGTCGAAAAGATACTACGCAAAATCAAAAACCCGCTAGGTTGACACACCTAGACATAAATAAGGGCTTCCCGGCGAACCAAAAGGGTTCGGGCAAAAATAAGGGATGAAATGAAAAAAATCTGTACACCCGGCAAGTCGAAAACCTGAAAAGGCGGCTTGGGCAAAAATGGGTATCCCGGTGGACTGAAAACCCGAAAGGGCGGTCCAGGCAAAAATAAGGGATAAAGCGTAATACTATGTCTCATTGGATCACTTTGCATCCAGAATCCGGTATCTATATCAAGCTCAGACGGCATCGATCCGTCAGCTTCACCTTCAACCAAGGTCATCAAGTGATGAGACGCTCGGAGATATAATGGCAATAGCAGAGTCGAAACCCAGTGGGATCATTCATTTCACACAGCTGTTTTATTTTCTCTTGTACAAAATTTGTATAAACTCTTTTGTTCGGCGGCATTCTCTTACTAGGACGTCAGCCTCCTGTACACAAAACGCCTATTTTCAGGCCATTCAAAAATCAATACAAATATATTTTCAGTTAAAAGTGCCAATTGTTTTTCTTTTTCTGTTTTGTTTCGCGAAGAACGTCCAAGGTTCAATTTGTGATATATGCATTGACAATAATTTGCTAACTCATGAATATTTGCATACGAAACAAAGGAATAATTGCAGGTAACATTGGAAACAGGGGCAATAAAGAGTTGTCTGAGCAATCTAATTGTTCTGTCCTCCAAGGTACCAAGGTAGGTTCAGCTAAAGAACATGACCAGCACATCTTAATTCCCCAGAGAGTGAGCCAGCAAGTCAGTGCACTCTCCCTAAGCTATATTATCAAACCTTAAGGAAAGTTGGGTACCCTCCAGCAGGTCTCAACATTCCCCAGTACAGTATACGGATATTCTTAACGAGCATCCCCGGCAGTCTTGGTCTAAAGATTGTTCCCCGGTGGCATATCAAATATTCAGTGGAGTCCCTTCCAATACAATTCAAAACTTCCCCAAGAGAGTCCAATCCAGCTTCCCCAGGAAGGTGAGAATCCATCTCCCCAAGCAGTAAGCTTATCCCCAGTAGATTTTGGAAGCTTATCCTCGCTGAGCACGAACGCGTCCTTCGGCTTTATTCAAAGAGTTATTTCCTTACCAGGATATAACTGGGTTATCCTCAGCCAAAAAGCCACGAAAAGATCGTCCCCGACAAAGTCTCCTTATCCCCAACGAAGTCTATTAACACTTCCAACGCAACAATGGTATCCCCAGCGAAGTTACCATCAACACTCCAGCAAAGTATCTCTCTCCCCACAGAGTATTGCTTCCCAGCAAGATCATTAGAGTACTTTTCTCCCCGCTGAGTAATCCATTCGCCAAGCTTATTCCACAACGGAGTTATCTTCTCCTACCGGTATTCTTGCAATTATCATCCCCAGCGGAAGCGAAATCTATTCTTCAACATCAGCCCAGGATATGACTTCCCGGCACCCGTCAAGGATTTACTTTCCTAGACAACAAACATACATTCATAAACATCGCACTTCCATACATTATAGCATGCATATACGCATCATATCTTACAAATCTCATTTATGTTGAGAACATCATTGCTTGATCCATATCATGCATTGCATATGACTGACCTTTACCTTTCAGGAAGAATTCAGTTAAGTTCTCAGCTATATTCAAGACCTAGACCGGTTCAGTTAAATCGACCCTAAGATTTTTCTGTTTCTTATCCAGTCAAAGGCCTTCTCTGGTTCAGTCAGATCGACCCTAAGATCTCCCTGTTTCTTATCCAGTTGAAGATTCAAGACCTAGACCGGTTCAGTTAAATCGACCCTAAGATTTTCCTGTTTCTTATCCAGTCCAAGGCCTTCTCTAGTCCAGTTAAATCGACCCCAAACAAATTTTTCTGATGAAGACTCAGTAGAAGTTATCCAAGATTCTCTCAATTATTGCTGTTGAGGTTGTAGTCGCCTATGGTTCTCTCCCCGATCCTGCGGAGGTGGTAATCCCAGATTTCGCTCAATGATTGCTGTTGAAGTGAAGTTATCCAAGATTCTCTCAATGATTGCTGTTGAGGTTGTAGTCGCCTATGGTTCTCTCCCCGATACTGCGGAGGTGGTAATCCCAGATTTCGCTCAACAATTGTTGTTGAAGTTGAAGTTATCCAAGATTCTCTCAATGATTGCTGTTGAGGTTGTAGTCGCCTATGGTTCTCTCCCTGATCCTGCGGAGGTGGTAATCCCAGATTTCGCTCAACGATTGCTGTTGAAGTTGAAGTTATCCAAGATTCTCTCAATGTTTGCTGTTGAGGTTGTAGTTGCCTATGGTTCTCTCCCCGATCCTGCGGAGGTGGTAATCCAAGATTTCGCTCAACGATTGCTGTTGAAGTTGAAGTTATCCAAGATTCTCTCAATGTTTGCTGTTGAGGTTGTAGTCGCCTATGGTTCTCTCCCCGATCCTGCGGAGGTGGTAATCCCAGATTTCGCTCAACGATTGCTGTTGAAGTTGAAGTTATCCGAGATTCTCTCAATGATTGCTATTGAGGTTGTAGTCGCCTATGGTTCTCTCCCCGATCCTGCGGAGGTGGTAATCCCAGATTTCGCTCAACGATTGCTGTTGAAGTTGAAGTTATCCAAGATTCTCTCAATGTTTGCTGTTGAGATTGTAATCGCCTATGAATCTCTCCCCGATACTGCGGAGGTGGTAATCCCATATTTCGCTCAATGATTGCTGTTGAGGTTGAAATTATTTAAGATTCTCTCAATGATTGCTGTTGAGGTTGTAGTCGTCTATGGTTCTCTCCCCGATACTGCGGAGGTGGTAATCCCAGATTTCGCTCAATGATTGCTGTCGAGGTTGAAATTATCCAAGATTCTCTCAATGATTGCTGTTGAGGTTGTAGTCGTCTATGGTTCTCTCCCCGATACCGCGGAGATGGTAATCCCCACCAAGATTCTCTCAATTTTTGCTGTTGAGGTTGTAGTCGCCTATGGTTCTCTCCCCGATACTGCGGAGGTAGTAATCGCCCCAAGATTCTCTCAGCGTTACTGTTGAAGTAGAAGTTATCCAAGATTCTCTCAATGATTACTGTTGAGGTTGTAGCCGCCTGTGGTTCTCTCCCCGATACTGCGGAGGTAGTAATCGCCCCAAGATTCTCTCAGCGTTACTGTTGAAGTAGAAGTTATCCAAGATTCTCTCAATGATTACTGTTGAAGTTGAAGTCGCCCAAGATTCTCTCAATGATTACTGTTGAGGTTGAAGTCACCCAGATTCTCTCAATGATACTGTTGAGGTAGTAATCATCCAAGGTTCTCTCAGCGTTCCTGTTGAGGTAGTAACTATCCCTGGTTCATTCATCACCGTTTGAAGATCCAGATCCAGCTCCTGTAACCAGTCAGGACACGTCTATACGAAGAATCTGAAGACCAGCTCCTGTAACGGGTCAGGTAATCATTTTTCTTTTGCAGGTACGCAAGTTCTCGCTAAGGAATCTCTTACGCGATCAACACCCAGATGGCATCTATAAGCCCATCCACTCTCCATCATCTCTTAGCATGGCATCTATAAGCCCATCATCCTACCCATTAATCTCCAAATGGCATCCGTAAGCCCATTCCACGATACTGCTACTATGTGAGCGCAAATTTCTGGGCACTCTAGTGTTCAATCATCTTCCACCTTCGGATTACAAAAGGCACGTCAGCCAATCTGCATCCTCAGGTCTAAGAAGATTGAACAGGGGCAACTGTTGTACCCCAAAATTTGCCCTCCCATATTTCTCAAAACATTTCAAGAAAATTCACAAGTCCAACCCGGCGCGTTATATTCAGGTGTTCTTTCGCCAAGATATCTTTGATAACATATTCTCAAATTCAGGTTCGGCTCAAGAGTCAATTCTTTAAAGAAGGTATCCGAATGTGTGAGTTTTCTTGAAGAAATATAGTGAAAAAGTGTGCTGAAAGTGCAGTTTTTACGCGCTAAAAAATTCATAACTTGAAGATCGTGACTCGTTTTGAACCCGTTCCGGTGGCCAAAATTCCGTCTTGACATTATCTACGTTTTCATCTCTCACGGCTGGAAGCCAATTTCGATCAGAAGGTCTTCAAAAATGTGGATTTATCAAGTATTTTCGCACAGAAAATTTGTGACAGAAGTTTATCTGCGTCATGTTCAGAAAATCATAACTTGGTCAATTTTCATCGTATCGAGCTGGTTCTGGCGCCAAAATTTCACAAATTGAGTTGGCTACATTTTCACAGAAGGTATTGAGTTCAAACGGTATTCAAAAGGCCTTCATTTTTTGCTCAGAGTGCGTGACACGCTGAAAATCCTGAATGCTGAATATTATTTCATCTGAGCCGAAACTTCGAAAATTCATAACTCGGTCAATTTTTATCGGATTGGGCTCATATTTTTACACAAGGTCACTGACTCATAGATCTACAACTTTGCTTCAAAAGTCGAGACCGGATTATGCTCCGATCAATACCAGTTTTTTATTGAAGAACGTGTCAGAGTCGACACTGGAGCCCAAAATAAGTTTGTCTGAGCTGAAACTTCAAAAATTCATAACTAATTCACCGTTTATCCGATTGAGTCGATTTTCGGACAGGAGTTAGTTCTCGATATCGGCTACATTTTGTTTTCACATTTCAACTTCAAAAATTGCACTTAAGTCCCTGCGATTTAGCCTGGAAAGTGACGAACTCAAGTGAACATTGGAGGCCCAATTGCACATTCAAAGCCCATTTTCTTTACCCTAATTTCCATTATATAATCACATTCTTTTCACACAAACCAGAGAGGAGAAGAGAGGAGGAAGAGGAAAGGAAAAGAGAGAAAAAAAACCTTGCCACAACACTGTTAGAATATCAAACTCTTTCAAGAACTCTAAAACCTTGAAATCCTTATTACAAATCCCTCTCTCACTACAAACAAGCCATCACAGTTACAAACCAACACCTCATTACTTCTTCAGTAAGGGTAAGGCTGGCTTGATCTCCATGATCCTAATTTTCCAGTAAGGCATAAAAGCATTCAGGCCACTGATTTTCCAGTAAGGGTAAGATTGATTTGATCTCCATGATCAAAAGGGTATAATCATTCATACATGCCATATTGTGCCTAAACATTAAATTTCTTCATATATTGGCTTTATTTGCATTTTATGATTTTATTTAATGTGTTCATGAGGTTCAACACTGCAGATTTTAGACAGGATCTCATGCAAGTTCATTAAGGAACATTGAGGCCAAGACACAAATGGCCAAAAGCCAAAAGCCAAATGGCCAAAACAGAACATTTTACACATGACACCAATACATGGCGAGGCAGACATCCTGAGAAGATTAAGGAACGTTGAGGCCAAAACGCAAATGGCCAAAAGCCAAAAGCCAAATGGCCAAAGTAGAAAAACTTATGCATGACACCAATAAATGGTCAAACCACTCCAATTCACCTCCAAAAGGGCCAGACACCCCCATGATTTGCATCATTTTTATTTTTTATTTGATTTTCCTTTTTCATTCTTTTAATTGTTTTAATTGTTTTCTTTAAATTCATGAATTAATTTTTATAATATAAAACCAGAAAATCAAAAACTAAGAATATGTTAATTAATTTACTTATTAAATATTTTTGTAAATAAATGTTAAATAATTAATTTAGTTAAATTAGGTTTTAAAACTTAAGTCTTTTTCTTAACAAATTAAAATATGTAGAAATTAGGGTTTTTAACTTTTCATCATCTTTTTAATAAATAATTTTTTCTTATTATTATTGTTATTAATTATTAAATATTTTTGTAAATAAACATGTACATTAAATATTTAGTAAATTAGGTTAAACTTTAATATTTTCATTAATAATTAAAAAAACTTAGAATTAGAGTTTCTTTTAATTTTAATTTTCTTTATTTCATAAATACAAAAAAACTAAAAAACATTTCTTTCCTTTTATTAAATAATTAATTAGCTTTTTAATTTCATTTAATTTCTTTAAAGGGTCCAACGCCCTCGAACGTTCTATTTTTATTTCTTTCGCACATTTATTTTCTTTCAAATATTATGTAATTGCTCAAGCCATGTAACTCGGACATTTTATATTTCCCGCATTTTATTTCTTTATTTACTTTCCGTCAAATCGGGTCCTGGATTTTAATTTTGGCGATGTGGACCCGCGCCTTTGTAATAGTTTAGAACTTTCAATTTCCGCATCTTTTTTAACTGTTAAATAAATGCATGCAAGAATGAATGACAAAAAAATAAAAACAAACGCATAGATCACCCATAACCTGACAAGACAAAAATAAATGAATCTGACACACAAATCACACACCACCCCTAGGGTACGCCTCACTGTTGCCTTGCCTCGAAAGGTGATCGTCGAGTAGAGGATGTCTTAGTAAGTCCTCATGATCCGGGAACCTGGCATGAGGGTAGCTTCTAAGGTGTCTTCCCATTGCTCTGGTGATCACCATGTCCCGAACCTCGAATTGACCCGAACACCTCCAACGGTGGTGCTACCTACCTCTCAATGGTGGGATGGCACTACTTTAAAGGACATTTACACAGACGAATTCCTTAGGGTAGGTAGACGACTCTAGATACTTGCTCTAATTTCAAAAACAAATCAAAAATACTTTTCACACCGACACCTTTTCAAAAAGCTTTCGAAAGCAATTTTTCAAACACTCTTGAGGACCGATACAAGAGTCGAACTGGAATTTTCAAAGAAACTTTTTAAAACCCACAGTTGAAAAGCAAACAAACCATTTTTGAAAACACAAATGAGCAAGTATCTAAGAGCCCATGGATAACCATGGATAGAAAGGGTGCTAACACCTTCCCTTTCTATAATCTACCTCCCGAACCGAGAGCAATCTCTATAAGGAATTTTTCTGTGCTTTTGTCCTTTCCATGTTGGAGAAAATAAAAGACGGTGGCGACTCTTGCTTCCGCGATATTTCACGAACCAGCGTTAAACAGTCAGTTCCAGATCCACCGATCACAGAACTGGCGACTCTGCTGGGGACCTATAAAAGTGAGGTGTACCTTAGGGTTAGTTCATAACTGTGTTTTCAATTGTATTGCTTTGTTTGCTTTAAATTGTGGGACTGTCTTGGGAGTTCTATAGATCCTAACCCGGATCTAGGGATACATTCTTAGAAAGTAGCAACAAGGCTGTGAGGAAACTGTGCGGGGTATACCGACATGGTTGAAACAGTCTGCTACGTTGATGTGGCACTTTGGTGTGTACCGGTAACCCTTGAGTTCAGTCAAGGAGAGTACGGGGCCTCCGCGTGGTGTCGTGAAGCATCAAAAGACCTTAGAAATCTTAATTGAACTATCTTGGCCTCTTTAGGGTAGTGAGATAACTGACTTTGGTGCAGTCCGAGGTTGGTTGATACTCGATACTACACTCAATTGAGGGTTGCTTTCCTGGAATATTTCGGTCGCCAGTTCAGTGGCTAAATCGAAACGATGAACAATGAAAGCAATCCCGTGATATTGGGACCCTTAGAACCCGGTTACTTCTAATAGGACAGGTTGAGCCCACCAACTTCAAGAGGGTAATACCCAGGCCCCATGCTGGCCTAAACTCTAAGGGTTTCTCTTGTGTGACTTGTGTGCCTTCGTACTTGACTACTTGCATGCTTGTTATCTGACACATGAATTACTTGCAGGTTTTGTTCATAGTCCTTAATTGGGACTCATAACAGGGTTTACTAAGTCTCTTGCAGGTTTTGTTTATAGTCCTTAATTGGGACTCCTAACAGAGTGTACTGAGTTTCTTGCAGGTTTTGGTTTGCAGTCCTTAATTGGGACTCGTAACAGGGTTTACCTACATTACCCCATGCATAGCATGACATCATACCATTGCATACATCCTGCATAAAAAACTAATCCCTTTCAAGGATCTCAAGGGCTTGTGATGCAGGTCATGGTGAATCAATTATCCTAGCAAGGGGCAAAGAGGATTTATTTTCCTCTAGCCAAGGTTGTCAGGGGCTATGACCCACTTGATATGGTGAGCTTTGACTCCTGGAGAAGGTTCCCCTGACCAAGGTTGTTTGGAAACCAGAACTAGACATGATGACTAAAGTCAGGGGCTATGACCCACTAGATATGGTGAGCCTTGACCCTTGAAAAAGAATTCTCAGCAACATAGGGCTCCTCCAATCAAGCTATAGATTCAAATGCTAACAAATCTTCTTGTTTACCCTGCGAGGTCCTTGAAAACATTACATGCATGTCATACTCATCATTGTATAACAGGTATCCTT